>MU968480.1:135953-599055 GCA_034641835.2 Pinus albicaulis | reverse complement strand
CATCTCAACAACGAATGCTCTTCATCATAAAGCAACCAGGCTTCATCCATAATCTTCAACACAAGAACCCAAGTATCATTTCATTATCATGAGTATAACCGGAATAATGCTAACAGTGCAATCATCATCAGTCAGACTGATGCTCCCCCTGGACCTCTGCTCTAGATCTTCAGCTATCAGATAAATTTTCTCATCATCAATGCATACGCGGCTATGTCAACTGGAACTCGCGTGTATACGCGACTTTGTTTCATATAACCCGCGTATGGAAAGTGAAATATAGAAAATTTCACACCTTCATCTCCTCCCCGAGCTTGTACCTCCCGTACCGTCCTTTCCACACCGTAAGGGCCGCGAAGTAAAATGAGCAATCCGTAATAATCAAATCAACCATGAGAGTCATCATGCATCGCTCCCCCGTGACGATACATTACTAAATCTCATAATGTATCCCACATCATTCCTGCAGTCAATCAAAGAAGTAAGCTTCCAGAAGTGGATGACTGCAGTAGGGTCTGAATTCCCTACGTTTCTGATTGGTCCTCCTTCTTTTTCCAAATTTTCTTGAGCTTTTCAACTGTGTGCTGAAAATTGTCCACTTTCCCAGATCTGTTCATCCTGCATTCTTTTTCTACATGTCCATACTTATTACAAGCACAACATCTCATTTGGTTAGAGAAATAAACACAAGAATCATAATGAGTATTTCTATTCTTCCTCCTTTTACAATCGGCTGCTTTATGACCATACTTGCTGCACGAAAAACAATATCCCTACAAACTAGAGTACCTTTTCGAGTAGAACCTCGTTTTTGTTTGTGGCTGAAATGATCTGCTCCTGCAATTTGCTGCAACATGCCCATAATTATGACATTTAAAACATTCAACATTATTTAATGATTTCCTTTGAGAATTCATGACTATTGGTTGACCTTTTGTTTCTTTCAACACTTCAGATTTTGCATTGAATTCCTTTGAATCATTAGCATTCCTTTGTGAATTAGATTCTCCTTTGACCATTTCATGAAAACCAAGACCAAGTTTGATAGAGGGAGACCTTTGACTACTAAGAATATTATCCAGAATCTTAGTACTATCTTGAAACCTCAAAATTTTAACCTTTTCTTCTAATTTACCTTTGAGAATGTTTACCTCAACCTCCAAGGCTTGGCATTGCTTTGTCATGCTTTCTTCTTTCCTTCTTCCATCTTCTACTTGTTCCTTCAAATTTAGAATCTCTTCTTTCAACCAATTTTCGTTTTCTTCACATGTTTTTTGCAGCTCTTCATTCTTCTTCTTCGATGCTTCGAGATTCACTTTCAGGGATGTGTTTTCTGCTTCAAGTCCTGCATTCTTCTTATTTGATTTATCCAAGTCTTCTTTGAGGGAAATGATTTCTGCTTCAAGTCCTTCCTTTTCAAATAATTGTAGAGGTTCCTCATTCTTCTTACTTGATGCTTCAAGTTTTTCTTGTAGAGAGATGATTCCAGCTTCAAGACCTTCATTCTTCTTGCGTGATTCTTTGAGATCTGCATTTAGATCGTTGATTTCTGCTTCTAGTCCTTTAATTCGATTGGATGCATAAGTATGAAACCTTTGATACTTGTCCACCTGTCCATTCAGCATTTCTATCTGTTTTTCCATTTGAGAGATCATCTCTTTGTAGATAGTTTCTTGCTTATTGGATGAACTTTGTAGTTCTTCAACTTTAATCTTGAGAGCCTCTTTCAGGTCCACAACTTTACTTTCACTATCTTCACTATTGCATACACCAGAAAGTGAATCACAAGAACAACTATCAATACCTGATTTATCTTCTTCATTTTCTGCTGCACATGATTTCCGAGGGTTCTTCTTTCCTTGAGTAACCTTCTTCTTTTGCTTCTTTCCCATTGCGACGGATCTCCTTCAAGCGATCAAGCTTCTGCAGAAGAACCTCCTCTGATACCAATTGTTGGGAAAAATACTGAGAGGGGGGGGGTGAATCAGTATTTACTGCATACTCAAAACTTTTCACTTTTTCATTCCTTAAAACCCATACGCTACTTTCCTTTAGTAAACTAGCGTATACACGCGGATATCTTTCATGAAACTAGCGTATACACAGAGATCTAGTTATGTCATTAGTTCTTTGCTTATATCATTCCATCATTCATTCATCAGATGTCCAATAAACAGTAAACATGTGCAGTAAGAACAGAATAAACCATCACACAAAGCATCACACATGAACACCAGGATTTTTAGGTGGAAACCCAAGTCGGGAGAAAACCACCGCTGCAGTTGCTCGGCCTTCAATATTTTATTATAGAGAAAACATCTTACAACATATGTGCTGGTGCAGACTCTACCAGCACGCAGGCACCCACCTGCACTCATTTACCAGCCTCTCCTGGAAGGGAGCTCCAACCCCCTGACTCGTTTACCAGCCTCTCCTGGAAGGGAGCTACGACCCCCTGATCTCGTTTACCAGCCTCACCTGGAAGGGAGCTACGACCCCCTGATCTCGTTTACCAGCCTCTCCTGGAAGGGAGCTACGACCCCCTGACTGAAGGCTACAACCCTCAGCACCACCTTGGACCACATTTCATTAATTTTCACACTGGATCCAACAACTTCAATAGAACACCACTTGCAGGCCACATTTCATCATATTTTCAAACTAGACCCTTTCCATATTCTTAAGTACAGTCAACCATGAAACAGATACATATAACTCACTGACAGATATCAGTAAACTACCAGAATAGATCAGACATTTCTTACCACAGACTTCAGCAAACCCTAGTTTGCATACACGCTTTCCCTTCACTGATGTTGCGTATATACGCGCTTTCGTCCTCATCAACCAGCGTACACCTCAGTACATATTTCATTGCGCATACGTGCTTTCTCTTCAGTGAAGCCGTGTATATATGCGCTTCCTCTGCGGCGAAGTAGCGTATAGATCTTCAACCATCATAGAGCAGCATACTTCTTCAGATCAGACATTCAGTTCAGATTTGACCCTTTGCTTCAGACAGATGTTCGCCTCATCACATATCCAATCACTCCATAAACAGATCTAGCAAATACAGATAAATTTCAGATCTAGATATCCCGCTTCATCATCTCTTCATTGGTGCATCATAGATTTAGATCTATCATCAAACCTTTACCCTTTCCATACAGATATACTTCACAGAGAAGTATTCATTCAAGCTCAGACATCTTGCACCCACGCTTGTTATTTGCACAATGAATTTCTTCTCCTTATATAGGTCTATCCTTTTTCAATACCATGAGCCAAAACAATACCATGAGCCTTCAATACCACGGGCCCCTTTTTCAATACGATGAGCCAAACCAATACCATGAGCCTTCAATACCACGGGCCCCTAGATTTGTACTTTTTGAGCGCTTTTGCCCATACGCGACTTGGAACGTTCTTTTCCGCGTGCATACGCGACTTCTCTTAGACATATCCGCGTATTCCTAGAGACATACTCTTTTCATCAAGATTTAGCACATTCTGAATTCCTTTCTTCATTGCCTTCTGTACACACTGTAGATACATCATATTTAGCTCATCAAGAACATATTCTAACAAGCACAACTTCACCAAGTAAGTTGTCATCATCTTCATTAAGTGGGTTGCCTTTCAAGGACAACACTTAGCATCATATTGTCAACAAACATCATATCACGTCAGATTTACATCATTTACCAAGTCCATCAAGTCAAGAATAACTTCATCAGGTGGATTGCCATCAAGGACAACACATGTCAACAGTCACATGTCTACATCTTCATTTAGTGGGTTGCCATCAGGGACAACACTCTACATCATATTTCCAGCAAACACTACACACAACACATTAGGAAACAAGAACCTAGGTACATACAGTACACTTCACTTCAGCAGTTTACAAATCCTGGTTGACAATTAAATGAGCTCAGTTTAGGAGACTAGATTGAGACCAAACATTTTGGCGCCATTGCCGGGGAAGTGAAAACTATGTAACCTTTGTTTCTTAGCATCCAAAAACAATTTTATGCGTAGGGAGAGAGATTCAAGGGGAAGATTTATAAGCAGCAGAGGAAGAAGTTTGATTTCTAGGACACCACTTGTTTCATCTAGATCCAGAGCTAGTACGCCTTCAACTCAAACCCATTTTCCATCCTCTTCTGATCCTGGACTTCTAGAAAATCTAAGGTCACCTATTCCATTGGAGAAACCTTCCACTTCATCCACTAAAATTTCCATAGAAGAAGATCTAAAAACTCATGTTAGGAACACAAACCTTTCTACTTCCACAGGAGATTCAACCATGGCAGAAGAAGGAGGGGGAGGAGTTTTTAATGGAGATCACACATTATTTGGAGGTAGAGGTAGAGGTAGAGGAGAAGGAGGAAGAGGAGAAGGAGGTAGAGGTGCAGATGGAGGAAGAGGTAGAATAGGAAGCTCTTTTGGGTTCCCTATACTTGATGAAGAAACCAATACAACCATGAAAAACATTTCACCCTCCGTCCTTCCAAACTTCTATGGACTTAAAACTGAAGATCCTGAAACTTTCTTATTCGAATTTGAAGTGCTGTGTAGGACTTATGACTACTTACAAGATGCTCAAAAACTGAAATTATTTCCTTCAACTTTGAAGGGAGCAGCATTGAAGTGGTTTATGAGTCTAATCAGTAGCTCTATTAGAACATGGGAAGACATGAAACAATCAGTTCTAGAGAGATACTTGGATTATTGTATGCCGGTTAATCATAAGGAAGAAGTGTTCAAGATGTTACAAAAAGAAGATGAAAATTTGGAAGATTTGTTGGAAAGATTTCATTACAACATCAAAAGGGCAAAAATGGAAAATCTAGATCAAGACACCTTAAAAGCTCTTTTGTTGAAAACAATTAGGGATGAACGGTTGGATATCCTAAACATGATGGGAAAAGGGGATATATCACAACTCACATTACCTGAAATATCTGAGTTATGTATCAACCTTTCAAGAGGGAAATCTAAAACTGCCAAAGGTCCAAGAGATCCTGCTCTTGCAAGGGTAAGTAAATCTGCTTCTGGGACAGTAAGTAGATCAGAAATAGGACACATGCTTGATGATTTTAAGTCTGACATCTTAGGGAGTCTTAGTGAACAAATAGACACCTTCAAGATACAAAACAAGCAAAAGGCTGAATCTGATGCCTTGGCAATCTTTTGTCCCAAATGTAGAAAGAAACATGCCTTGAGAGAGTGTCCTTTAGATGTAAAAGTTGTAGAGACCTGTGTCATTTATTCTGAAAAACATGAGACTAAGAACTGTCCTTCTCTTCCTGGTCTCAAGGCTATTTTTCAAGAAGAAACTCCTACAGACTTCACAGAATCTCTTAACTTTGTATCTAGAAGACCTTGGCAGGGACCTCAAACACAAGGATTCCATGATCAAATGTATAACCAACCTCCACCTTGGAATTCTTGGCAGCAACCTTGGCCCCAATTTCAAAATCAATCTCAATCTTGGGCACAAGGAACACAAAGTCCCTATGGAAGATACTCTCCATATTATCGGTATCCACCATCTTATCCACCATATCCACATTTTTATCCTCAAAATCCTCAACAAAATTTTCCACAAAATTCTCAACAAAATCCTCAACAACATCATCAGAACCAACCACATCAAAATCAACCACTTCCATTACCATTCCCTCAAAAATCCAATCAATTGCTAGCTCAACCCATACCAAACCCCAATAATAAAAACCCTCAGAATACATACATGATAGAAGGTCAACAATTTCCAACTTATTTAATTACTCCTCTAGACCTTAGTGATGTTCAACTTAGGTCTGGAAGGATACTTGAGAAGAGGAAACCTTCTGTGATCATACAAGAACAAGATAATTCTGAGGAAGACTCCCTACGGGTTAACAAAAGTCTTGAGGAAGACACATCCTTTCAAGATCAAAACATTGAAAAACCTTAACAAAAAGATCCAATAAATCCAACTCCTGTATTAGAGCAACCATCCACATCTACTTCTATACCTCCCTTCCCGGAAAGATTACAAATTGATAAAGGTGTAGAAAAACAAATCATGGTGCCTAATTATGATTTCTTAGATGAATTGAGAAATGCTTGCATTAAAATTCCATTATTGCAAGCCATCAAGGAAATCCCAATTTTAGCCAAAACAATAAAGGAGTTGAGTATGAAGACAACAAGAAAAAGAATAAGAGAAACCAAGAAAATTCAACTGGTAGGACAAATAGCAGACATTATGATGGGCAATATTGCTATTCCAAAGTATCTTGACCCAGGAAATCTAGTTGTCAAAATTCACATCAATGGAATTGAAATTCAAAACACACTCATTGATTTAGGAGCAGCAATAAACATCATGAGTAGACAAATCATGGACAAACTGAAACTTCCTAATCTTCTCTTTACACCCACACTGTTACAATTAGCAGATAGATCGGTAATCAAACCAGATGGGGTAATAGAAGATATTCCAGTGTCCCTAGATTCTTGGGAATACCCTGTGGATTTCATGATCTTAACTCCCAAGAATAATCTAGGAGGCCATCCTGTTATATTAGGAAGACCTTGGTTGGCCATAGCTGATGCTTTTATTAGTTGTAGGTCCGGTGATATGTATATTTATGATGGTAGTTCGACAAAGAAATTCACTTTATATCCTCCAGCTAGGACAATTACAAATCTAGATGACACTCAATGGATAGAGGATGAAGAATATTTACAACCACTCTTCACAATCTCAGAAATTAGTGAAGATAATCAAATTCTGAATACTCTAGAAAACTTTGAATCTTCTCCAGAACATAAACATGAATCATTTCAGGAGGGATCCAATATTGAATTTTTGTCATCTAGGAAGATGTCTCTTCATTCTATGGACAAATTTGGCAGCTCTACAAGTGAAATTTTTCCAGGAAAAACTTTGAATATAAATAAAAACCTAGAAAAATCTCAACAAGAAGAGTTAGTCAAAGTATTACAGAGACATTCTTCTGCATATGCATGGGAATACACTGACATGAAAGGGATAAGTCCCAAGACTTGTACTCATCACATCTATATAGAGGCAAATTGCAAACCAATCAGACAACCTCAAAGACGGATGAATCCAAATCTTAGGGAAATTTTCAAGGAAGAATTACAAAAATTGTTAAATGTTAACTTCATCTATCCTATTTCAGATAGTCAGTGGGTTTCTCCTTTGGTGATTGTGCCTAAGAAAAATGGAAAATGGAGGGTGTGTGTTGACTACCGAGAACCGAATAAAGCTACTCTTAAAGACCATTTTCCCTTACCTTTCATAGATCAAGTATTAGATACATTAGCTGGCAAAAAGTACTTTTCATTCCTAGATGGGTTTAGTGGTTACAATCAAATCCAAGTAGCACTTGAAGACCAAGATAAAACCACATTTACTTGTCCTTGGGGTACCTATGCCTATCGAGTATTGCCATTTGGGTTATGCAATGCACCTGCAACATTCCAAAGGGTAGTATTAGGAATTTTTTCTGATCTGATACATGACTGTGTAGAGGTGTATATGGATGATTTCACAGTTTATGGGGACACATTTGAAGAGGCTTTAGAAAACTTGGAAAAAGTCTTAAAAATATGTCAAGAAGCAAACCTTTCACTTAGTCATGAAAAATGTTTTATGATGTTTATTGAAGGTATTGTTTTAGGGCACCACATTTCAGGGGATGGGATTAGAGTTGATGAGGCAAAAGTTGAAGTCATTTCTAACCTATCCATTCCAAGTTGTCAAAGAGATGTTAGAAATTTTCTAGGATTTACAGGGTATTATCGAAGATTTATAGAAAACTTCACCAAAATAGCATCTCCACTCTTCAAATTATTCACCAAAGATTGTGAATTTAAGTGGACTTCTGATTGCCAGTTAGCTTTTGAAACCCTGAAAACCAAATTTTCTGAAGCACCTATATTAAGGGGACCTAACTGGAAGTTACCTTTTCATATCTCGACAGATGCTTCCGATACAGCTTTAGGAGCAGTATTGGGACAGAAATATTTGATTCCCTATGCCATCTATTATATCAGTAAAAATTTGACTCCTGCAGAGTTAAACTATACTGTAACTGAAAAATATTTTTTAGCTGTTGTTCATGCCATAAAAAAGTTTAGACACTATATAACAGGCTATGAAACTTTTGTTCACACTGATCATTCTGCCATTAGATACTTAATGAATAAATCAATCACTAATGGCAGAGTTATAAGATGGTTGTTACTATTGCAAGAATTCAACATTACTATTCTAGATAGGCCTGGAAAACAAAACACAGTAGCTGATTTCCTATCTAGAATCCAAAATATCAAAGATGACACTCCGGTTGAAGATCAATTTCCTGATGAATATCTCTTTGCAATCTCTACTCAAACTCCATGGTTTGCTGATATTGCTAATTATTTAGTTTCAGGAAAATTTCCTTCAATTATGAATGCAAGGGATAAAAGAAAAATCATTAATGATAGTGCAAGATATTCATGGGTCACTAATGAGTTGTACAAGACAGGTCCAGATTTGCTCATTAGAAGGTGTGTTCGTGAAGATGAGATGCCTGAGATTCTCAAGGCATGTCATGATGAACCTTGTGGCGGACACTTTACAGATAAGAGGACAGCTTATAAGATCCTTAATTTAGGATATTATTGGCCATCTTTGTTTAAAGATGCAAAGGAGTATGTCAAAAGGTGTGACAGTTGCCAAAGGGTAGGGAAACCTTCTCCTTCATGTGAGATGCCATTACAACCTCAGGTACACATTGAACCTTTTGAAAAATGGGCCTTGGATTTTGTAGGACCTATTAGTCCTCCATCAAGACAAAAGAAATACATATTAGTTTGCACTGATTATGTTACTAAGTGGGTAGAAGCTAAACCATTACTTGTTGCTAATGAATCATCCGTAGTTACTTTTCTTTTTGAGGATATTTTTACTCGTTTTGGTGTCCCAAGGGAAATTGTTACAGATCAAGGAGCTCAATTTACATCAAGGCTAGTGGAGAAAATGATGGAGAAGTACAAAATTAGACATAGAAAATCTACTCCTTATCATCCACAAGCAAATGGTCAAGTGGAATCTACTAATAAGGTCATTGAAGGAATCCTAACAAAGACTGTTCATTTACATAGAAGAGATTGGGTAGATAGGCTTCCTGAAGCCTTATGGGCCTATAGAACTACATGGAGAAACACAACATGCCATACTCCTTATGAGCTTGTTTATGGAAAGCAAGTTTTGTTTCCCATAGAGTTCCAGATTCAAACCTTCAAAATGGCAGTTCAGCTAGGACTTGATTTAACAGAGGCACAAAAGCATAGACTGGAGCAAATTAATGAATTGGATGAGATCAGACAAGATGTAGTTCAGAAAACAAGTCTAGTCCAACAGCAAAGGGCTAGATGGCATGACAAGTACATCAAGGAGAATAAATTCAAAGAGGGTGACTGGGCTCTCTTGTTTGATTCAAAATTCAAGGATTTTCAAGGGAAATTTCAGACACATTGGCTTGGGCCATATGAAATTGTTCGAATTTTTGATAATGGGGCAGTAAAAATCAGAACTATAGATGAAGAAAAGGTCACTTTTCTTGTGAATGGTCATAGACTGAAGCTATACCACAAGCCACTCTCAAGAGAAGAGTTTGTCAAGAAGTTCCAAGGAAGTAATGATGTGAAGTTAATGAAGAAGAGTCTCTCTTCTTCATCAACTTGATTAAATTTTCTGAAGCAGTTCTTATTGTAAAAAAAAAAAAAGGTATAAACATGAAAACCAATCATTGATTGGCATGTTTATACAGAAAAGATAGGGTGAAAATCAGAGTCTCTCTGACACTCTAACTTTTCCCATTTTTGTTTTTATAAGCAGTTGTTACAAAAATCATGAGTTCAGTTCCATAGTGCTTATGATTCATTTCATTTCATTTCACTCCATTCACTTATTCATCCATACTCCATTTCATTCCACCATTCATATTTCACTCCATCCCACATTTCATTCATCTCATTTCATCCTCCATCCATCTCATTTTCATGACAAAATACAAAATTTGATGTCTTGCTGTAAGTGAATAAAACATGTCATGAATTGTAGTACAGTTCTTATGTTCTTTCACTCCATTTCATAAACTGAATCCATTCCATTTCATCATCCACTTCATACATATCGTAATCCATCATCCATATTCATTCATAACATATAACATTTCACCCATATTCCAAAAACACTACGTTTTCATGACTAAAGTGCTCTACAGGAACATTCTGCAGCTCAGTAGACATTCTGCAGCTGATTAGCCTTTCTGCAGCCAGACAGTCTTTCTGCAGCTACAAACCCTGAAGGCATCAATCAGCAGACATTAAAATTTCAACAAAGTGACCCAGTGTATCCATGAATCAAAAGCATCAAGAAGATTATGAAGACTCTTCCAAAGGTGAGCAGAGAAGACAAAGACTACAAAAATCAAATGAAAGGTAGAGGTAACAAGTTTAAATTATAATGGAATTTCATTAAAGTTTAGCATATTTTTAGTTATGGATTGTTTGAAAAGGTTGTTTTAATTATTTTTATTGATCAATACCCATAAACCCTCCACAGACTTTGGATTAAAACTTCTCATTTCAAATTTCATATCTGATATCATTTAAGCGGTTAAAAAATGGCCGAGGTATTTGAATTCTCCACGTCTCTTAAAAAAATCATTCAATGATGATTCCCTCTGCCATCGTAAAATCCTCCGCCGTCTCTTCAATCATTAATACATTCCCTCCACCTCACTCCACTACTTCATTCCGTGACCACTGCTATCACTCCATTCTGTAGCCGACATTTCATTCCGTAGACAGAGATATTATTATCACCAAGAGCAGAGCCAAAGGATATCAGTTTGAATAGCATTGAGCATTGTAAACTCAGAGCAGAGAAAAAGGGTAAATTCATAGGTATAACAACGTGAGAATTTGAAGCCATTTGATTCCATGGGCAGACAAAATATCACTGTGGGCAGAGTTTGAGCATTTTCACTATAAACACAGAAGTGTAGCAGTGTGGAGTTTGAAGTCCTTTGTCACTAGGAGACAGAGGTGTTTCAATGTTGAATTCGAAACCATTTGCTACCAAGAGCTAGAGGTATTGCAGTGAAGAAGTTGAAGCCAGTTGTCACTGTTAAACAGAGACATATCAGTCCAAAGTTCAATTGTCAACAGAGGCATATTAGCCCGAAGTTTTGAAGCTGTTTTCATCATCAACCAGAGGCATATCAGCCCGAAGTTTTGAAGCTGTTGCCACTATTAATAAGAGGTATGTCATTCCAAAGTTGAAGCCATTTCCATTCAGAACTTAAAACCATTTCAATCCGAAAGTGAAAGTCATTGTTTTTGTGGGTAGAAGAGTGTTAATTTGAAAATTGAAGAAGTAATCATGGGTTTTCATTGTAAGGACTGAACCAGTAGGTTCAAAATATTTAGAAGGCTACCCTCAATGCAAAGAAATGTTACAACAAATATGATGGCTTCAATTTTTGGAGAAATTTAATGGCTTCCACAAGGAAGTCACTAAAACATTTGCAAGATCATTTCAAGGAACCGAAGTTGAAGTAGGTGATGTAAAATTTACTGTCACTGAAGTTTTCATTGCAGAGGCTACAGGGTTACTCAGAACTGGAGAGAGATGGTTTAAAAATAGAGAATTCCACAATGACTCCTGGAAACAAATTTTAAAATCACCAAATATGGATGTCAGTGTATTTAAGAAAGGAATTCCCAGTTCTGCATTGAAAAACAAATGGAGAAACATACTACTTTTTTTGCAAAAATTTATTACATGTGAGGGTAGATATGGAACATTTTATGTCTACCACATTAGACTAATGATGAATTTTCTGGGGGAAGACTTAAACCTACCATATTTCTTGCTTCAAAGTCTGAAGAAGATGGCTTCCTGTGTTCAGAGAAGGGTTCAATTTTTAGAGACAACCCTATATCATCATGGTTTGGTCAAAATTTTGATTGAACATCATCTAACTAAAAAAAATGATACATGGGATGATTTCTTGATAAGAAATCATTTTGAAGAAGCAAAAGAACCATCACCTGGACCACAACCTACAAAGAGAAGTAGGAAATGGAGGGCCTCAAAAGTTGAAATTGACAAACCAGTCCAAGAGAGCAATGAGGAAATAATTTTAGAGAAGTTGACCCAAATCAAGAGGCAACTTAAGGAAGGAAAGGTAATCAAGAAATCTGCCATGGAGAAAGGAGAAGGATCTTCTCAGCCTAGGAGAAGCCACAGATTAAAGGGAAACTAAAGAAAATTCAAATCAAACAAACAGGGGTGATTGATATAGAAGATGAGGAAACATCCATGGAAGAAGATGTTGAAGAGGAATTTTATGAGGGAACCCCTGAAATTGACCCTGCTCAACAGGAAATTTATGACTATGTGGAAACTTTGGAGAGGAGAGCTTCAGAAAGTAGAGAGAGAACCCCCAGTCCTCCACTATCTGAAATAGATATATTAAGAAGGGATAGGTATGAGTTGGAATTACTGAATAGACACATCAAAAATGAGAATGAAATTCTCAAGGATCAAGTCAAGCTCAAAACTAATATGAACTCAACCTTATCCCTGCATATAGACAAAGTGGAGAGGACCAATGAGAAGTTGAAAACAAGGAACAAAAAGCTAATCAGGGCACTCACCAACCTAAGGTTCAAACTTGTTATCAAGAAACCCAGAAGATCTCTAGCTTCCAGGAAAAGGAGAAGAAGAGGATTAGATGTCCTTGCAGAAGCCTCTGAGTTCATACGATAATTTGCATGAGGACATGCAAAGAGACAGCAGTGGGGGTATGTTGAGCCTCAAAATTGTGCTTTCTTTCAGCTCATTTTACCTCATTTTCCTTTGTCCATTGCTATCCTAGACCCAATTGATCAGTGAAGATAGTTAAAATTACTTCTAGAATGATTTACACTGACTTGTTAAATTTTGTGATTTTTTCCATTGTAAAGCATTTTGACCGGAACTAGCTACAGAATGCAGACATTCCGTAGCTAACCGGTGATTTTGCAGCTGCCTTCACGTTTGAGTATGTTCCAGGTGGTCTCTTGAGAAAAACAGCATATGGGCATGATCCACGTCATGTATACATGGTTCGTTGCTCATCATGGAGGAAGAAACGAATTCTGGGTATGGTTTTGAACGTGGGAACACATTTAGGAAGGAAGACTTCTATTAGGACTGTCTCAGTCCAGATGTCTTTTCCTCTTCACGCAGCCACTTTAAAGAGTCCTAACGTGATTCCGATAAGGAAAGACAGTGTTCCTGAATTGTTGCAAGTATTGTTATGTGCATTTGCTTTATAAACACTTGGGAGACCGAGAGCTATGTTAGAGATTTTATGTTAGATTTGATGTTAGATTTTGTTTAGACTCTGTGCTACATTTCTGAAGACGCAGAGTGTTATGTTCAAGTTCTTTCATCTTTAATGAAGCAGACAGTGTTATTGTGAAGGTGTTGATTTGATTTGGAGTTGAATTCCGTTAGGTGGTAGAGGGCCCCTGCCTCTTGCACAGATTTATTTTGCGTAAATTAGATAAGTTTTCTAGCTGCCTTTACGTTTTGCATTTGAATTAATAGTTGTTTTAATTAGCTATTGTAGTCGTACTCATTCTAACTCTTCCGCAAGAAGACACTCTTCCAAAAGACTATAATGATGAATGGGAAAATGACTATAGTATTGTAGGATTAGAAGTTGAATTCATAGTTGTTTTTAATTAGCTACTGCAGTTATATTCATTCTAACTCTTCCACAAGAAGACACTCTTCCAAAATATTATAATGATGAATGATGAATAGCTATAGTACTGTAGGATTTAGTTGTAGTTTTTGCTGTTCACTATCACAGTTACACTTGTTCTAATCACTCTTCCGCAAGAAGAAACTCTTCCAAGAAATTATTAAGAAGTTCAAGACATGACCATGATAATGAATGATTTAGTTGTGTGTTTGTACTAAGTATCATCTCTGTTCTTGCTCTTAAACGCTTGCCCAAGACATCATAATGACGAGTAGGATATGGATATGATATCTTAGTTTTTCATTTGCTTTCAGTCCTTTATATTTTCATTTGCATCCAATTACACAGTCAGAATTGTTCTAACTCTTCCAAAAGAAGGAACTCTTCCAAAACATCAATAATGATGGACAAAAAGATTGTGTAATTTCATAGAATAATGCATGGTAGCTTAGTTAGAATGCTCCGGAGTTTAATTTCACTTAACTCATGTTCATTTACTTTGTTTCAAGTTTGATGATGACTTATAGTTCAGCATTGTTTTAGATTAGTGGCATCTTAAGTTCATTCTTAGATTAACTCATTGCACTTGCACTTCATATTCAAATTGTCATCCATTGCACAATAGATTACTTCAGTTGTTAGGATTAACAAGACATCCTTCATTATTCACAAACCTCTTCTTGTTCTAAAATCCATAATTGATCTATAACCATATGAACAGAAGACAACATCATTTTAAGGCCTGAAGTACCTTTGCAATTTCCTCATCATTTTATAAACAGAGCTCTTCCTCAAAAGACTACTTTGGAAAGAAATCAACAACTCTTGAGTAAAGGTTTTGTGACATTCAATTAAATTGCAGAATAGAGATAGGAACTAGTTCTAGAATAGAAGATCTTATGATGATAACAATGTTTTTCCTCTAAATATGTTTCAAATCTCTAATCAAGGACATTGCACCATTGTAAGTTAGTTATTTCACTGTTTAGTTAGAGGATTTGCATACTTAGTGATCATTTCTCAAGTTTAGTTTGTGTTTTGAATCATTTGCTTAAAAGTCATTATCAAGCTTTGCTTTTATTTAGTCATAGTTTAGATTCAGCTTCAGTGTTTCCAATTGCATTTTCCATTTGTTATCCATCAATTAGGTTTAACTCTATTTTTAATCACCAGCTTCTTTCCACTAGCTTTCTAGGCATTTTTCCTGCAAACATAAAACCACCAAAAGACCAAAAACATCATAAATCATCACAAAAGACCAAAAACATCACAAAACACTACACACAATGCATTAGGAAACAAGCACCTAGGTACATACATTACACTTCACTTCAGCAGTTTACAAATCCTGGTTGACAATTAAATGAGCTCAGTTTAGGAGACTAGATTGAGACCAAACAATTAGATGAAGCTCCAGAATCCACTAAACAATTATGCAAATTTTTATTGAAAACTTCATAAGTAAGAAGAAATGGAGGAGTATGAGATCTTGACCTTCCTCCAATTAAAGCGATATTTTCTGGATCAACTTTACTGATCACATTAGCTGGAGGTCTTACCATCTCGTTGGAAGCTTGAGAAATCACAGGATCAGGCAAAGGTTTTTCTGGTACAGCATGTAATTCTTTCAAAAGTACCTTTTGTTAGTGTTTTAACTTGCTCAATTCATAAAAAGTGATGTTAGACCTAGTATTCTTCATGTCTTCTATGATATTATACTCCATTTCATATGGAACAATGAGTGTTCTTGCTAGATTTGATGAATCTGTTCAGACTGGGCTGGTTTGAATTGCTTTAGATGTCGTTTTCTTGGGTGCAACTTTATCCTTAGTCAATGAGCTTGCTCTCTTTGAATTAGGAGTAGGTTGAGGAGGATCAAGTTGATTTCTACTTCGAGTACTAACTGGGGATGCTTCTTGATCTTCCTCATCTGGGAGGATAAAATCCCACATACCTTGTACTTCTACAACTTCTTCTTCATCAGTAGTTTCTTCTATAGTAGTTTCTTCTTCTTCTTCTTCTTCTGATACAACATTAGTAATAGCATTTGGTGGTTTTGGATCAGTTGAAGGGTTTGTTCTAAAAGGTTTGAAAGACTTTTTAGAAGATGTTTATGCCACTTGTTTTTTAATGTCAACCATTTCATTAGACATGGTTTTCAAAACTTTCTGCAATCCTTCTAAATCAAATGGATCTTTTGGTTGTTTTTTCTTGGGATCTTCCTTAAAAGTGACTTTCTTGGATTTTCGTTCTTCTATCGCATTTTTCTTATCTAGGGCTATGATATGTTTCTCTACTACTATTGCTTCCTTCATATTTTCTGCTAAAGTTGTTTTATTAGCCCTATCAACGAAGATTGTTATGTTTAATGGTAAAGCAGAAATGTACCATTCACTTCGCACTTCTTCACTAGGCTTGGAAGCAGTAGGAATTTTATTTAACAATTTATTGAAACGTGAATTGAAATCCTTGACAAGTTATTTTGAGTCAGCTCTAAGATTAGATAGATCATTGATCAATGTCGCTGTAGACTTGTCATCACCAAATTTAGTCAAAAATTGATCTTAAAAGATATCCCAACTAGTGATAGATCCATATGGTAATGAAAAATACCATGATCCAGCTGCTCCTTGTAGAGTATAGGGGAAAATTCGGACAACAACATCTTCATTAATAACTCCATTGAGATTTATGGACAGCATAAAATTGTTTATATGTTCTTCTACTAGCATGCCTGCTTCAGGATTAAACTTAGGCAACCATTTTTCAGGATGGGCTGGTAATTGACTCAAGGGCACATGCATTAAGACTACCCCTGGATTATTGCATGGCATTTGGGCCATCGCTGAACTAATAATAGAGGAAAGTGCAGAAGATGATGTCTGTGATTGGGAAGATGAGGATATTATATTTATAGATGATTGAGAAGGTGATGTGGAAGTTCCAGTGGAGTGAGGGACAATAGTCTGAAGTGGAGGGGTGGACGGTTGACTTCGTGATGAAGAGGTTGAGATGGATGATGATGATGAAATATTCTCGCTATCAGACCCTTTAGGTGATTTCCTTGCTCTTTTCATTGTAGGTAGTGGTAACTCAGTTGGCTGAATGCCAAGATTTTCACTCTTTAATCTGGTGAGGAGATGAGCAGGATTATATTGCGAAGTTACACTTCCTTGAGCTTTATCAGATCTTTGAGGTGATATTGAAAATCGCTGAATTTTATGAATCAAAGATTCAACTTCAGGAGGTTCAATAGCAGATTCTTCTGAAAATTCAGTGTTTGTAGTCATGTCTGTTCTTCTTTCGACATCTGGCTCTAGATTTAAAATTTCTGAGTGAGATAGAGAAGTCGAGGGAGATGGTGAGGATGATTTACTCTTAGAATGGTATTTAGATTTAGATTTACTTACCATTCATAGTTCTTGGCCCTCCTTCTAGCGCCAAATATTTTGAAGCCTCGAAAATCGGGTCTAAAACAAGGGGGATACCCACCCGGTCCGGACCTTGGTTAGCAGCTCCTTTTCCGTTTGGTGTAGTGGGTCCGACTGGGGATAATGGGACTAGTTTCAAAATATGTATGTGTGTGTTGAGAATATATATTTCCTTTCTAAAAAGGTTCCTAAGTGAAATGATTTTATTCTATTTCTAATCTAATCATATGCAAAGTGTATTCTAATTTAAACAGAAATATCTAATTCTAAATTAAACCTGGGATATAATCTTGTTTATGTGATCTAAAATGATTTCGAATAACAATCGATAATAAAGATCATTCAACTATTATGAGAAAAGAATTCAATAAAGATAAACCACTTCATATAAAAATTTAAATGAAACAGTTATGAAAAACATATCACATAATAAGCTATTCATACATTAAGCATAAATAAATAGCTATCACCGTAAAAAAGTGCCAAATGATAACTTAAGCATTCAAGCGTCAATATATAAATAACTGAACATAAATATCACTTTTAACACAGAAGCAGAAATAGTTAAGAGATAAAAGTACCATTTATAACTGGTTCTACTCATGAGCTAGAAGCAATAATGACTTATATCTTCTTAATCCAACATCTACTAAGAGTACAGAAATGCAACATCAGTAGTAGATATTAGACACAGATATCAATAAATATCGTTCCATTCATTCATCAAAACCTCCTCTGAGGTTGCAGAAGTGCATGTTCCGAGGACAAGTTTTTGACAAATTTCAGGACCCTTCCCTAAATGCATGAGAAGGGTTTAAATACTACTAACTAAATCTAATTATAGTTTATTACAAAAATGTAGGATTCAGTTTAAATGACTGTCCTTTTTCTAGGCAAAAAATAAAGTAAAACTAAATCTAAATCTAAAATTAAAAACTATCAACTAACTACTTATGAATCTGATCTTTGAATTTGCAAGCATCCAACATTGATTTGAGAAGAGGAGGCTGGATGACTTCAGATTTTAATTGTCCCGAAAAAACGAAATCGACAAGTGTTGGCGTGATCTTCTCGTCAAAATTAATGATGCAATTAAGAGCACTGCATTGACTGTGTGGTTTTACCAGACATGTCCAGTAATAATCCCAATTTAATTTTTTCAATCCTTGAATTGATTTTTCCTTTTCTTCATCTTTCTATTTCCACTCTTTTTGTAATTGTTGTGCTTGTGGTAGGTATCCTGGAATAGTTTCTGAAATCAAATTAACCTTGTGAAAATTTTCATTTACACAATCAGTAATGTTGCTCGCTACTGTAGATGCTTCCTCTACTACTTTTTCTGCCTCTCTGATCTATGCATCCCAATTATTGAAGAGAATTTCTTTATGACTGTCATTGATGATTGGTGCTCCTGCTATTTTCCCTTCCTCTGTATTTTTCCATGCCAAATAATTAGTAACTCTTTCATTAGTTAAATCATAATCACGTTGTAATTCTACGACATGATTAGTGATTTTATCACTTTCTTGACAAAAAGAGCTCCATTGTGAGATTTTCTGGCATAATATATCTTGTTGTTGCAGTAGTTTATTATTCAAAGAAATAGACTCTGAGATAAACTCCATCAGCTTGGGGTCATCTTTATGCATCTCTTCGATAATCTGTATTTGTTTCTCTTTTTTAGCCAAACTTTTCTGATATCCGATTTGTATTTGTTGAAACTCTTGCTGTAAATTTTCAAGTTTTATCTGTGCTTCACTGTTTGTTGGGAAAAATACTGAGAGGGGGGGGGGTGAATCAGTATTTACTGCATAATCAAATCTTTTTACTTTTTCATTCCTTAAAACCCATACGCTACTTTCCTTCAGTAAACTAGCGTATATACGCAGATCCCCTTTATTAAACTAGCGTATACACAGAGATCTAGATATGTCCTTAAATCTTCACTCCTATTATTCCATCATTCTTTCATCAGTTGATTAATAAACAGTAAACATGTGCAGTAAGAACAGAATAAGCCATCACACAAAGCATCACACATGAACACCAGGATTTTTAGGTGGAAACCCAAATCGGGAGAAAACCACCACTGCAGTTGCTCAGCCTTCAATATTTTATTATAGAGAAAACATCTTACAACATATGTGTCAAGCAGACACCAAAGACCCCCGCCCCACCGCTACCGTTTACCACGTCTCTCCCGGGAAGGGAGCTTCAACCCCGACTGCCATCAACCTCTCCCCGGAAGGGAGCCCAACCCCGACTGCTTACTCACCTCTCTCTCCGGAAGGGAGCTAATGCACCCCGATCTCGCTTTACCAAACTCACCCGGAAGGGAGCTTACACTCTCGACTAACAACCCTCAGCACCACCTTGGACCACGTTTCATCAATTTTCACACTGGATCCAACCACTTTAATAGAACACAACTTGCAGGCCACAATTCATCATATTTCCAGACCGAACCCTTTCCATACTTTTAAGCACAACCATACATCATCAACAGAAACACAGATCAGATAGCAGAAACACAGCAGAACAGATCAGATATTTCAGCAGAACAGATCAGATATTTCATACCCCTTGCTTCAGCAAACCCTAGTATGCATACGCGCTTTTACTTCACTGATGTCGCGTATATACGCGCTTCCGTCCACACAACCCAGCGTATACCTCAGTGTATATTTTATTGCGCATACGCGATTTCTCTTCGCTGAAGCTGCGTATATAAGCGCTTCCTCCGCGACGAAGTAGCGTATAGATCTTCAATCATTACAGAGCAGCATACTTCATCAGATCAGATATTCAGTTCAGATCTACCCTTTTTCTTCAGACAGATGTTCGCCTTGATGCTCGCCTCATCACAGATCTAAGCCTTCCCTAATCAGATCTAACAAATACAAGAGCAATTCAGATCTAGATCCCCTTCTTCATCATTGGTGCATCATACAATCAGATTTATTATTCAAGTGTAACCCTTTCCATTCAGATATACTTCAGAGAGAAGTATTCATTCAAGCTCAGACATCTTGCACCCACACCCATGATTTGCACAATGAATTTCTTCTCCTTATATAGGTTTACCCTTTTTCAATACCATGAGCCCCTTTTTCAATACCATGGACCAAAACAATACCATAAGCCCAAAACTACATGGACGGGGTCAATTAGGCGGATCATTACCCAATACAATGGGTCAATACCATGGTGGCTACCCTTGGTTTTGCACTTTTTGAGCGCTTTGGCCCATACGCGACTTGGCACGTTCCGTTCCGCGTGCATACGCGATTTCCCCTAGGCCAATCCGCGTATACCGAGAGACATACTCTTTTTCATCATACTTTGAGTACATTCTGAATTCTTTTCTTCATTTCCTTCTGTACTCACTGTAGATACATCAGATTTCCTTCATCAAGAACATATTCTCTTAAGCACAACTTCATTAAGTTGTCATCATCTTCATCAGGTGGGTTGCCTTTCAAGGACAACATTCAGCATCATATTGTCAACAATCATTATATCATATCAGATTTACATCATTTACTAAGTCCATCAAGTCAAGAATAACTTCATCAGATGGTTTGCCATCAAGGACAACACATGTCATCAGTCGCATCTCTTCATCTTCATTCAGAGGGTTGCCATCAAGGACAACATCCTGCATCATATTTCCAACAATCTCCCCCTTTGGACTTGATGGCAACCATGATGGTGTTTGGTTACCACAGCAGATAGATATCATCTCACTCTCCCAAATATGTCACTCTCCCAAACATTTGACATCATTATCTTCTCTTCATTCATTCAAACACCATGTCACTCTCCCCCTTTGACATCAAGGGAAAAGGGCGGATCAAAAACCAACACTCTCCCCCTTTTCTCCTCATGTGGAAGAAACATTCTGCAGATCTGATATGTGCTGAAGTGGCCAAGCTCCCCCTGAGTTCATGCTGAATCTTCAAACATATTTTTCAATAAAGTACATGACTCAAAAACTTTCCTATCACCAAAGACTCATACTTACATAAAATATCCAACCAAGTGGATTTACATATAAGACTCAAGTACCCAACCAAGTGGGTTTACAAAATTTGACTCAGCTACCCAACCAAATGGGTTTACAAAAATGACAAGTCCTTACATGACTGAATATTACAATTTTTACATCATGGGTCTCAACAAGACCTTTTCACCAAAATATAAATATGACCATTTATGACCAACACCAGAAAGTCCTCAAGAAAGAGAACATATTTCAGAACCATAATAATGCCAACACTGCATTATAGTCAGCAAAGCTAATGCTCCCCTTGAATCTGTGCAACCATGCATCCTTTTCATATGACTAAGGCTCCCCCTTAGTTTGTGCAACCTGAACATTTTCACCAACAAATCATCAAGGCATCTTCATCAAAACATTAGAAACAGATTTATGAGAACTGGAACACCACCAGAGATACCAAACAGCACTGCAGCTGTGCTGAAGAGAGCCGAACCAACCAAGAATTGTCAGCAACCAACCATACGCGGTTTTATGTGCAGGAACTCGCGTACATACGCGACTGTGTTTCAGGAAACCCGCGTATCCTAAGACACCTTCTAAATTTCAACCAGATCTGATTCTTTGTAAGGCAAAGACAGTGTTCAGCTTCTTTCTGAGATATTTGACTGCTTCCCTGGACTACAGATATAACATAATAGTGTAGTTGTGTCTTCAAGCGTCATCCAATGGTTGTAGCATAAGCCCATTAGTAACCAAGCCTTCGGATCCTTTGCGGCATCAATACATTCTTTCCAAAAGAGATTATCATACCAGAACATCATCTTCAGATATGTGTCAAGCAATCATCCATGTGGTCCAAAATCACCATGATCTTCAAGATGTAACATGAAGTAACATATGTAGGCAAAAGGTCTCAACCATAGCAACCAAACTCTATATGATCTGAAACAAATGATATCCAACTCATCCACACAAAGATACTTATCAGCAACCAGGGCTCAAAATCTTATCATAATAATCCATGTACCAAATCATCATCATTTGAGCATGAGTATCACCAAGACCAAAGAATAAGCAGTCATATTTCCAACAATGCAACCATTAGAATTCCACCTGCTACTCCCCCTAAACCAGTGCTTCTTCCTTAACTTCTGCAATCTGAGATACCTTCAACAGCAAGTCATCAATAACAATCTCTGCATGATCTGTCCTCATCTCTGAACTATAAGACTTTCATCTCAACAATGAATGCTCTTCATCATAAAGCAACCAGGCTTCATCCATACTATTCAACACAAGAACCCATGCATCATTTCATTATCATGAGTATAACTAGAATGATGCTAACAGTGCAATCATCAGCAGTCAGACTGATGCTCCCCCTGGACCTCTGCTTCAGATCTTCAGCTATCAGATAAATTTTCTTATCATCAATGCATACGCGACTGCGTCTTCTGGAACTCGCGTGTATACGCGACTTTAGTTAATGGAAACTGCGTATGGAAAGTGAAGCATAGAAAATTTCCATCTTCCTTCATTTCTTCCAGAGCTTGTACCTCCTGTACCTGTCCTTTCCACATCAGATGCGCTGTCAGAAGTAAACATAACCAGTATCATCAAATCAACCATGAGAGTCATCATGCATTGCTCCTCTTGTGACGATACATTACTAGATCTCATAATGTATCTCACATCATTCCTGCAGTCAACAAGAAAAGTCAGCTTCAGAAGCGGATGACTGCAGTAGGGTCATAATTCCCTAAGTTTCTGATCGGTCCTTCATCTTGAATTGAGTGTTTTCTTCAAGAAAATCATTGTCTTCTAGAGCATCAACAAAAACATCCTTTTCTTCTCTAGATTGTTTCTTATTCCATCCCTCCATCTTCTTCTAGATTTGTTTTCTATTTGTGTGCTGAAATTTCTCATATCTGTTCGACCTGCATTCCTTTCTTATATGTCCATACTTGTTACAAGAATAACATCTCATGTGTCCAGAAAAATAAGCATAAGAATCATAATGAGTATTTTTATTCTTCCTCCTTTTACAATCAGCTGCTTTGTGTCCATACTTGTTACATGAAAAACAATATCCCTTGAAGAAACCAGAGTACCTTTCTGTGTATGAACTGTTTGTTTGAGGCTGAAATGATCTGCTCCTGCAATTTGCTGCAACATGTCCATAATTATGACATTTAAAACATTCAACATTCTTGAATGAATTCCTTTGAGAATTCATGATTGTTGATTGAGATTTTGTCTCTTTCAACACTTCAGGTTTTGCATTGACATCCTCTGAATTTTTGGCACTTCCTTGTGAGCTAGATTCTCCTTTAACAGTTTCATGGAAACCAAGACCATGTTTGATAGCGGGAGACCTTTGATTACTCAGAATATTGTCCAAAATGTTAGTACTATCATGAAACCTCAAAAGTTTAACCTTTTCTTCTAATTTACCTTTGAGAATATTTACCTCAACCTCCAAGGCTTGACATTGCTTTGTCATGCTTTCTTCTTTTCTTCTTCAATCTTCAACTTGATCCTTCAGATTTAGAATCTCTTCTTTCAACCAATCTTCATTTCCTTCACAAGTTTGTTGCAGCTCTTCATTCTTCTTGTTTGATTTTCCCAGATCTTCTTTGAGAGAGATAATTTCTGCTTCAAGGCCTTCCTTTTCAAAGGATTGTAGAGGTTCCTTATTCTCCTTACTTGATGCTTCTAGCTCTGCTTGCAGAAAGATGATAGCAGCTTCAAGTCCTTCATTCTTCTTGCTTGATTTTCCCAGATCTGCTTCTAGATCTTTAATTCGATTGGATGCATAAGTATGAAACCTTTGATACTTGTCCACCTGTTCATTTAGCATTTCTATTTGATCTTTCATTTGTGAGATCATCTCTTTATAGATAGTTTCTTGCTTATTGTATGAACTTTGTAGTTCTTCTTCTGTAATCTTGAGAGCTTCTTCTAGATCCACAACTTTACTTTCACTATCTTTACTATTGTTTGCACAAAGAAGAGTATTACAAGTGGCCTTCTCCTTTTTCTTCTTTGGCATGAGTGCTTGTAGATCTTCGTCAGAATCTGTTTCATCTTCTTCAATTTTTGCTATACATGATTTCTGAGATATCTCCTTTCCTCGAGTAACCTTCTTCTTTTGCTTCTTGGCCATGAGCACTTTTAGATCTTGGTTAGAATCTTCTTCATCTTCACTGGACACTTCATCATCATCTTCTTTTGCATAATAACTCTTTCTCTTTTCAAATTGTTTCCCTTTACCATGCTTTTCTCTATAAGGACATTTAGCAGCATAATGACCAACTTTTCCACACTCAAAACATTTGAAGGGAAGCTTACCTTTGAATCTTCCGGTACCTAGTTGGAGCTTTCTCACGAAATTCGCTTCTTCTTCATCGGATATATAGCTGGATTCTTTGACAACTTCCTTTTCCTTTCCTTTTGTAGATGCCTTAAAAGCAACTTCTCTTACTTGAGAAGGACCTCCTTGTCTCATTTCAAAAGCAGTCAGAGTAGCATGTAATTGAACAATAGTAAGCGATTGCAGATCTTGCCTTTCTTCAATAGCTGAAACTTTAGATTCAAATTTTGAAGTCAAAGATCTTAAGACCTTTTCTACCAGAGTAGTATCAGCCATGGTTTCACCCAAATTTCTCATCCGATTTACAATATCATCTAGACGAAGAAAGAAACCGGCAACACTTTCATCACTATGCATCTTCAAATTTTCATATTCAATTCTAAGAGTTTGGAGTTTTGCACTTTTTACCTTTGTGTCTCCTTCATAGCTTAGAATGATTTTGTCCCATATGTCTTTTGCTGAATGTAGTTGCATCACTTTAGCAAATTATGATTCAGACATGCTTCCCAATAAGACGTTCACTGCTTTGGCATTGATTTCATACTTCTTTCTTTCAGCTGCATCAGTAGGAATACTTGTCGGGTATTGATAACCTTCTTCCACGATTGCCCATACATCTGCACCAAGACTTTGCAGATATGCTTTTGTACGTACCTTCCAGAATATCATATTGCTTCCATTGAATAGAGGTGGCTTAATAGACATTACTCCTTCTTGACTTCCCATTGCGACGGATCTCCTTTAAGCGATCAAGCTTCTGCACAAGGACCAGCTCCGATACCAATTGTTGGGAAAAATACTGAGAGGGGGGGGGGTGAATCAGTATTTACTGCATAATCAAATCTTTTTACTTTTTCATTCCTTAAAACCCATACGCTACTTTCCTTCAGTAAACTAGCGTATATACGCAGATCCCCTTTATGAAACTAGCGTATACACAGAGATCTAGATATGTCATTAAATCTTCACTCCTATTATTCCATCATTCTTTCATCAGTTGATTAATAAACAGTAAACATGTGCAGTAAGAACAGACTAAGCCATCACACAAAGCATCACACATGAACACCAGGATTTTTAGGTGGAAACCCAAATCGGGAGAAAACCACCGCTGCAGTTGCTCAGCCTTCAATATTTTATTATAGAAAACATCTTACAACATATGTGCTGGCGCAGTCTTGACCAGCACGCAGGCACCCACCTGCGCTCGTTTACCAGCCTCTCCTGGAAGGGAGCTCCAACCCCCTGACTCGTTTACCAGCCTCTCCTGGAAGGGAGGTCCAACCCCCTGACTCGTTTACCAGCCTCTCCTAGAAGGGAGCTACGACCCCCTGATCTCGTTTACCAGCCTCACCTGGAAGGGAGCTACAACCCCCTGACTGAAGGCTACAACCCTCGGCACCACCTTGGACCACGTTTCATCAATTTTCACACTGGATCCAACAACTTCAATAGAACACAACTTGCAGACCGCAATTCATCATATTTCCAGACGGAACCCTTTCCATATTTTTAAGCACGAACATACATCATCGACGATTCATATAAACACGAATCGAGATAAAGAAACACATTGAAACAGATCAGATATTTCATACCCCTTGCTTCAACAAACCCTAGTATGCATACGCGCTTTTACTTCACTTATGTCGCGTATATACGCGCTTCCGTCCACACAAACCAGCGTATACCTCAGTGTATATTTTATTGCGCATACGCGCTTTTCTCTTCGCTGAAGCTGCGTATATACGCGCTTCCTCCGCGGCGAAGTAGCGTATAGATCTTCAATCATTACAGAGCAGCATACTTCATCAGATCAGATATTCAGTTCAGATCTACCCTTTTGCTTCAGACAGATGTTCGCCTTGATGCTCGCCTCATCACAGATCTAAGCCTTCCCTAATCAGATCTAACAAATACAAGAGCAATTCAGATCTAGATCCCCTTCTTCATCATTGGTGCATCATACAATCATATTTATCATTCAAGTGTAACCCTTTCCATTCAGATATACTTCAGAGAGAAGTATTCATTCAAGCTCAGACATCTTGCACCCACACCCATGATTTGCACAATGAATTTCTTCTCCTTATATAGGTTTACCCTTTTTCAATACCATGAGCCCCTTTTTCAATACCATGGACCAAAACAATACCATAAGCCCAAAACTACATGGACGGGGTCAATTAGGCGGATCATTACCCAATACAATGGGTCAATACCATGGTGGCTACCCTTGGTTTTGCACTTTTTGAGCGCTTTGGCCCATACGCGACTTGGCACGTTCCGTTCCGCGTGCATACGCGATTTCCCCTAGGTCAATCCGCGTATACCGAGAGACATACTCTTTTTCATCATACTTTGAGTACATTCTGAATTCTTTTCTTCATTGCCTTCTGTACTCACTGTAGATACATCATATTTCCTTCATCAAGAACATATTCTCTTAAGCACAACTTCATTAAGTTGTCATCATCTTCATCAGGTGGGTTGCCTTTCAAGGACAACATTCAGCATCATATTGTCAACAATCATTATATCATATCAGATTTACATCATTTACTAAGTCCATCAAGTCAAGAATAACTTCATCAGATGGTTTGCCATCAAGGACAACACATGTCATCAGTCGCATCTCTTCATCTTCATTCAGAGGGTTGCCATCAAGGACAACATCCTGCATCATATTTCCAACACTGTTAGCATGAGCTTGTTGCAATTGTTGTTGCAGAACTTGTATTTGATCTTCTTTTTCATTCAATAATAGTCATACCTCATATGCTTTTTCAATAGTTGCGGAGGCATAAGCTCCTGTAATCTGAGATAATTTAGTAAGATTTTCAGTTGGATCCGTAGTAGGATCTTTCCATAAAACATCTAATTGTTCTGCATCAGTAGAGAGCACACTTTATAATTTCCTCTTCTTCCTTTGCTTTCTTACTACTGCTTTATGTTGTGGACTATAGAATATATCCAGAGGAGGAATTTCCTCTATTTTAAGTACAAGCTCAGAGGAAGGAGTAATGGGAATATGTTCTGTTTCTATGACATTGCCACTTATTCCTGTGATTAAACCTTTTTTTGTCTATACAGGAGTTTGTATGTTCTGTCCTTCAACATTAATCAAATCATTAAATGTTTCCCATTCTTTATCAAACTGAGTGTTGACGGATGATTGTTGTACATTGAGAGGTGGAAAGTTCAACTGTGGAGTGGTTGAAGTTTGTTGTTGTGAAAACTCTTTTGATTGAGCTGTATCCTTCACTGAGCCTTCACTTTTATCCTGATCATTATCAGAATTTTTAGAACGTTCAGAATTTTCTTTGCCAGAATTTGACTTAGACCTTTCTATATCTGAGCTGCCACTGAGACTGACACTAGGAGTTGGTTCCCTTGCGGGTTCCAATCACAAATTATCCAAAGGGATAGTGGTTAATATTCTTTCTCTGTACATTTTAAATTCTTGAAATTCTTCTAGGGAAAACCGTGTTTGAACTAAATGCAAAATTTCATTAAATGAACATTTTTCTTGAAACATATCATCAAAAAGATCTTCTTCTCTAGAAAATACTCTTACTTTGATTGTAGTGGTGAAATCCTTGACAACATCATATGGATCAAATAGCCTTCTTGGAAACTTAAACAATTGTAAACATGTAATATTGTTTACTTCCTTAAATGCATGACCAACATGAAATCATGAAAATGCTCCATATGATACATGTAATTGTGGCTGGATGGCCTTCTTTTTATCCTTTAATTATTTTGTCAAACCTCCCTCTCCACAGGTTTGATATGCAATTTCCCGAGCTATGATTTTATCCAGAACATACAAGGGTAAAACATGAGGAGAAGCAAAGCTTCCAAAAACCCTCACATAGGTAAACAATTCTTCTCCAAACCATCTTACGACAGGGAGAATGTCTACTTCTGCTTCAGGAGAGAACCTTGGAGCATCCTTATTATACAACACTCTGTACAAAGGCAACATTATTCCATGGAAAATTTTATAAAAATGAGGAATGAACTTTGATTCCCACAATTCTTTGTGATAAACGTGAATGGGTAGGGGATCCTGAATTGTCCATTGCCAACCCATTAAAGGGAACTTAGAAACAAAGCAGATTGAATCCATAACATAAGCATATAGATAAAAAGGAGGATAAATCCTTTGAGAGACAGTCTGTTTAGACCGGTAATTGAAAATAGTCGTGGCTAAGTTATCAGACAATATTTTAGCCCAGTCCACAATGGTAGCGTTAACAACAACATTCAATAAGGGAAGCCATTCAGGAAAAAAATTATTAATGTCAGGCTTTCCAAAAAGCCTACATAGCGTAGCAACAGAAAAAAAATATGGAGAAGTGAGTGAACCAGTACTGTACATATCGTGTTTATCTTTCTTCAGTGGTTCATCTCTTCTGGACCATGCCTTGGTGCATTCCACCAAATTTTCATTTTCCTTGGCAAATTTCTACATAAATTGTTTGTTGTAAGTTTCCTGAGGCTCCGGCAAATGATACATAACCCTCAAATCTACTGGAGTAAATGACCCGATGAGCTCTTGACCTTGAGTTCTAAATTGCCTGTCCGTAATATTAGTGCTATCCAACACCCATTTTACCATGTCTGTATATGGAAGAATTCTAGGTCTTTCTGCTATCCGGTGCAAAAATGAACAAGCGAAATCTGTAAGAGATGCTTTAGAAGAATTACTTGAGCCTGCAGTAGCCGCAACATCCATTACTCTTGGGTTTTATTCTTCAAGAAAATTAAACATACTCTCCCAAGTGGTGATACTAGCGTCTTTGTTGCAAGCAGATTCTGCGTACAAGGATGCCATCTCTTTACTTTCAGAACTCGGAGCTTTCTCTTTCTTTCCCATAATACTCTGAATATTGCTTTGTATAGTCTCCTATTATTCGCGCCTGCGGTTTTACGAATTAAGTGAGAATAATGATATGAGAAAGGTGACGGGATAGTTTTAAATGTTGAAGGCTTATTAAATATATTATTTTAACGTGAAATAGCCTTTCAATCAAAACAAAATCCTTTTCATTAATAATTGACAATCTATTCATTAATCAGACATCAAAGCCCATAACGGATATAGATTTATGGAAATATTTTCTTCGTACAACGAGCTTTAAGAATCTGCAATAATGCGATCTGCGATTTTCTTCGCAATATCACAAAATTGCAATATCACAAATCACAATTTTCATATCATCGCAATATCACAAATCACAACTTTCATATCATTGCAATATCACAAATCACAACTTTCGCAAATCACAATCTTGTAACATCGCGAAATCGCAATATCGCAAAATATAGCATATGAGAAATATCCATTAATATATTTTCTGCGATATGCGATTTGTGATAAATATTTTAATGCATAGTTTTTGGATCACGCTATCGCAATTTAGAAGATTCTGCTTTGCAAAAGATATGTTTTGCTTTTTTGCGATGGATGCGATATTTTCTTCAAAGAAAGGTTTTATTCTAATCTATCATAAACTTAAGTTTATTTAAAGATTTTCCAAAGAATTTTCTTAAGTTAATGATAGTAAGTTTTATTGAAAATGAAAACAAACACCAATAATTTTTTTTGGATTTTTAAACTAAGGGTCCTCACTTATTTAGTATTATTATTAATACTAAATAAGAAGGGGGTTGTTTCTAGCCACAACACCTCCTAAGAGATAGCCCTAAAGATCTGAAATGTGAAACTCCACACCTGCTGATGTCTTCTCCTTTGAAATACCTCATGCCAAAGTCATCCTCCAAAATTCTTCCATGCCCATCATGCAACTTTTCATACTCCAATAGAAGTGGTGATATTTTGAAGTGGGCATCCCATGAGAAGCTCCCATCCAGAAATAATCTCTTGATCTTGGCCAATGTAAGCATGAGTGGCCTTCATCTACTTCAACGTAGGGAGGATCCCTTCCTCAAACGAAGTACCCTCTACTTCTCTAAACCCATGGAGCAGCTCCCTAGCACCATGAAGGTGCCATCCTCCATCACTGCAACAACTTCTGTCAGTGAAATATTTGTAGTGAGACTGGGTGATGCTAAAAATGAGAGAATGTATCTCTCCTCCTTGAGTCTATCCCAAACTCTCTACACTGTACTAGACTCCTCCAAGGTCTTCACCCCTCCAGAATCTACGAATGGTGAACCAAATGGAAAAATACCTCCCACCAAATCTAGATCGAGTGGTCTCCCAGGTGGAATGCCCCCATGTAGTGAGACATCAAAATCTGAAGTGGATTGTATATATGAGTGGACTGATTTGTCCCTCTCTTCACTACGCAATACAATCTCCTTACTTTGTGTAGAAACCTCTTGGAATAGATAAGGGTGAATGCTCATGATCCCTTGATGTTGATCCTTCCTTTCTTCCCCTTCCATATAACAATCCACAAAAATTGATACATGTTGCTCCTGAAGTGTGTTTTGGTCCCCACATGTTGAATCATTTGGAAGTCCTTGCAAAGACACAAGGGCTCCTCTAATGGAAGCAATGGCTCCCTTCCAATCTCCATGTGGTTATGGATCTCCTCTTGATGGTACAATGTTGTTAGCTCTTCTTTTCCCATCCTCTTCATCAATATGTGACAATGCCTCATCATCAATGACAGACCCTTGATCTTGGTCTTCCCTTGAAAGAGGAACCTCAATGTCTTCATCTATAGAAGAGGGCTCTTCAAGGAGTGGGGATATTTCCCTTGGCAAGGTATCATGCATGTTTCTATCCCCTTCAAAAAAATTATTGAGTGGAGTTGGAAAAATATATCTCTCCAACTCATGCAAAGGTTTTGAGTTTTTGGGTTCAACAAGAGATGTTTTACAATGTTTAATATCAAATATCCTCACTAATTTCTTAGTGAACCCTTCATAAGTGTTTAAATTTGCATGATAAAATGAAGCATAAATATAAAAACACCAATCATGGGCCATACATTTCAGGTGCAGTGCTTCTACTCTAATGGCATCCTTTTCTGAAACTTGGTGTAGCCGGAAATAGGAATCTAGCTCCTCCACCCAAGCTTTGGTTGTGCACTTTGTTGATCCATCAAAGTTAGATAGAAAGATTCTACCTCTCTTGCTTCTATTATGGTTGTTGGATCTTCTCTCTTCCTTGAGTTGGAAAAACCCTTGGAATTCAAAGTGCTTTTTGAATCTCCATGATTGATACTCATACTCCTGAAGATAGTCACTCAAGGTCTCCTCCTTTGGTGCATCTTCTTCCTCCATTCTCCTTTTAGTGAATGTGGGCCATAAATTGCACTGTGGATCTGCATGTGTGGCTAAATTTCCACACCTATCATGTGAATATCTAGGGCTTGCTTCACCTTCAAACCCCCTTGGATTTTTTCTGCACTTCTCCCCTTTTATGTCCTTGAGATCTTCTTTGATATTTTTCATAGTTTGGAAAAGAAGCTAGGAGATCCTCTCTTCCTTCATTTCTCCAAATAATGGAGTCATGCTTTTGTTTCTTCTGCACAACTTCTCTTTTCTGTGAGAATAATATTCTCCTTCTAATGGCATAATGTCTTGAATGCACAGGCTGAGCCAAGATTATGCTCTGATACCACTATAATATTCCAAAATGGAAAAGATAGGAGTATAGAACATATGCACAATTCCAACTATGGTAAAATAAGAATTAAACATGTAGAACTAGGAAAATTATGGAATACATCAAAACATCATAAACATGGGAAAAAAATAATTGAACCATCTCATTATATATCAACATCAAATGAAATTACATAGTGCTCCAAAATGAATGCACTGAAGCCACAAGATGCTGAAATACACCAAAGAAACAAAGCACTGGAAATGTGTGATGCTACTGCTGTTGCTACTGGGAACTATTGTTATTATGAAGAAGAACCATGTGCAGAAGGTTTTTATATTGCTCAGAATGATATGCACTTTCAACCACGGACTCTACTCAAAAAACCTAGGAAAACCCAGAAATCATTTGGCCAAATTTTAAGTTTGGATTTTCGACCTTTTTTGAGTTGCCCACTGCATTTCTGCTACTTGAATTACGCACTACCTGGGAATGAATACTGGTATGGGGCTGAAGGAATTATCTATCAGCTACAACAAAACCCAATCAATTAAATAGGTGAAGGGATGGTCCCCTCACTAGAAAATAATCTCAAAAATTGAAGATTTCTCTCCTCCACTGCTACACCCCTGCAACACAACGAAACTCTAAATAGAACTATGTTGTACATGATACTGAAGCTTGGAAAAATTCCTGATTGTGGAATTATAGTGAAAAATCCTCCAATATCTCCTCAATGGAAGAGGAGGGATTCCTGATCAGGAACACCCTGTGCTAAATAGCACAACAATCTCAACTAAACAGTTGAAGAATGCAAGTAGTCTAAACAGACCATACACAAAATAATAATCCAAAACATGAAAAAAAATTGTTGCTATCCCCTCCATATATATCATGAGAGCCTCCTCACATTGGGTCCCATCCATACTTTCCACCAAGCTCATGCAATTTATCCTCCACTAAAACTACATTGTCTCATCATAAAGACTACTCCTCCATGAAAACGTTGTTGATTTGGTCAAAGTTGACTGAATCAACATGATCCAATCCCTGTTCACACCCAAAGGTGCCTAATCTAGCTACTTATTCTTCCTCCTTTCACATTAGGAGTGTTATATTCCTTCTAAAGGGGTTTTATGAGTCTCCCCACCCACTTATTGACCTACCTAGTGATAAAACAAACTATAATATTCCATTTAGATGAAGCCTAAATTTTTGGAATATTACACATTATGACAGAAGTACATCAAAATTCTAGCACATATCACCTCTATCAAGTAGTAAGGTGACAAGCCTTCCATTCATGCAATCTCAATAATTTTCAAAGTGTTCTCCCAACAACTCTTGTACACCAGCCTGGAGTAGCAAGGTATAAAGTCAGAAGAAGAAGGCCTATACACAACTCAGAGAGAGGTAATGTAAAGATAGAAACTACACTGGGAAATGTGCAACCCTTTTCCATTGATTTGAAAGGTGGAGGAAAACCAAGCAGAAGAATAAAGGATCTTCTGAAAAGAAAGTAGAGGAAGAAAGACACTTCTCAGAATGAAAGGGGGAGGAATTCTTGGAGGAAGAACTGGAGTATTGGTGGATGTATTGCCATCAATGCCAATGGGGGAGACTGTTGGAAATATTGTCATTGATGGAAATAAAGCACAAAGGAGAAGCACCAGAACTATAGTTAAGGAAAAGGAGTAGAGAGGATCAACTTTAGAATCAAAGGAGCAAAGGCGGCAAAGGAAGTTAAGGCATAAAAGGCAGTAGAGAAGCAGCAAAGCCAACATAGAATTAGCAAAGGTGTGTAACAAGTGTAATAATCCCAAGTCGAAATGAATAAAAAACATAAGAATAAGCTCAGGAGAGATCAACACATTTAAAAAGGGACAAAGCACACTGCTTCAACGCATAATAGAAGGAAATCAGATTTGTAAGACATGGTGAGGACCATAGATCTTACACAACCCTCTGGTTGACTAAATATCATATTAATCTCACAGCAGAAGGAAAATGGATTTGCAAGACACAACGAGGACCATAGATATTACACAACCATCTGTTTGATTGAATATCATATTAATCAAATAGCAGAAGGCAATCAGATTTTCAAGACACAACAAGGACCATAGATCTTACACATCCCTCTGTTTGATTGAATATCGTATTAATCACATTGCAGAAATAAATTGGATTTGCAAGAAGAAATGAGGTCCATAGATCTTGTGCAAATCAACGGTGGGAGATCATATCACAACTGTGAAGACATCGTATATCGCAGGGTATAGTGTTTACGGTTAAGACTTACTAGCTTAAGTTATTTAAACTTGTGATGCGAAGTGGATCGACAAGGAGACAAGCATGGACCGTCGGATCCAATGAAACCAACGACGAAGATAAAAAGTGAAAATCACAAAGTTTAAGCATTAAGGTCATCGGAGGGTAAGTTATTGTGTGTGTGATGCGAAGTGGAGAAGGGACACGTGTTGGCAAGGTGCAATATCATAGATTGCACAAAATAGAGGTTAACCACCAAGAAGGGGCAAGAAGTGAGGATCGTTAGATCATGTAGCACATCAACGGAAGATGACAAATCGCTAGTTCGCACATTGAAAATCTTCATGGATAGCGCTAAGGCTTCACAACGTATGTTAATCGGTTTGCAGTGCAGAAATGTTAGAAAGTTGCGATGCGATGAAAGGGAGGAGCCACGTGTCGTCACTGTGCATTAATGCACATCGCAGATTTTATGTTTTAAGGTTCACATGCTAAGTCATGTTGGATGCAATGCGATGCGATCACATATTGCACAAGACATGAGATACATCTATTGCTAAATGTTAAAAGTTGCGGGAAAGCGAAGTGTGATGTATTTTGATTGGTCAAGGATTGTGGGACTCGAAAACCCTTGTTCCGCGTATATGCAAGAGATGTCTGTTATGTGTGTCCTATTATAAATTATGTGATGTTTGATTGCTAAACGTATGTATGTTAATATGCATTGTTTGACTACTAAACGTATGTATGTTAATAAAACTTGAAAATTGTAATCTATTGCATTAAAAGGGAGTGTATGTGGGCCATAACCCATAGGTCACAGTATTGTTTAAAATTATAGATGTGACTATGTGTTAAGAGAAAAGGTTGAACGCGGAATAAAATGCTCAGGTAACAAAAGAAAAGACTTAACAAAACAAGAAAAGGCCTAGGTATGAAAAAGGATCCGGAGCTTGTGCAGAATAGTGAAACAACATGGGTCGAGTCGGGCATTAAGGGCAGTTATGCAACACAGGTAGACTATAACTGCAGAAACATAAAAGACAATGGAACATCAAGCAGAAGAGGGCAAACGCACAACAAAGCTTAGAAGATGAAAGGGATGAATTGAAATATTATCATAACTATAAATGTAAATTCATTGATTAATTTTATATTTTTTGTGATGCGAAGGTAAGTCTTCTAGGCAAATCAAAACTCCATTTGATACCATAATAATTGTATATATTGTTGTAACATCTTGAATATGCTGAGTGAGGAAATGAATGGGTGGAAGGCAAGATTCATGCCTGTTCACTTCATATTCTCATATAAAATGAAAATAGGCATGAATTTATGTCTATAAATGATTTTAGTGTAATATGCATAAAGAGGTTAGAGAGTGTAAGAATAAGAAAGAGAAGATAGAGAAGTTTTGAAGATCCGGAGCTGATATGATGCAGATTTGAAGGCTGGAAGGGCAGCAATGAAGAAGGATAAAAATAGAGCTGATATCCAGGTAAATAAGCATATGATTTTATTGTATTGTGAGGAAGTTTGTGCTTCCATTTCAAGTTTTAGATTGATAGATGTCCAGTTGTAGCTGGTTGAGGTAGGATCCTTTTATGGGTTGCAGCCTGCAGAAAATAGATGGGAGTTGGAGCTTCCTTGCAAGTTGTAGCTTACATAATTTGAGGTAGTAGCCTCTTGTAGGTTGTAGCCTATAGAAAATCAGTGGTGAGAGGGAGTTGGAGCTTGTCTTTTCATCACAAAAATAATAATATGTGGTTTTCTCCCTTATGGGTTTCCACTTATATATGTTTTCTATATGCATGATGATTATGTGTTGATGTTCTGTATTTTAATCTGCTTAATACTTGCTGCTCACATATTAAGATTGTTGTTTCATTTTACTTTAAGTGTATCATGAAATGAAGGTGTAAATAATTTTAGAAGGAAAGTTTTAAAATTCCATGAATGTATTAAACTCATTCACCCCCCCACCCTCTCAGTTTAACTAAGGGTTCAACAATATGTTCTTCTTTTCGATGGTCTTGTTGGTTATAGGTTTCATTGAACACAAAGGATGGTGTTCCCCTAAGGGGGGGTTCTGTAACAACCCTAGTCAAAAATCCATATAATAAAGTTAATAAAGGAAAAATAATAACCAAGGTCTTGTGACACTTATTCCAGGCTAAATGTTGGGCTAAAAACATCCTAGTGTGGGTGTTCATTTGGTTTATTATGGCTAAGTAAATTGGAAAAGGAAAAGGCTTTGAGAAGTCAAGAGGCATTAATTGACATTTATTTATGAAAATAAAGGAAAATAGGAGAAAAGGAAGGCGAAATGTCACAAGCATGCATGAGAGGTAAATTGAAGGAAAAATGAAGGAAAATGAAGAAAATAGAGGCCTCAATGATAAAAAGGATTATGAGGATCAGTTTGTAGTTTTTTGTCAGTTCAGTTTTGGATCTCTCTCTCTCATACTCTTGGACTCTTAGAGAAATCTTGATCACTCTAGCATTGGAGGAAAGAAGGCATAGGAGGGAAAAGGAAGAAAGATGATCAGGTGATCATGTCCAAGAGGGGAAAAAAATGCTCAAAATTGGAACTGCTCAGAATTGGTTTCAAACTGAACGATCGGATAGGCCTCATTGCTACAATTCTGGCACTATGAATAGGACCCAAATCCGATGTCGTATGAGGAAGATATTGAAGTTTTAAAACGCCCAATAACCTTCAAAACACGACCTTTGAACTCAGAAATTTTGTCATCTTCAAAAAAACTTTATAGCAAAAAAATTTCATTTTTATATGGTGTTATGGTGGCCTATCAGAGGGTTCCACGTGGCCTTCCTAGAGGCTGCTACGTGGGCCCAGGCCAAAGGTTCATGTCTATTTAAAAATTTGTGTTGGTGGGCAGACCCAACCCGAGCTGAACGCATTCGGGTCAGTCGGGCACGACCCGAATCGAACGTTCATGGGTCACCCTGAACGTAAATGAGTTCAAAAATCATGTAAGTGTGAAGTATTTGGGTCAGTCAGGCAGAGGATGACCCAACCCGAATGCGAATGGGTTGTTGAAATCGGGCGAGTCGGGTCATTTTTTAGAACCGGTGGAAAACAAGGGATAAGCCCTCAGGGCTAAGATTTTTAAACCCCGTGACCATGTGCTTGGAACTATGTCTTAAGCCCATTTCACCAGTGGAAATTCTGAGTTAAGCGCTCGGCTGCTAGCCCCAGCCACATGACCTGCAAGCAGTGACCAAGGGATTGGATTTCGTCTTATCCGCCAGCTACACTAATCGCCCGAATTTTCAGCATGTGAACACAAGTTAATTTGATAGTTAAAATAAATGTCTCCATCTTATTTAGCATGTAGTTCCAATATTTTCGGAGATTCCACCTTTTTGGTGGAGCTAACTGGAGTTAGCTAATTTTAGTGGAGGATTTCTAGTGCCACTGGGCAAAATACTGTTTGGATCATAACTTTCACCATATTCGACCAAATTAGACAAAATTTTAGTCAATTTTGGGTTTTATAAGCATTCTGGAGCCATTGGAATAGTTTTTAGAGTCAAAAGAGGTGTTTTTCAGCCATTTTTTCTTCAGGGAAGCTTGAAGAGCCATCAGGGCCATGAGGGAAATGGAGCTGCATTGGGCTACACTTCACTGTTTGAGGTGAAATAAAGGCCATATTTATCTTATTTCTGTCTTCTGAATTCATTTTCACATCCTTTTTATCCTATTTAGGCTTATTTCTCACTATAAAACCAATTTGAGAATCATAATATATCAAGGACATGCCCATTGGAAGCCTTGGACCCGGTAGATGTAGCCCAGGAGGGGTGAACTACCTCATCATGTTGTTATGGTGAAGTTATTCTACTGTGTATTTCTGATTCAAGATGTTAAAAATTAATTTTAATTAACATTCCCTCACACATAAACTCAAAAACAGTTACCAAAAACAAATTGTTTAATTTGCAAGACATGACAAACACTTTGCACACTTAATTAAAAGGAAATGAATACTTTGAACAACATATACAAATAGTTTCATTTTTAGATCAGATGGAATCGAAGCTCAGGTTTTGAGTATTAAGAGCTAAAGGATTTGAGCCTTAGGAGCTAGAGTTTTACTCAGCATTTATTTTGTGCAAAGATATAGTTGATTGTTTGCAAGTTTCGATGCTTACTAGGCCTAAACTCGAGAGAGGTGAAGGACATTTGGTTAGTGTAAAAATTAATCCAAAACCAATAAGGGTCAAAGAGCCACCTCTAAGAGCCATAGAAGTAGCTTCAAGCACGTATTCAAGAGAGGGATAAGGTCCTAAAGATATGGATCCCAAAGAAGAGGAATGGGTGTTCCGAAAGGCTTTCTTGGATATGACGGAGATGGTAAGGATACTCTACCAAGAAAGGAATGATAGGCTTGTTGGAGGAGGGTCTAAAAACCAAAAAGAAGGAGAGGGTTCTTCAGGAGGAAAAAAAAAGTGATGAGAAGTCAAAAAAAGGACACGGAGGAAATGGTGATCCACCACCCCCATCTTCATCCCCTTCCTCTACATCGTCATCCTCAACTTCAGTGAATCAATATCACAAGTCTAAAACCACTAGTAAAAGTCCATTTTTAAAGCTTGATTTCAAATTTAAGTTTGCTATTTTTAACAATGAATTCAATGTAGAGAAACTTGACAATTGGATCATACAGTTTGAAGTTTGCTTGAGGATACATAACCTTCATGAAGACGACACCAAGATTCAGTTAGCCTCTTTAAGAATGGAAGGAGAAGCATTGGTATGGTGGGAAGCCAAGATGAAGGATGAAATTAAAAAACATGGTAAGATCACTTTATCATGGGCTGAATTTATTTCCACAATTAAGCAACAATTTTATCCATTAGCTCATTTACAAAAGGCTACCATGAATTGGCAAAGATTTAGACAACTTAAGGGAAAAAGTGTTCAAGGTTACTCTCAAGAGTTTAGACAAAAGGGCTTTACTACTTGGAATTGATTTGCATAGTCAAGATACCTTGCTAAAATATATAGGTGGTTTACACAATTATCTTATACATACTATCCTTATGTTCAATCCTACTAGTCTAGACGAAGTTTGTGTACAAGCTACATCTTTAGAGGCTAGAGGGAAACAATATTTTGATGGGAATATGGATATTGAATTCAAAGTAAAAGGGAGGAAAAGAAATGCAAACTCTAGGAAATAAAAATGAAATTTATTTTGTAAAAACTATTACAAAACAGGCCACGATGAAGACCATTGTTCGAAACTTCATCTGGAGCTGAAACTAGAGAAATTTAAAAACAAAGATAAGGTTAAAGAAAAGGGAAAAACTGTTGCAACTGTTGAACAAGACATAGGATCTAAATCAGGTGAAGAAACTAAAAGCATAGCCATGGTACTTGTTGTGGACAATTTTGTCACCCCCTAAAGATAGTCTAGAGTTGCCATAGACCAGTGCCTAGGACATCTTAATATAGAAAGGAGCTCATTATATAGTTTGGGTTGTCAGTCCAAAAGCTCACTTACTATCTCTTGTTTGAACAAGGAATGGGACCAATCTCTCTCAGAAGCTGATACAAAGATAAGAATAGTGTAGGGACATTATGCAAAACTCCAATATAAAGGCATCAGACAGTTAAGAGACAGCTTACTGTAAAGAAGGCCGGTTCAAATAATATATCACAGAAATCAAATATCAGGAGGTGAGTGCAGTGAGGAAACATAAAGAAGATATTAGTTAACATGAGACTGATACCCAGATACACAACAGAACCACGTAAGTGCATACCAATTTATGAATCCTTATATGACAATGGCGTTTTAAAAGCACCCTCCTCATGCAACTAATATAGCAGAAAATATGAATGAGTTGAACATGGAACAGTATATCATGACTAGGCCTATTTAAAGCACTTGACTAATTCCAGAAAGGGCACCAACAAGGATGAATCCTTACTGCAAACTAGTGAGCCACTCGCATTCTAGAACATGATACGAGAAGATAAATAGCATGAAATGAGACATTGTATTAACACATAAGAGAAAATTACATACTGTGAGATACCAAAGACCAGAATCCTCATTACAGTTATAACTCCTCCTCACTGAGACCCTACGGGCTCTGAAGCTTCATACAGAAATATTACAAAATGTATACAAAAGCCTTTTCACTGCACAGTCTGCTGATAGAAATCTGGAACCCTTACAATGTCTTATTTTTGGGCCTTTATAGAAAAGATAGAGAATTCTAGAGAAGGAGGTAGATGAAGCACATTTAATGACTCAATTTGAATAAAATGGCGGAAAAAATTTGTGCCCTCTCTATGAATGACTAACTATAAATGACTATACTTTACAATCTGTCTATAGAAATAAATGCTGGGAGATGAAAATCTCCTTATAAACATGACACAAATAATAAAATATATACAGTGTTCTGCCTTTTGCTGAGGGTGAAATCTGCGGTCGTAAGAACCCTGAGATAGTCTGCAATTCTGTACTGTACTCTCGGCCCTTAACTTCGGATTTGAATCCTGGAGCTTTAATGAAGGGCGGATCGTCCCTTGATTTCTTCTGGAGGGTTTTGTAGATTCACATCTGCGTTTTAATGATGGTCATTTCACATACCTACCCTCGGCTTCTTCTTTGAATTTCGCCAGCAGAATATTGTCCTTTAACATGCTTTTTAATTTTTGCAATGGAGGCGATAAATTATGAAGCTTCATTAACGTCTTAAAAAAAAAAAAAAAAAACCTGCAAAATCCACAAAACATTAGAGAAAACAGACTCGAAGACAGGGAGCATGGAGGGGGAGATGATGATGACATCGTGGACATGAACAGATGACAGGAACACGAAGGGTGGCGGAGGAAAAACAATGGAGGTTTTGACAAATAGATGAAATGCGGGTTTTCTTCGTAATACAGTCTGGACGTGAGGAATGAATAACAAAAACTACGAGTAAAACATGTAGACACACATATGTATATATATATGGTGGGGAGGAATATTACGGATGCACGAAGCCAAAACACGTGGATGTACGGGGGACTGGAGGAAAGACAACGTGGCAGCGGAATCGATAGATGGGGAAACAGATTGCTGGCCATTGGATTAAGATCACAAATCAACGGCTGTAAGTCGATGGGGGAAACACGATGGTGGGCCACAAGGTACGCCGGACACGAATTAACGGGAGAGCAAGTTTAGAAGATCTCCGCCGCTGGATTGAGATCAATAGATCGGACGATTCAAACGAATTCCGCTGCCCGGTGATTGTTCATACTTTAGCGCGCAGGGAAAGCGGTTTCTTGGACCGGTACAAAAGACGTGTGGCACATTCCTAATGGAATCGCTGCCCCCATGGTAAATACCTCCGGTTTGATGAAAGTGGGGCGGGGTTATACCACTGGTTTCCTGCGCGTGGGGGTCCACCTTATAAGACGATTAACGCTCTGTTTATTTAATTTGATCAGACGGTTGCTATCGCCTCCGAAAACTTTATGATTGAGCTCCCTTCCCTATAGCTTATGGTTTTCAGGCTCGGGTCATGTGACGACGACAGGAAAGGGGGCTAAGGCCCTGGGGCTTCGGCTCAATATAATTTTAAAAGCGGGTTTTAAACTTTTGGATAATGCATTTTAGGCAGAGATGATAAAATCGAGCGGGAGCATCAGGATTTTAAGCCACAGCAGAGGTTTGGAATGAATTCGAATGGGGCAGCAGGCCAAAATTTGAAATGCAGGGGTAACTATGTACAACATCGGCTCCATCTGGGGACGGGATGTCCATCCTCGGGCATGTCGAGAACACGCAGACCATTGAATCTTTCATCCTGTTTTCCAATTCCCCTGCGCTCCTTCTTCAGGTAATTCGTCCGCATCCTTTATCTATGAAAATAAAAACTAAAAACCACTTATATACAATATAATACAAACGGGCATTTCCAACCTAGGTCAGAACTGAAAGTATGGCTTGAGAAATTGGCCATTCACAGGGGCATCCAACAAATCACCCTGTAGGTTTTCTAACATGAAAGTATTATTTCACCCTTGCCTCACGATTTTGAATGGGCCAAACCATAATGGATCAAATTTAGCATACTTGCCCTTCTCTACTCTGCGAACATCCCATCTGAGAACCAGGTCTCCAATTTGGAAGTCCCTATCCTTCGCATGCTGATAAAACACATTCTTCATTTTCTCTTTATATTCTATCAATCTTTGGTCTACATGGTTCTGTGTTTCCTCCATTTCAATCAACTGATTAATCCTTCTGATCATGTCATCTGGTTCTTCCTGGCTTTCCTGCATGAAGCGTGCCACTGGCAATGCCAATTGCACTAGAAATACAGCTGCTCTCCCATACACCAGCTCATAGGGAGATTTTCCTGTTGCTCTTTTGCTGGTTATTCTATTTGCCCATAGAGCAAACTTTAATTGAGAGTCCCAATTCTTCTGATTCTCACTTATTTTTTTCTTCAAGGCCCTCACCAGGGTTTTATTGGAAGAATCTGCTAAACCATTTCCCTGTGGATAGTATGTTGTGGAGTGAGTCAGGATGATGTTATACCTTTGGCAAAAATTCACAAATCTGGCAGATCTAAAAGCTTGTGCATTATCAGCTACAATTCTAGCAGGACAACCAAACCTAGATATGATATTTTCCTCCATAAACTTCATTATCACGGCATCTGTAGCATTTCTTGTAGGTATGGATTCCACCCATTTCGTGAAGTAATCTGTGGCTGTTAGTATCCATTTATATTGGCCACTTGATGGGGGATGTATCTCTCCTATAAAATCTAATCCCAATTTCTGAAAGGGTTCATTTACATGTATAGGAATCAAGGGTAAAGCTGCTAATTTCTGCCTTTCTGCAAATCTTTGGCACTTGTCACATGCTCTGACCCAAGCAAAAGTGTCTGTATACAATTTTGGCCAGGAGAAACCAGCCTTTAGGATTTTATGTGCTGTAGCCCTCCAGCTGTAATGCCCTCCACATATTCCATCATGGAATTCTGTCAATATATTCTCTACTTCATTTTCTGTGAGGCACAACAGTAATATACCTGAAGGGTCTCTCCAATATACATGTCCATTGGCGATCATGTATTTCTGGGATTTCATTCTCACAGCTCTGTGTTTTATCTTATCACAACTTGGAGGACAGCTGAGTGTTAAAAGATATTCAACTATTTCTTTATACCAAGGACTAGTTAGGTATTTCATGTGTACCTTTTGAGTGGCCATCTCCAGTCCTTGCTGTTCTTCTCCTTTCTCAGATTCTTCATTTGCTATCATGGATAAATTAATGCCCAAATCTTGATGATTTGATTCAGACAACATCTTGGCAAGTCCCTGTCCTTTAATCAACTTAGAAGGTCTTATGTCCAAATCATACTCCTGTATTTTTGCAATCCATGTTTCTAGCTGTCTGTAATCCCAATAATAGTGCTTCATATTCAGCTACATTATTTGTAGCCTCATACTCCAATTTGAAAGACAGTGGCACCCATTTTCCTGCAGGAGAGATCAACAATACCCTGACTCCATTGCCTTCTCTTGAATTTGCCCCATCAAAATGCAATGTCCAAATTTCTGATTCCTGATTTCCTTTAGGCTGCTCAGCTTGGATTTGACCAAAAAGGGGCTCATGAGTACAATTTTGATCTTCTTCTAACATCAAACACGAGAAGTCTCCCTCTTTGTTATAAACTGGAGAATTTTCTGAGCAGTCAGCCTTAGTTACAATTTTAACAAATCGAGTCTCCCTATATAACCTCCTTTCTTGGCCTCCAAAGACTGGGATAGTAGCATATGTTAAATCCAATTTAAATGATCCCCCAATATTTGTACCCCAGGACCTTGACAGCAGCATGCCAAAGCGGGCTGGGATATCAGCAACCACAATGTCCATGACCACACTCTTTGCTGGAATTTGGGCCAAATTGACCACTAAATCTTTAATCATTCCCAAGCATTTAAATCTTTTAGAATCAAATGAATATAGATCCTTATATGGTCTTGTAATTTGCAGTCCTAGTTGCTCCATGACAGACAAAGGCATAAGATTATGAGAAGCCCCAGAATCTAACATACAGTTATGTAGCAGCAGGTCATGAATAACTAGGGACACATAGAAAGGAGGAGTGGAAGGGTCTATCTCCTTGACATGTGGGCCAAAGACTACCATGGGTATTTCTTCTTGAAGATTTAGACTATCAGGTGCAATTGGTAGTTCAGGAGGAAGTATGAAGGAAGTGACTTGAGACTGATATACAAGCTGTTTTAATAATTCTGTCAAGGGGACAGGAATATTGATCTTCTCAAGTTCTTTTTGCAAATTGAAATCAAATGGGGGCTTTTCTATCACTACTTCTTTTGACTCCTTATTTTCAACTAAGGATTCGACTTCTTTTGACACTTGCTGAGCATTAGGAGGACTGAATATTTTTGAAGAAGAAGGGATCTGATCATTGGACTGTAAGGGAGTATTTAGAGGATTCTTACCTTTTTCTATGTTTCTGTTTGTTGCTAATTGCTTCTGAGCAGATGCTTCTTTCTGAGGTGGCTCCTCTTCTTGATCTTGAGTTCTGGTCCTCTTCCTTGAAGATCTGAGATCATATTTGACATTGAATTGTGCTTGCATGAAATCAGAAAATTGCTTACAATAATGATCAATCTCTGCTTCTTCTTCTTCATCTTGCAATGGGCATTCCATATCATTAGTATTTGAAAAAGAAAGATTTGAATCTTCTAATCCATAAGCTGCCTCTCCAGTGGAGTCATCTACTGGTCCTTCCAGGTACAAGGGATGAGGTACCTGGTCTTGTTGTTCCTTTGTTTCTCTTGGCAATATCTGCAATGGTGGCCTTCTATACTGAGGATTGTATCCTCTGTTTGGAGCATTGTAATAGTTCTTGGGAGCTGCATTCTTTGCTTCCAGTTCAAGCTTGACCATCTTCTTTATCATTTTTCTTATTTCGTCCATTTTATTTGAATCCTTTTCCTGATTAGAGGAGGAAAATTCTTCTTTGCCTCTCCTCCTAGTATCTTGTTAGACTTTTCCCTTCAATTTCCCGGTAGAGGCAAAGTTCACTTCCAATTCTAGAGCATCCGACTGTGCATCATCTAACGTAGTAGGTTTTCTTTCCCTCAATGCGAAGCCGAAATCAAAATCAAAGGCTGCTATGAAAATTATTTTGGCAGCAGCTTCATGGGGCTTCATTTCAGGAGGCAGGCTCAAATACAACTTATTGAATCTTTTAATAAATTCTGCCACACCTTCATTTTGTTTCTTCTTCATAGTATTAAACTCAGTAAGACTTTGACCATGATCTTTCTTCTCTCCCCATTTCCTGAGGAAAACATTCTCCATGACATCCCAGGTGGTCACAGAATGATTTCCCAATGTATTGAACCATTTTCTGGCTTCCCCTTCCAAAGATTGCACAAACAATCTTAAGACCACATCCAGATGTTCGACATTTAAGTTTTCTGCAAAAGAGCAGAAGGTCTCAAGATGTTTCTGAGCATCAATTTCATTTTCTCCATTAAATCTTGGCAGAATCTTCAGATAATCCTGTGGCATATCATTTAGCACTTGGGGTAAGGCTAGTGGGGCGTATTTGTTCAAAAGAAATGAAGGGACATTGGCCATTGGAGGAGGTGTGGGTTGTACAACAGTCTGAGATACAAATGAAGGGAGAGGAGTAGGAGGAAGTGGAGTATGAATAACAATGGGAATATATTGCACAGAAGCCTGAGGCGTAGATGGGAATAATTCACGGCTAACAGCAACTACTTCTGTGACCTCTTTGATTTCTTCAGCCTCGAAAGCAGGATGAGAATCTTCTTCAATCCAGACACTTCCTCTTCGTGGAGTTTCTGAGTAAAACTCGGGATTTTCTGTTCTAACTTCTTGAGAAGATGAGGGTGGATAATATTCAACGAAATATTCAGGATTTTCAGCACGAGCTGACTTTCTCTCCTTCCAAACTCTTTTATGAATGATCTTCTCTGGGTCAGACACGTAAGATGCTTTCGACTGAGATGTATCCGACCTCAAATGTGGCTTACGAGGAGCCAGGACTACCAATAAAACTTATCAAATAAAGACCAGTGGAGTCGCCAAGGTGAGAGATACGCAACTCTTCAACTCTTTGTGCTCACCTGATTAGAGAGTGAAAAAAATTTGTCGTGACCCAGGGAAACTGATATTCTTGAATTTGTTCCCCGGAAACGGCGCCAGAAAGATGTTGTGGACAATTTTGTCACCCCCTAGAGACAGTCTAGAGTTGCCATAGACCAATGCCTAGGACATCTTAATATAGCAAGGAGCTCATTATATAGTTTGGGTTGTCAGTCCAAAAGCTCACTTACTATCTCTTGTTTGAACAAGGAAATTAGTTTTGAATGGGACCAATCTCTGTCAGAAGCTGATACAAAGATAAGAATAGTGTAGGGACATTATGCAAAACTCCAATATAAAGGCATCAGACAGTTAAGAGACAACTTACTGTAAAGAAGGCTAGTTCAAATAATATATCACAGAAATCAAATATCAGGAGGTGAGTGCAGTGAGGAAACATAAAGAAGATATTAGTTAACATGAGACTGATACCCAGATACACAACAGAACCACATAATGGCATACCAATTTATGAATCCTTATATGACAATGGCGTTTTAAAAGCACCCTCCTCATGCAAATAATATAGCAGAAAATATGAATGAGTTGAACATGGAACAATATATCATGACTAGGCCTATTTAAAGCGCTTGACTAATTCCAGAAAGGGCACCAACAAGGATGAATCCTTACTGCAAACTAGTGAGCCACTTGCATTCTAGAACATGATACGAGAAGATAAATAGCATGAAATGAGATATTGTATTAACACATAAGAGAAAATTACATACTGTGAGATACCAAAGACCAGAATCCTTGTTACAGTTATAACTCCTCCTCATTGAGACCCTATGGGCTCTGAAGCTTCATACCGAAATATTACAAAATGTATACAAAAGCCTTTGCACTGCACAGTCTGCTGATATAAATCTGGAACCCTTACAATGTCTTCTTTTCGGGCCTTTATAGAAAAGATAGAGAATTCTAGAGAAGGAGGTAGATGAAGCACATTTAATGACTTAATTTGAATAAAATTGTGGAAAACATTCGCGCCCTCTCTATGAATGACTAACTATAAATGATTGTACTTTACAATCTATCTATAGAAATAAATGCTGGGAGATGAAAATCTCCTTATAAACATGACACAAATAATAAAATATATAGTGTGTTCTGCCTTTTTCTGAGGGTGAAATCTGCGGCTGTAAGAACCCTGAGATAGTCTATAATTCTGTACTGTACTCTCGGCCCTTAACTTCGGATTTGAATCCTGGATCTTTAATGAAGGGCGGATCGTCCCTTGATTTCTTCTAGAGGGTTCTATAGATTCACATCTGCGTTTTAATGATGGTCATTTCACATACCTACCCTCGGCTTCTTCTTTGAATTTTGCCAACAGAATATCGTCCTTTAACATGCTTTTTAATTTTTACAATGGAGGTGATAAATTATGAAGCTTCATTAACGTCTTAAAAAAAAAAAAAAAAACCTGCAAAATCCACAAAACATTAGAGAAAATAGACTCGAAGACAGGGAGCATGGAGGGGGAGATGATGATGACATCGTGGACATGAACAGATGACAGGAACACAAAGGGTGGCGGAGGAAAAACAATGGAGGTTTTGAAAAATAGACGAAATGCGGGTTTTCTTCGTAATACAGTCTGGACGTGAGGAATGAATAATGACAACTATGAGTAAAACATGTAGACACACATATGTATATATATATGGCGGGGAGGAATATTACGGATGCACGAAGCCAAAACGCGTGGATGTATGGGGGACTGGTGGAAAGACAACATGGCAGTGGAATCGACAAACGGGGAAACAGATTGCTGGCCGTTGGATTAAGATCACAAATCAACAGCTGGAATTCGATGGGGGCAACACGATGGTGGGCCAAAAGGTACACCGGACATGAATTAATGGGAGATCAAGTTTAGAAGATCTCCGCCACTGGATTGAGATCAGTAGATCTGACGGTTCAAATGAATTCTGCTGCCCGGCGATTGTTCAGACTTTAGCACGCGAGGAAAGCGGTTTCTTGGACCCGTACAAAATACGCGCGGTGCATTCCTAATGGAATCGTTGCCCCCATGGTAAATACCGCCGGTTCGATGAAAGTGGGGAGGGGTTATATCGCTGGTTTGCTACGCGTGGGGGGTCCACCTTATAAGACGACTGCCGCTCTGTTGATTTAATTTGATCGGACGGTTGCTATCGCCCCCGAAAACTTTATGATTGAGCTCCCTTCCCTATAGCTTATGGTTTTCGGGCTCAGGTCATGTGACGACGACAAGAAAGGTGGCTAAGGCCCTGGGGCTTCGGCTCAATATAATTCTAAAAGCGGGTTTTAAACTTTTGGATAATGCATTTTAGGCGGAGATGATAAAATCAAGCGGGAGCATCAGGATTTTAAGCCACGGCAGAGGTTTGGAATGAATTCGAATGGGGCAGCAGGCCAAAATTTGAAATGCAGGGGTAACTATGTGCAACATCGGCTCCATCTGGGGACGGCATGTTCGTCCTCGGGCATGTCGAGAACACGCAGACCATTGAATATTTCATCCTGTTTTCCAATTCCCCCGCGATCCTTCTTCAGGTAATTCGTCCGCATCCTTTATCTATGAAAATAAAAACTAAAAACCACTTATATACAATATAATACAAACGGGCATTTCCAACCTGGGTCAGAATTGAAAGTATGGCTTGAGAAATTGGCCATTCACAGGGGCATCCAACAAATCACCCTGTAGGTTTTCTAACATGAAAGTATTATTTCGCCCTTGACTCACGATTTTGAATGGGCCAAACCATAACGGATCAAATTTAGCATGCTTTCCCTTCTCTGCTCTGCAAACATCCCATCTGAGAACCAGGTCTCCAATTTGGAAGTCCCTATCCTTCGCATGCTGATCAAACACATTCTTCATTTTCTCTTGATATTCTATCAATCTTTGGTCTACCTGGTTCCGTGTTTCCTCCAGTTCAATCAACTGATTAATCCTTCTGATCGTGTCATCTGGTTCTTCCCGGATTTCCTGCATGAAGTGTGCCACTGGCAATGCCAATTGCACTGGAAATATAGCTGCTCTCCCATACACCAACTCATAGGGAGATTTTCCTCTTGCTCTTTTGCTGGTTATTCTATTTGCCCATAGAGCAAACTTTAATTGAGAGTCCCAATTCTTCTGATTCTCACTTATTGTTTTCTTCAAGGCCCTCACTAGGGTTTTATTGGAAGACTCTTCTAAACCATTTCCCTATGGATAGTATGCTGTGGAGTGAGTCAGGATGATGTTATACCTTTGGCAAAAATTCACAAATCTGGCAGATCTAAAATCTTGTGCATTATCAGCTACAATTCTAGCAGGACAGCCAAACCTAGATATGATATTTTCCTCCATAAACTTCATTATCATGGCATCTGTAGCATTTCTTGTAGGTATGGATTCCAACCATTTCGTGAAGTAATCTGTGGCTGTTAGTATCCATTTATATTGGCCACTTGATGGGGGATGTATCTCTCCTATAAAATCTAATCCCCATTTCTGAAAGGGTTCATTTACATGAATAGGAATCAAGGGTAAAGCTGCCAATTTCTGCCTTTTTGCAAATATTTGGCACTTGTCACATGCTCTGACCCAAGAAAAAGTGTCTGTATACAATTTTGGCCAGGAGAAACCAACCTTCAGGATTTTATGTGCTGTAGCCCTCCAGTTGTAATGCCCTCCACATATTCCATCATGGAATTCTGTCAATATATTCTCTACTTCATTTTCTGTGAGGCACAACAGTAATATACCTGAAGGGTCTCTCCAATATAGCTGTCCATTGGCGATCATCTATTTCTGGGATTTCATTCTCACAGCTCTATATTTTATCTTATCACAACCTGGAGGACAGCTGAGTGTTAAAATATATTCAACTATTTCTTTATACCAAGGACTAGTTAGGTATTTCATGTGTACCTTTTGAGTGGCCATGTCCAGTCCTTGATGTTCTTCTCCTTTCTCAGATTCTTCATTTTCTATCATGGATAAATTAATGCCCAAAGCTTGATGATTTGATTTAGACAACATCTTGGCAAGTCCCTGTCCTTTAATCAACTTAGTAGGTCTTATGTCCAAATCATACTCCTGTATTTTTGCAATCCATCTTCCTCTTATACCTTCACTATCCCCCTGAACAAGAATGTCTTTGACAACTGCTGTGGGGACATATGCAGTGATGTGAGATTGCAAAAAATAGGTTCTAAAAGCTTTAAGAGACTTTACTAGGGCATATGCCTGCTTCTCCAATATATTATATTTCAATTCAGCATCGTGCAATACTTGACTGAAGAAAGCTATAGGCTGTTCATATCCATCTTCATTCTTCTACAATAATACTCCAGCAATGCTATGGGGTGAAGCAAATGAAAAAATCATAAATGGCTTTTTGTAATCTGGTCCAGCTAGCACAGGAGCTTCAGCAAATGCCTGTTTTATCCTTGTGAATGCATCTCTAGACTCCTGGGACCATTTTACTTCATTCTCATTTTTCAACATATCAGTTATATGCCTAACTATCTCAGCATAGTTAGGAATAAACCTTCTCAGGAAATTAATTCGGCCTAAAAACACCTGTACTTCTTTCTTATTTCTTGGTAAAGGAATGTTGTTTATTACTTCTACTCTCTTAGGGTCTATTCTCACGCCATATTTAGTTACAATGTGCCCTAAGAGTTTTCCCTCATCTAATGCAAATAAAGATTTCTGAGGATTGAGGGAAAGGCCGTACCTTCTGCATTTTTCAAAAGTTCTTCTTAGATGCTCAATATGCTCATCATGATTTTTTGAAAACACTGTGATATCATCAAGATATACCACCAAAAACTTGTCCTGTTCTCCAACAAAGGCTATGTCCATTGCCCTTTGAAAATTAGCTCCTGCATTGATTAATCCAAATGGCATCCTGGCATACATAAAGGTTCCCCATGGTGTAGTGAATGCAGTTTTCTTCTGATCCTTTGCGAAAACAGCTACCTAATTATAACTAGAAAATCCATCAATCATTGACATTCTGGATGCTCCCACCACTTTCTGCAGGATGTGGTCCATCTTAGGCAGTGGATAATTATCTTTCAATGATGCTCTATTTAAATTCCTGAAATCCACACATAGCCTTATTTCTCCGTTTTTCTTTCGAACAGGAACAAGGTTTGCTACCCATTCCGAGTACCTCAATGGCACAATTATTCTGGCCTTCAATAGTTTTTGGACTTCTTTTTCAATGGAGGGAAACAGCAGAGGATTTATCTGTCTAAGTTTCTGCTTATAAGGCTTTGCATCTTCCCTCAAAGGAATTTTGTGCTGCATTATATTTACATCAAAAGTTTTTAGGTCCTGATAGGACCAAGAAAATACATCTTTGTAAGATTGAAACAACTTCAAATATTTGTCTTTATAATCTTCTGGGACTCTTTTAGATAATTTGACAATTTTGGGATCAGTAGAAGTACCCAGATTCAAATCTCCTACTTGATCTTATTTAGTTACTTTGTTTGGCTGCAATGGAATATCATCCTTGTTGAATAATATTTCTAGAGGCACCAGACCTCTAGGTATAAAATTACCTTTCAGCTGCACCACTTTATTACCTTCTATTCTTTCTTCCCATTTATTTTTTGCAATATTTTCAACTTCCTCTTCCCTCTCATCATCAATCTCTATGTTAGAGAATTCTCCCATTGTCTCCATGAATCTCTTCATTTGTTCATCATCTTCAAATACCTGCCAATGCTTTATATTATCTGGAATGGATGGTTTGTACCGTACCTCCACTTCATATCTTAAAAGTGGATTCTGAGGAGGATGGAATGTACTGGCAGCAACAGCAAGAGAATCTGCTATTCTGTTTCGCTCCCTGGGCATGAACTGTATGTTAAATGCTGAGAAGAAATTTTCTATCATGTCCCATGCTTCGTTTCTATATGCTCTGAGCCGAGGGTGCTTAGTTTGACATTCATTTTTGATCTGCCTTACCACCAGCTCAGAGTCTCCCAAGACTTTTAAGCATTGGATGCCCATGTTTCTAGCTGTCTGTAATCCCAATAATATTGCTTCATATTCAGCTACATTATTTGTAGCCTCATACTCCAGTTTGAAAGACAGTGGCACCCATTTTCCTGCAGGAGAGATCAAAAATACCCCGTCTCCATTGCCTTCTCTTGAGTTTTCCCCATCAAAATGCAAAGTCCAAATTTCCGATTCCTGATTTCCTTTAGGCTGGTCAGCTTGGATTTGACCAAAAAGGGGCTCATGAGCATAATTTTGATCTTCTTCTAACATCAAACACGAGAAGTCTCCCTCTTTGTTATAAACTGGAGAATTTTCTGAGCAGTCAGCCTTAGTTACCATTTTAACAAATCGAGTCTCCGTGTATAACCTCCTTTCCTGGTCTCCAAAGACTGGGACAGTAGCATATGTTAAATCCAATTTAATTGATCCCCCAATCTTTGTACCCCAGGACCTTGACAGCAGCATGCCAAAGCGGGCTGGGATATTAGCAACCACAATGTCCATGACCACACTCTTTGCTGGAATTTGGGCCAAATTGACCACTAAATCTTTAATCATTCCCAAGCATTTAACTCTCTTAGAATCAAATGAATATAGATCCTTATATGGTCTTGTAATTTGCAATCCTAGTTGCTCCATGACAGACAAAGGTATAAGATTATGAGAAGCCCCAGAATCTAACATACAGTTATGTAGCAGAAGGTCATGAATAACTAGGGACACGTAGAAAGGAGGAGTAGAAGGGTCTATCTCCTCGACATGTGGGCCAAAGACTACCATGGGTCTTTCTTCTTGAAGATTTAAACTATCAGGTGCAATTGGTATTTCAGGAGGAAGCATAAAGGAAGTGACTTGAGACTGGTATACAGGCTGTTTTAATAGTTCAGTCAGGGGGACAGGAATCTTAATCTTCTCAAGTTCTTTTTGCAAATTGAAAGTAGATGGGGGCTTTTCTATCACAACTTCTTTTGACTCCTTATTTTCAACTGAAGATTCGACTTCTTTTGACACTGGCTCAACATTAGGAGGACTGACTATTTTTGAAGAAGAAGGAATCTGATCATTGGACTGCAAGGGAGTATTTAGAGGATTCTTACCTTTTTCTATGTTTCTCTTTGTTGCTGATTCCTTCTGAGCAGATGCTTCTTTCTGAGGTGGCTCCTCTTCTTGATCTTGAGTTCTGGTCCTCTTCCTTGAAGATCTGAGATCATATTTTACATTGAATTGTGCTTGCATGAAATCAGCAAACTGCTTACAATAATGGTCAATCTCTGCTTCTTCTTCTTCGTCTTGCAATGGGCATTCCATATCATCATTATTTGAAAAAGCCAGATTTGAATCTTCTAATCCATAAGCTGCATCTCCAGTGGAGTCATCTACTGGTCCTTCCAGGTACAAGGGATGAGGTACCTGGTCTTGTTGTTCCTTTGCTTCTCTCGGCAATATCTGCAATGGTGGCCTTCTATACTGAGGATTGTATCCTCTGTTTGGAGCATTGTAATAGTTCTTGGGAGCTACATTTTTAGCTTCCAGTTCAAGCTTGACCATCTTCTTTATCATTTTGCTTATTTCATCCATTTTATCTGAATCTTTTTCCTGATTAGAGGTGGAAACCTCTTCTTTTCCTCTCCTCCTAGTATCTTGTTCAATTTTTCCCTTCAGTTTCCCAGTGGAGGCAAAGTTTGCTTCCAATTCCAGAGCATCTGACTGTGCATCATCTAAAGTGGCAGGTTTTCTTTCTCTCAGTGCGAAGCCAAAATCAAAATCAAAGGCTGCTATAAAAATTATCTTGGCAGCAGCTTCATGGGGCTTCATCTCAGGAGGCAGGCTCAGATATAACTTATTGAATCTTTTAATGAACTCTGTGACTCCTTCATTTTGTTTCTTCTTCATAGTATTAAACTCAGTAAGACATTGACCGTGATCTTTCTTTTCTCCCCACTTCCTAAGAAAAGTATTCTCCATAATATCCCAGGTGGTTATTGAACGGTTTCCCAATGTCTTAAACCATTTTCTGGCTTCCCCTTCCAAAGACTGCACAAACAATCTCAAGACCACGTCTAAATGTTCAACATTTAAGTTCTCTGCAAAAGAGCAGAAAGTCTCAAGATGTTTCTGAGCATCAACTTCATTTTCACCATTAAATCTTGGCAGAATCTTTAGATAGTCCTGTGGCATATCATTCAGCACTTGAGGTAAGGCCAGTGGAGCATATTTGTTCAATAGAAATGCAGGAACATTGGCCATTGGAGGAGGTGGGGGTTGTACAACAGTCTGAGATACAAATGAAGGAAGAGGAGTAGGAGGAAGTGGAGTATGAATAACAATGGGAATATATTGCACAGAAGCCTGAGGTGTGGATGGGAATAGTTCACGGTTAACAGCAGCTACTTCTGTGACCTCCTTAATTTCCTCAACCTCGGGAGAAGGATGAGAATCTTCTTCAATCCAGGTATTTCTTCTAGGTGGAGTTTCTGAGTGAAACTCGGGATTTTATATTCTGATCTCTTGAGAAGAAGAGGGCGGATAATCTTCAATGGAATAGTCAGGGTTTTCAGCACGAACTGACTTCCTCTCCTTCCAAACTCTTTTATGAATGATCTTCTTTGGGTCAGACACGTAAGGTGTTTTCGACTGAGATGTATCTGACCTCAAATGCGGCTTTCGAGAAGCCAGGACTACCAATAAAATTTATCAAATAAAGACCAGTGGAGTCGCCAAGGTGAGAGATACGCAACTCTTCAACTCTCCGTGCTCACCTGGTTAGAGAGTGAAAACAATTTGTCGAGGCCCAGGGAAACTGATATTCTTGAATTCGTTCCCCGGCAACGGCGCCAGAAAGATGTTGTGGACAATTTTGTCACCCCCTAGAGACAGTCTAGAGTTGCCATAGACCAGTGCCTAGGACATCTTAATATAGCAAGGGGCTCTTCATATAGTTTGGATTGTCAGTCCAAGAGCTCACTTACTATCTCTTGTTTGAACAAGGAAATTAGTTTTGAATGGGACCAAACTCTCTCAGAAGCTGATACAAAGATAAGAATAGTGTAGGGACATCATGTAAAACTCCAATACAAAGGCAGCAGACAGTTAAGAGACAACTTACTGTAAAGAGGGCCAGTTCAAGTAATATATCACAGAAATCAAATATCAAGAAGTGAGTGCAGTGAGGAAACATAAAGAAGATATTAGTTAACATGAGACTGATACCCAGATACACAACAGAACCACATAAGGGCATACCAATTTATGAATCCTTATATGACAATGGCATTTTAAAAGCACCCTCCTCATGCAACTAATATAGCTGAAAATATGAAAAAGATGAACATGGAACAGTATATCATGACTAGGCCTATTTAAAGCGCTTGACTAATTCCAGAAAGGGCACCAACAAGGATGAATCCTTACTGCAAACTAGTGAGCCACTCGCATTCTAGAACATGATACGAGAAGATAAATAGCATGAAATGAGATATTATATTAACACATAAGAGAAAATTACATACTGTGAGATACCAAAGACCAGAATCCTCATTACAGTTATAACTCCTCCTCACTGAGACCCGACGGGCTCTGAAGCTTCATACAGAAATATTACAAAATGTATACAAAAGCCTTTTCACTGCACAGTCTGCTGATAGAAATCTGGAACCCTTACAATGTCTTATTTTCGGGCCTTTATAGAAAAGATAGAGAATTCTAGAGAAGGAGGTAGATGAAGCACATTTAATGACTCAATTTGAATAAAATTGCGGAAAACATTCGTGCCCTCTCTATGAATGACTAACTATAAATGACTGTACTTTACAATATGTCTATAGAAATAAATGTTGGGAGATGAAAATCTCCTTATAAACATGACACAAATAATAAAATCTATACAGTGTTCTGCCTTTTGCTGAGGGTGAAATCTGCTGCCATAAGAACCCTGAGATAGTCTGCAATTCTGTACTGTACTCTCGGCCCTTAACTTCGGATTTGAATCCTAGATATTTAATGAAGGGCGGATCGTCCCTTGATTTCTTCTGGAGGGTTCTGTAGATTCACATCTGCGTTTTAATGATGGTCATTTCACATACCTACCCTCGGCTTCTTCTTTGAATTTCGCCGGCAGAATATCGTCCTTTAACATGCTTTTTAATTTTTGCAATGGAGGCGATAAATTATGAAGCTTCATTAACGTCTTAAAAAAAAAAAAAAAAAAAAACCTGCAAAATCCACAAAACATTAGAGAAAATAGACTCGAAGACAGGGAGCATGGAGGGGGAGATGATGATGACATCGTGGACATGAACAGATGACAAGAACACGAGGGGTGGCGGAGGAAAAACAATGGAGGTTTTGACAAATAGACGAAATGCGAGTTTTCTTCGTAATACAGTCTGGACGTGAGGAATGAATAACGACAACTATTAGTAAAACATGTAGACACACATATGTATATATATATGGCGGGGAGGAATATTACGGATGCACGAAGCCAAAACACATGGATGTACGGGGGACTGGTGGAAAGACAACGTGGCAGTGGAATTGACAAACGGGGAAACAGATTGCTGGCCGTTGGATTAAGATCACAAATCAACGGCTGGAAGTCGATGGGGGCAACACGATGGTGGGCCACAAGGTACGCCGGACACGAATTAACGGGAGAGCAAGTTTAGAAGATCTCCGCCGCTGGATTGAGATCAGTAGATCTGACGGTTCAAACGAATTCTGCTGCCCGATGATTGTTCACACTTTAGCACGTGGGGAAAGCGGAGCGGTTTCTTGGACCCGTACAAAAGATGCGTGGCGCATTCCTAATGGAATCGCTGCCCCCATGGTAAATACCGCCGGTTCGATGAAAGTGGGGCGGGGTTATACCGCCGGTTTGCTGCGTGTGGGGGGTCCACCTTATAAGACGATTGCTTCTATGTTGATTTAATTTGATCGGACAGTTGCTATCGCCCCCGAAAACTTTATGATTGAGCTCCCTTCCCTATAGCTTATGTTTTTCGAGCTCGGGTCATGTGACGATGACAGGAAAGGGGGCTAAGGCCCTGGGTCTTCGGCTCAATATAATTTTAAAAGCAGGTTTTAAACTTTTGGATAATGCATTTTAGGCGGAGATGATAAAATCAAGCGGGAGCATCAGGATTTTAAGCCACGACAGAGGTTTGGAATGAATTCGAATGGGGTAGCAGTCCAAAATTTGAAATGCAGGGGTAACTATGTACAACATCGGCTCCATCTGGGGACGGCATGTTCGTCCTCGGGCATGTCGAGAACACGCAGACCATTGAATATTTCATCATGTTTTCCAATTCCCCTGTGCTCCTTCTTCAGGTAATTCGTCTGCATCCTTTATCTATGAAAATAAAAACTAAAAACCACTTATATACAATATAATACAAACGGGCATTTCCAACCTGGGTCAGAACTAAAAGTATGGCTTGAGAAATTGGCCATTCACAGGGGCATCCAACAAATCACCCTGTAGGTTTTCTAACATGAAAGTATTATTTCACCCTTGACTCACGATTTTGAATGGGCCAAACCATAACAGATCAAATTTAGCATGCTTGCCCTTCTCTGCTCTGCGAACATCCCATCTGAGAACCAGGTCTCCAATTTGGAAGTCTCTATCCTTCGCATGCTGATCAAACACATTCTTCATTTTCTCTTGATATTCTATCAATCTTTGGTCTACCTGGTTCCGTGTTTCCTCCAGTTCAATCAACTGATTAATCCTTCTGATCGTGTCATCTGGTTCTTCCTGGCTTTCTTGCATGAAGCGTGCCACTGGCAATGCCAATTGCACTGGAAATACAACTGCTCTCCCATACACCAGCTCATAGGGAGATTTTCCTGTTGCTCTTTTGTTGGTTATTCTATTTGCCCATAGAGCAAACTTTAATTGAGAGTCCCAATTCTTCTGATTCTCACTTATTGTTTTCTTCAAGGCCCTCACCAGGGTTATACTGGAAGACTCTGCTAAACCATTTCCCTGTGGATAGTATGTTGTGAAGTGAGTTAGGATGATGTTATACCTTTGGCAAAAATTCACAAATCTGGCAGATCTAAAAGCTTTTGCATTATCAGCTACAATTCTAGCAGGACAGCCAAACCTAGATATGATATTTTCCTCCATAAACTTCATTATCACGACATCTGTAGCATTTCTTGTAGGTATGGATTCCACCCATTTCGTGAAGTAATCTGTGGCTGTTAGTATCCATTTATATTGGCCACTTGATGGGGGATGTATCTCTCCTATAAAATCTCATCCCCATTTCTGAAAGGGTTCATTTACATGAATAGGAATCAAGGGTAAAGCAGCTAATTTCTGCCTTTCTGCAAATCTTTGGCACTTGTCACATTCTGACAGAAAAGCACATCTATACAAATTACTGGCGGGAAGAAGAGCAAGCCTTCGAGTTTTTACATGTCTTTGTAGCCTCGAAGAACAATACCTCACATATTCCATCATGGAATTCTGTCAATATATTCTCTACTTCATTTTACGCTGAGGGCACAACGGTAATATGCAGAAGGGTCTCTCCGATATACATGTCCATTGGCGATCATGTATTGCAGTTCATTCTCATAGCTCTGTATTTTGTATCTTATCACAACTTGGAGGACGAGTTGAGTGTAAAATATATTCAACTATTTCTTTATACAAGGACTAGTTGGGCATTTCATATGTACCTTTTGAGTGACATCTCTGGTCCTTCTTTGTTGCTTCTCCTTTCTCGGATTCTTCATTTGCTATCATGGATAAATTAATGCCCAAAGCTTGATTTGATTCGAGCAACACGATTGCGATCCCACAATCATAATCAACTTAGTAGGTCTTATGTCCAAATCATACTCCTGTATTTTTGCAATAAATCTTCCTCTTCTACCTTCACTATCCCCCTGAACAAGAATGTCTTTGACAGCTGCTATGGGGACATATGCAGTGATGTGAGATTGCAAAACATAGGTTCTAAAAGCTTTAAGAGACTTTACTAGGGCATATGCCTGCTTCTCCAATATATTATATTTCAATTCAGCATCGTGCAATACTTGACTGAAGAAAGCTATAGGTTGTTCATATCCATCTTCATTCTTCTGCAATAATACTCCAGCAATGGTATGGGGTGAAGCAAATGAAAAAATCATAAATGGCTTTTTGTAATCTGGTCCAGCTAGCACAGGAGCTTCAGCAAATGCCTGTTTTATCCTTGTGAATGCATCTCTAGACTCCTAAGACCATTTTACTTCATTCTCCTTTTTCAACATATCAGTTATATGCCTAACTATCTCAACATAGTTAGGAATAAACCTTCTCAGGAAATTAATTCAGCCTAAAAACACCTGTACTTATTTCTTATTTCTTGGTAAAGGAATGTTGTTTATTACTTCTACTCTCTTAGGGTCTATTCTCACGCCATATTTAGTTACAATGTGCCCTAAGAGTTTTCCCTCATCTAATGCAAATAAAGATTTCTGAGGATTGAGGGAAAGGCCGTACCTTCTGCATTTTTCAAAAGTTATTCTTAGATGTTCAATATGCTCATCATCATTTTTTGAAAACACTGTGATATCATCAAGATATACCACCAAAAACTTGTCCTGTTCTCCAACAAAGGCTATGTCCATTGCCCTCTGAAAAGTATCTCCTTCATTGATTAATCCAAATGGCATCCTTGCGTACATAGAGGTTCCCCAAGGTGTAGTGAATGCAGTTTTCTTCTGATCCTCTAGGAAAACAGCTGCCTGATTATAGCCAGAAAATCCATCCATCATTGACATTCTGGATGCTCCCACCACTTTCTGCAGGATGTGGTCCATCTTAGGCAGTGGATAATTATCTTTCAATGATGCTCTATTTAAATTCCTGAAATCCACACATAGCCTTATTTCTCCGTTTTTCTTTCGAACAGGAACAAGGTTTGCTACCCATTCCGAGTACCTCAAAGGCACAATTATTCTGGCCTTCAATAGTTTTTGGAACTTCTTTTTCAATGGAGGGAAGCAGTAGAGGATTTATCTGTCTGAGTTTCTGCTTATAAGGCTTTGCATCTTCCCTCAAAGGAAATTTGTGTTGCATTATATTTACATCAAAATTTTTTAGGTCCTGATAGGACCAAGAAAATACATCTTTGTTTCTGATTCCTTCTGAGCGGATGCTTCTTTCTGAGGTGGCTCCTCTTCTTGATCTTGAGTTTTGGTCCTCTTCCTTGAAGATCTGAGATCATATTTGACATTGAATTATGCTTGCATGAAATCAACAAATTGCTTACAATAATGATCAATCTCTGCTTCTTCTTCTTCATCTTGCAATGTGCATTCCATATCATCAGTATTTGAAAAAGCCAGATTTGAATCTTCTAATCCATAAGCTGCCTCTCCAGTGGAGTCATCTACTGGTCCTTCCAGGTACAAGGGATGAGGTACCTATTCTTGTTGTTCCTTTGTTTCTCTTGGCAATATCTGCAATGGTGGCCTTCTATACTGAGGATTGTATCCTCTGTTTGGAGCATTGTAATAGTTCTTGGGAGCTGCATTCTTTGCTTCCAGTTCAAGCTTGACCATCTTCTTTATCATTTTTCTTATTTCATCCATTTTATCTGAATCCTTTTCCTGATTAGAGGAGGACACTTCTTCTTTGCCTCTCCTCCTAGTATCTTGTTCGACTTTTCCCTTTAATTTCCCGGTAGAGGCAAATTTCGCTTCCAATTCCAGAGCATCTGACTGTGCATCATCTAACGTAGTAGGTTTTCTTTCCCTCAATGCGAAGCCGAAATCAAAATAAAAGGCTGCTATGAAAATTATTTTGGCAGCAGCTTCATGGGGCTTCATTTCAGGAGGCAGGCTCAAATACAACTTATTGAATCTTTTAATAAATTCTGCCACACCTTCATTTTGTTTCTTCTTCATAGTATTAAACTCAGTAAGACTTTGACCATGATCTTTCTTCTCTCCCCATTTCCTGAGGAAAACATTCTCCATGACATCCCAGGTGGTCATAGAATGATTCCCAATGTCTTGAACCATTTTCTGGCTTCCCCTTCCAAAGATTGCACAAATAATCTTAAGACCACATCCAGATGTTCGACATTTAAGTTTTCTGCAAAAGAGCAGAAGGTCTCGAGATGTTTCTGAGCATCAATTTCATTTTCTCCATTAAATCTTGGCAGAATCTTCAGATAATCTTGTGGCATATCATTTAGCACTTGGGGTAAGGCCAGTGGGGCGTATTTGTTCATAAGAAATGCAGGAACATTGGCCATTGGAGGAGGTGGGGGTTGTACAACAGTCTGAGATACAAATGAAGGGAGAGGAGTAGGAGGAAGTGGAGTATGAATAACAATGGGAATATATAGCACAAAATCCTGAGGCGTAGATGGGAATAATTCATGGTTAACAGCAACTACTTCTGTGACCTCTTTGATTTCTTCAGCCTCGAAAGAAGGATGAGAATCTTCTTCAATCCAGGCACTTCATCTTCATGGAGTTTCTGAGTAAAACTCGGGATTTTTTGTTCTAACTTCCTGAGAAGAAGAGGGCAGATAATCTTCAACGGAATATTCAGGATTTTCAGCACGAGCTGACTTTCTCTCCTTCCAAACTCTTTTATGAATGATCTTCTATGGGTTAGACATCTAATATGCTTTCGACTGAGATGTATCTGACCTCAAATGTGGCTTACGAGGAGCCAGGACTACCAATAAAACTTATCAAATAAAGACCAGTGGAGTCGCCAAGGTGAGAGATACACAACTCTTCAACTCTCTGTGCTCACCTGATTAGAGAGTGAAAACAATTTGTCGTGACCCAGGGAAGCTGATATTCTTGAATTCGTTCCCCAGCAACGGCGCCAGAAAGATGTTGTGGACAATTTTGTCACCCCCTAGAGACAGTCAAGATTTGCCATAGACCAGTGCCTAGGACATCTTAATATAGCAAGGAGCTCATTATATAGTTTGGGTTGTCAGTCCAAAATCTCACTTACTATCTCTTGTTTGAACAAGGAAATTAGTTTTGAATGGGACCAATCTTTCTCAGAAGCTGATACAAAGATAAGAATAGTGTAGGGACATTATGCAAAACTCCAATATAAAGGCATCAAACAGTTAAGAGACAACTTACTGTAAAGAAGGCCAGTTCAAATAATATATCACAGAAATCAAATATCAGGAGGTGAGTGCAGTGAGGAAACGTAAATAAGATATTAGTTAACATGAGATTGATACCCAGATACACAACAGAACCACATAAGGGCATACCAATTTATGAATCCTTATATGACAATGGAGTTTTAAAAGCACCCTCCTCATGCAACTAATATAGCAGAAAATATGAATGAGTTGAACATGGAACAGTATATCATGACTAGGCCTATTTAAAGCGCTTGACTAATTCCAGAAAGGGCACCAAAAAGGATGAATCCTTACTGCAAACTAGTGAGCCACTCGCATTCTAGAACATGATACAAGAAGATAAATAGCATGAAATGAGATATTGTATTAACACATAAGAGAAAATTACATACTGTGAGATACCAAAGACCAGAATCCTCATTACAGTTATAACTCCTCCTCACTGAGACCCTACGGGCTCTGAAGCTTCATACAGAAATATTACAAAATGTATACAAAAGCCTTTTCACTGCACAGTCTGCTGATAGAAATCTGGAACCCTTACAATGTCTTCTTTTTGGGCCTTTATAGAAAAGATAGAGAATTCTAGAGAAGGAGGTAGATGAAGCAAATTTAATGACTCAATTTGAATAAAATGGTGGAAAACATTCGTGCCCTCCCTATGAATGACTAACTATAAATGACTGTACTTTACAATATGTCTATAGAAATAAATGCTGGGAGATGAAAATCTCCTTATAAACATGACAAAAATAATAAAATATATACAGTGTTCTGCCTTTTTCTGAGGGTGAAATCTGTGGCCGTAAGAGCCCTGAGATAGTCTGCAATTCTGTACTGTACTCTCAGCCCTTAACTTCGGATTTGAATCCTGGATCTTTAATGAAGGGCGGATCGTCCCTTGATTTCTTCTGGAGGGTTCTGTAGATTCACATCTGCATTTTAATGATGGTCATTTCACATACCTACCCTCGGCTTCTTCTTTGAATTTCGCCAGCAGAATATCGTCCTTTAACATGCTTTTTAATTTTTGCAATGGAGGCAATAAATTATGAAGCTTCATTAACGTCTTAGAAAAAAAAAAAAAAACCTGCAAAATCCACAAAACATTAGAGAAAACAGACTCGAAGACAGGGAACATGGAGGGGGAGATGATGATGACATCGTGGACATGAACAGATGACAGGAACACGAAGGGTGGCGGAGGAAAAACAATGGAGGTTTTTACAAATAGACGAAATGCGGGTTTTCTTCGTAATACAGTCTGGACGTGAGGAATGAATAACGAAAACTACGAGTAAAACATGTAGACACACATATGTATATATATATATGGCGGGGAGGAATATTACGGATGCATGAAGCCAAAACACGTGGATGTATGGGGGACTGGTGGAAAGACAACGTGGCAGCAGAATCGACAGATGGGGAAACATATTGCTAGCCGTTGGATTAAGATCACAAATCAACGGATGGAAGTCAATGGGGGCAACACAATGGTGGGCCACAAGGTACAGCGGACACGAATTAATGGGAGAGCAAGTTTAGAAGATCTCTGCCGCTGGATTGAGATCAGTAGAGCTGACGGTTCAGACGAATTCCGCTGCCCAGCGATTGTTCAGACTTTAGCGCGCGGGGAAAGCGGTTTCTTGGACCCGTACAAAAGACGCGTGGTGCATTCCTAATGGAATCGCTGCCCCCATGGTAAATACCGCCGGTTCGATGAAAGTGGGGCGGGGTTATACCGCCGGTTTGCTGCGCGTGGGGGGTCCACCTTATAAGACGATTGCCGCTCTGTTGATTTAATTTGATCGGACGGTTGCTATCGCCCCCGAAAACTTTATGATTGAGCTCCCTTCCCTATAGCTTATGGTTTTCGGGCTCGGGTCATGTGACGATGACAGGAAAGGGGGGTAAGGCCTTGGGGCTTCGGCTCAATATAATTTTAAAAGCGGGTTTTAAACTTTTGGATAATGCATTTTAGGCGGAGATGATAAAATCAAGCGGGAGCATCAGGATTTTAAGCCACGGCAGAGGTTTGGAATGAATTTGAATGGGGCAGCAAGCCAAAATTTGAAATGCAGGGGTAACTATGTACAACAGTACTAAGGAACATAAATGGGAAAGAGATTTTAAAGGAAACAAATCCCAGTTCTAGCACTTTAAACTGTCACATAGAAGCTAAAAATGAAAAGAGGAGGATAGAGCTATTTCATATAAGGATAATCTCAAAACACAAAAAGATAGACACACTATTTGACAGTGGGTCACAAGTGAATCTCATCTCAGAAGACTTGGTCAAGAAGCTGAAACTTGAGACCATACTTTATCCAAAGCCATCTCCACTTGGATGGATTTGCAAGGATGCTAATTTACAAGTCTCAAGAAAGTGCATGTTGCGCTTCGCCATAACAACTCATTATGTTGATTTGGTTGAACTGGATGTGGTACCACTTGAAATTACAGGTGTGGTGTTGGGTAGTCCATATTTATATGACAGAAAAGCAATCTTCCATCACCATGAGAACAAGTATCATCTGTTCAAGGATGGAAAGGAGTTTATTGTGAGAGCACATCGGAAGAATCTAGAATCGACTTTAGTGAATGCAAGGAAATTGAAAAGGCTTGTCAATGCAAGTCAAAATTTGACTTTTTTGATGGTTAAGAAAAAATATTTTGTACATAATCTTTTTCATGTTATTGCTGATGTAAATGATGATATGTTTCAGCCTGAAAACAAGTCATCTTGGGAAGATGACAAGATGTTGCAGAAAATGCCTTTGGTGTTGATCGGTGCAGAGAAAAAAGTGTTGGTGCAAGGTGGTGCAAGAATCCAAGAGAGGGTAAAGCACGCAAGCAAAGAGGGAAAAAATTTCAACATGGTTCATTGCTGGTTTCAGAATGGCAGGATGATATGGTGAGAAAACTTGGTCGAGATTCGACACAAGTACATGGCACATTCGGCAAAAATTTTCCATGAGGACAGTTGGCAAGGTGAATCTCAATTTCAGTTTTCTTTGAAGGTAGACCATTACAGAAATAGTATGTACTCTACAAATTATAGTTGTTGTTCAGCAAATTTAAAAAAAATTCATTATGACTTAGTCAAGTTTAGCAACATTCGGTCAGCAGATTCAAGGAAGAATTTATCGTTTTATGAGAAGTTCAATTTGATGAAGTCAGGAAGATTTCAGTGGTTCAAGGTTGGAGGAGTGGAGAATCAATCTCCTCATCTTCAATTTCTATAAATCAGAGAGATTTTTGGGTCCAAAAGCTTCCCAATGGGGAGGTGTGATCAGGTGATCATGTCTAAAAGGAAAAAAAAATGCTCAAAATTGGAACTGATCATAATTGGTTGCAAACTAAACGACTAGATAGGCCTCGTTGCTGTGATTCTGGTGCCATGAATGGGACCCAAATCTAATTTCATATGAGGAATATATTTAAGTTTTAAAACGCCCAATAACCTTCAAAATAGGACCTTTGAACTTAGAAATTTTGTCATCTTTAGAAAGATTTTATGGAAAAAAAAAATCATTTTTATATGGTGTTATGGTGGCCTATCAGAGGGTGCCATGTGGCCTGCCTAGAGGCTTCCACGTGGCCCCAGGCCAAAGGTTCAAGTCTATTTAAAAAATTTTGTTGGTGGGAAGACTCGACCCAAGTTGAACGCATTCGGGTCAGTCGAGCATGACCCGACCCAAACGTTCATGGGTCACCCTGAACGTAAACGAGTTCAAACATCGTGCAGGTGTGAATTATTCGGGTCATTTGGGTGGAGAACGACCCGAACTGAGTGCGAATGGGTCATGGAAATCAGGCGAGTCGGGTCATTTGTTAGAACTGGTGGAAAACTAGGGATAAGCCTTTAGGGCTAAGGTTTTTAAAGCCCATGAAAATGTGCTCGGAACCATGGCTTAAGATCATTTAACCACTGGAAAGTCTAGGTTAAGAACTCGGGTGTTAGCCCCAGCCACATGACCTACAAGCAGTGACCAAGGGCTTGGATTTGGTCTTATCCGCCAGCTACACTAACTGCCTGACTTTTCAGCATGTGAACACGAGTTAATATGAAATTTAAACTAAATGTATCTACCTTATTTAGCATGAAGTTATGATATTTTCAAAGATTCCGCCTTTCTGGTTGAGCTAACTGGAGTTAACCAATTTTAGTGGAGGATTTCTAGTGCCGCTGGGAAAAATAATGTTTGGATCATAACTTTCACCATATTCGACCAAATTAGACAAAATTTTAGTCAATTTTGGGTATTCTGAGCATTCTGGAGCCATTGGAATAGGTTGCAGAGTCAAAAAGAGGTGTTTTTCAGCCACGTTGTCTTTAAGGAAGCTTGAAGAGCCATCAGGGCCATGAGGGAAATGGAGCTGCATTGGGCTAAAATTCAGTGTTTGAGGTGAAATAAAAGCCATATTTAGCTTATTTCTGTCTTCTAAATTCATTTTAACATTTTTTTCATCCTATTTAGGCTTCTTTCTCATTGTAAAACCAATTTGAGCATCATAATATATCAAGTACATGCCCATTGGGAGCCTTGGACCCAACAGATGTAGCCTAGGAGTGGTGAAATGCGTCATCATGTTGCTGTGTTGTTATGGTGAATTTATTCTGCTGTGTATTTCTGATTCAAGATGTTAAACATTAATTTTAATTAACATTACCTCACACATAAACTCAAAAACAGTTACCAAAAACACTTTGTTTAATTTGCAAGACATGACAAACACTTTGCACACTTAATTAAATGGAAATGAATACTTTGAACATCAGATACAAATAGTTTCATTTTCAAATCACAAGAGGAAGAAATGATCAAGCAAGGAAGAGAAGGATCAAGTCGCTATAGTGGGATCACTTGCAGGTATCAAGTTTCATATATGATTTCCTTGCAATTTTTTGCATGCATGACACATGAATGTGCGTTCTTGGTTCTCCTGTTGTCATTGGCATGCGTCTTTCCAGGTGTGACAATGTTTTGTCAGCATTTCCTTGCCATTTATAGATAACCATGGTGTGATGGGGTTCTCTTGTTTTGGTTGAGCTGGATTCACGGATGGATTCGAAGCTGAGTGGGGTGGTTTTAGGATTGATCACAAGGAATATGAATCCCAGTGTACCAATATATGGTAAAGCTTGATTGTGAAAAACCTTGATTGGGCATAGGAATCCCTTGAATAGTAATGACAAGATACATAGTAAATACTAAAGGGTGGTGACCTCGTAGGCCTAGGAATCCTTTGACCGGTAATGGCGGGATACATGGTAAAGAAGAGAGGTTGAGATAGAAAAATTACTCATGGTTTAAGTGGAGTGATTCGAAGGCATCCATACTTTCTTCGAGCCTAATGATCCGGTGGGATTGTATAAATCTTGGTTGTATTTATGAGGGTTTTGGGCCTAGTAATAGCTTGGTGGGATATATGGCAAAGCCTGAGGAAGCCCTGGTTGGTTGTGTTTTGAGTTAGACACTCATACTTGGAATATGGCACAAGGTTGATTGGCTTAAAGAGAGATTTAGTTCAACCCAATATATGGTCGGTTGGATCGTGGAATTCCTTGGCTTGGTTGGTTTATGCATTCATTAATAAGAGCTATCACCTTTGGTATTTCATGTGTAAATTTACTTGTTCATATATGATATTATGGTTTTTATATACTTGTTATTTTGTTGGTTATATGATGGTTATAAGTATGGTTTATGATATACTTTGATTATGGCTCTCATCATGATTTTATTAGTATATGAAATATGAATGATTATACGACCTAATGGATGATAATGCATCTATTTTGATAAGGCATCAATGCTTCTTTATGAATATCAGATAATTATGAAATCCCTATGCTCAAATATGTTGTTATTAGTTGTAGATTACATATTTGTGACATGTTTGATCAAATGACTCTCATGGCTAGTAGGGGTACGACCAAGCATTTTTACCAATGATTACATTAGTAGCCTTATTCCATTGTTGTTTATAATTTCTGAAAGTTTCATGAAGTTCTAGGTAGTGGTGTGAGTTGTAGCCCTAAAAAGTGGCATAGAATCTGGGGTCACTGGCTCAAACATTTCTGAAAAAAATGATTCGTAAACTATCGTTGATATTCCAGTGGATAGGTCATTACAACAGAACTAATAGTAATATATTAAAAATATCAAATCCTACACTATTACAGTTTTATTAAACCTTAATATCTATAGATTTAACTATAATTATTGCATGCATGCAAATATAAAATATGCAGAAAAGTAGAGAACAAAAAAATAGATCACACACACATAAGACACAAGATATGCTCTCTGGGAAACCCTTTCGAGATAAAACACAACAGGAAGGTGAGGCTTCTCTGCTCTATTTCTTTGTTTGGAAATATGGTTGTAGGTACAAATATGTATTTCTTGTGGCTCGTGGGATGCTACAATGCAAAAATCCTCTATTTGTTCTCTACCTTCTATCTCTCCTGGCTAGATTTGGTGAACTATGGAACAAAATGCTCTTGAAATAATGGAATGGCTCTTCCTCCTAGTGGCCTTGGTTATACCACAACCTGATAGCCTACTAGTGGTTAATTTTGACTACGTAAAATCTTAACTAGAGTTACAAAATAGACTCTTATAGATTATTTTACATCAAAAACATGTGGCTAGCCCCTTCTCCATGAATAATGGGGGTTGACACAATATCCTCTTGAACTATAGGTGTGAAAAAAGGAAGGTAAATTTATGAGTGGCATAACTTTTTCATACAGACTCCGATTGACACGGTTCTTGCACCGTTGGAAAGATATATGTGTGTAGAATAGCATGATAAGGTGCGCCAATAAGGGGAAAATATTCACCCCCAAAAAATGTCGTTTTAAGCCTCAAAATTCTCCTGGAAGTTTACAGACACAGTTTTTCCAAAATGGGTCCTGCCAGTAAAAATGGTCCCATGAACTAATTCCTCCATGTTTTCCACTCCAAATGCATTGAGATGGATTAAAAATAATATAATAATCCAATCTAGATCACACCTCTCCAATTTGGGAGGTTTTTGGTCCCCAAAAGATTTTACTGAATAAGGTCAGGAAAATTTTCCTCCACCTTCTCTCTAGTGTGCCATTGAGATTTTCTTAGAAGTTGTTCCTTCAACCTAATATGCCAAAGGTCTTACTGCCTATGTATTTTAGTTTTGGATCTCTTGTGAAAAAATGTATCTTCTTTCAAGTCTTCCTGAGCATCTAGTTCCAAATCCTCCACAAAAGGTAGGGCCTATTCCTCTTCTTGGTCTAGCATGGAAGGCTCATACAGTTTCAAATTCTCCACATTCACAAATGAATAAATGCACATATATGGTGGTAAACTAAGTCGATAGGCCCTATCACCAACCTTTTTCAGTATCTCAAAGGGACCATATCAGAGAGCCTTGATTTTCTTACCAGTCCCCTACAACCTCTCCTTGTTCAACTATAGCCATACTCTCTCTCCCACCTCAAATGTTTTCTCTTGCTCATGCCTAGCCTTATACTTCTCCTATGACTTTTGTAGTGTTTCTTGTACCCTTTGTTATCACTGTAAAATCAGAAAATAAAAGGTGACATTATTAAATGTCAGGCAAAAGGATTTCCAAGGTTGAGGCACATTAGAGAATCTGAAAATTTTAAAAATCTCTAAGGTCTAGAGGAAAAATCAAATTGCGCACACAAGGAACAAGGAAAATGCACCTTTGCGCACATTTTTCTTCGATAAGCGTGACTTTTCCTCCAAAATCCATGTTGACCTAAGAGTGGCAGAAGTCACTTTCTGGGAACATAAGGCACACTCTAGGAAAATGATCCCACAATTGAGGCCGCCCAAGGATAGCCTAAGCCTCCTTGGGACCTTAAGGGAGCACAAAATGGAATCAAGTGGCACACAATGGAATCAAACCCCTCTCTTCGGTCACCATCCATCAATGTACCAAGAGAGGCAAGGAGAGTTTGAATTCATCTATAAAAGGCCACCAAGAGATGAAAAAATGGAGAGCACATTGTTATTCTAGCCAAAATTTCTTTGAAGCAATCCAGTAGTGTGTGATCTAGAGCGGAAATAGAGAGGGGATTCAGTTGTTGGCCATCCAAAATCTCCAATCCTTTGGAGTAGAGAGAGAGATACCTTGCACAAGGCAGCTAGGAGGTAAAAACGTCCTTGCATCGGGTCTTAGAACTCCATAGTTCTAAGGGATCCTTGGCAAGTGTGTAAATGTAACATATTTATTTCCTAATAGCAAGCAATAAGAGGGGACATTGAAGCCATCATTAGTATTATTGTTGTGTTTGACTCTATATGAGATTTCATGTTTTTTTTTTTATAGTTTAGTATTGTTTTGTTTTTACATATGCATACTATACCATTATCTAGTGTGTTTTGTCTTATGGCATGTTGACTAACCTGTTAACTCTTTTTTTTATCTACCTGTGACTAGAAGCTTAAGAGGTGGTGACCACTCCTATTAAGTAGTTTTGGATTGGTACCTCATGCACCAAACACATGAACAAACTTGTAGATGTATTTTCCTAATCTTCCCTATAAATTTTTCATCCCTTAAATCATCTCTTGTAAGATCTTCTCTCACTCCTCCTTGCTTCCCATATGCAATATCCAAAGGTGAAGGTGGAAAATATCCAAAAAAAGTCTCAAATGGTGACTTTCCTATAGAAGTGTAGACTACTATGTTATAATAATGTTGTATATATACCATATTTTCATCTGATGTATTCATATTCTTCTGGTTGTAATCCCTCAAAAGTTGCACCAAAGTTCTGTCGACTACTTTTGTCCACCCATCTGTCTATGGATGGAATTTTGTAGATATATTCAACTTCATGTACATCTTCTCCCACAATTTACTCCAGAATGCACTGACAAATCTTGTATCCATGTTTGAAATGATGCTCCGTGGTATCCCAAAGTGCACCCATACCTGTCCAAAGAACAAGTTTGCTGCTTCTTGTCTGTTGATGGTATTTTTATAGGGCATCAGAACACACATCTTGATGAACCTGTTGACTACCACGAATAGGTAGTCATTTCCCTTCATGGTTGTTGGTAAACCTCCCACAAAGTCCATGGAAATTATTTCCCAAGTACGAGTAGGCATAGGTAAGGGATGATATAGACCCTGTCTTTGGTTGCTAGGCTTGATGGTACAACAAAGCATGCATCCTCTTATGAACCTAGCAACTTTCTCTTGCATCTTGGGCCAATACACATTCCTATACAAGCTAGCCACGGTCTTCCCTACACCAAAGTGCCCTACAACCTTGATGGCGTGAGCCTCTCTAATCACCTCCAATCACTCACCTTTAGGAACACATAACTTATCCAACCTGTAGAGTAGCACATCTTGGAGATGGTAGTCAACGATGTTGTTGCCATCGTGCACATGAATCTAACTATGTGATTACTGATACACCTCCTTGAAGTCCTCATCCTATGAATATGCCTCTCTATATTCATCATTGGTGAATGGTTCCATGTGCATAAGAGTCACCAAAGCTATAATATTTGATGTGGGTGGCCTCGACAACATGTCGAGCAACTTGTTTGTGATTCCCTTCTTATACTTGATCACCAAATGAAACTGCTATAGAAAACCCATACACTTTTAGTGGATGGTCTGGTGTAGCTTATTTTGGGCCTGTAAGTACTGTAACGGTTGGTGATATGTGTGTATTATTTTCCCCTTTCTCGTTAGATAATGCTTCAACTTATTCATAGCTTGCACTATGGAATATAGCTCCTTATTGTAGGTAGGTTAGTTAAGAAATTCCCCATGAAAAAATATATAATGGTAACATATAGGCCTTCCTCCCTACATCAAGAAAAATCCCATAACATACCCACTCGCATTTGTCTCCACTTTGAAATGCCACTACAAGTTTGGCAATGCCAAAGATGGTTCTTGACTGACATTCTTATTTAACTCCTCGAGATCCCTTTGCTGACCTTTTCCCACAGAAAAATTTTACCAGTTGATGTTATGGCATGGAGCAGTGCTTCTACCGCTGAAAGCGAGGTTATGAATTTCCTCAGGTATGGTGCTACCCAAATGAAACTGTTGACCTCGAAAAAATTAGTAGGCACCATCCAATTCATGATGGCCTCCATCTTGGATGAGTCTCTCTTCAATTCTATTCCATCGATCACATACCCCAGATACACTAAAGACTGTTGCGCAAACTCACACGTCATGAGATTTTCTAACACTTGGTGCTTATTTAATGTTTCCAACACCTGCATCAAGTGTGACATATGCTCCTCCCAGGTGGCACTATATACCATTATATCATCCAAATATAAAATAGCAAATGAATCTATAAAAGTGCGCAGTACATCATTCATTAATCTCATACATGTAGATGGTGCATTACATATGCCAAATGGCATAACTAACCACTCATACAAACCTTGCCTGGTTTTGAAAGTGGTCTTCCATGTATCTTCTTCTTTGAATCGAACCTGGTGATATCCATACTTCAATTCCAACTTGGTGAAATAATTTTCTTGCAGAAACTTATCTAACAAATTGTATATCCTAGGCATGGGGTATCTGTTCTTGAGCGTGATTTTATTCAACGCCCTGTAATCTATACACATCTTCCAAGTCCCATCCTTATTTGGCGTAATGATGAAGGGTGACCCACATGGTCATGTAATCGGTCAAATAAAACCTTGTTCCACCAACTAATGAAAATGTTTCTTCACCTCGTTTCTATAACAAACTTCTTGTACAACCCAATATTTGGCAATGGGGAGTCTCGCAACAACTAGATCTCATGCTCCACTTCTCTCTTAGGTAGTAACCCATTAGGCTCTCAGAACACATCCTTGTATGCATGTGGAAACTCCTCCAAATTTTTATTTTTTTTCTTAGTACACCCCTCCAAGGATTCCTTGCCTCTTATTGACTCCTCTTCATAATTACCTTCTCGTAAGAACAAATAAAACATACTTATTGCTAGAACTGCTCATTTTCTTTGCTTGATTGGCACATACTAGTGAAATTTTTTACTTTACTTTATGTGCGTTGATGATGAGAAATTTTCCATCCTTCATAAGCTAATACTGATTAGCTTTCCTCATGAATATTTCATCTCACACGTACATGTATGGACTCCCAAATAGCACTCCACATACATCAAGACAAATCACATATAGATTTACTTCATCAATAAAGTCAGCATTGGTAGCAAATTTAATTCTACATTTCTTTTTTCTTCAACTCTACATCCTTATTTACCCATCCCAATGGATATGGATTTGGATGATCACAAAATTCCAGCCCAAACTTCTTGACCATCTCTATTGTAGTGATATTCGCCTATGATCTTGAGTCAAATAGAGCATCAATCTTGGTCTTCTTGAATTGTATCTTTATATGGAAGAGTTTGGTCATTTCTTTCTCTTCCTATTGCTAAAGGCTAATATTATTCACCTCCTTCTATATTGATGTACAAACGATCTTCTCATCCACATCTAAGTTTCTTTCAACTTGGTTGCTCGAATCAGTGGCCATGAGATTCGTCTTCGTGTTATTCTTTTTAGCTCTGGATGCAACTTCCAACACTTCTCCTCTGTATGGCCATCAATATTAGTGGTTGAATTGGTTGCTAGGATATTTTCACTAATGTGTTATGGTTGCCATATTTTTATCTTTTCCCCCTTTTTTCTTCTTCTTCCCCTCCTTCGAAGCGTCTTGTTGCTCCTTCTGCTTCGATCCACTTTATTGCACTCTTTTCAGGCCTATGCTCTCTAGGTATTGTGCCTGTACACAAGCCTTATCCACCAATTTTGGCTTGAAAAACATCACTTGATCATGCATATGGAAATGTAGACCCCCCAGATACTTGAGGAGTGCATCTACGTTATTTGGAGAGATACCCAACAATATAGCCATCTTTCTGAATTCTATGGTGTACTCATGCCCACTTTGGCCTAGCTTTTTCCTGAAGTAATGCCACCAAATACACTGGTCCTCCACCTAACCAAATGGATAAAACTATGAATTAATGAGGGTTTTGAAATCCTCTCATTTATTCACTGGAGGTTCTACCTCCAACCGCAGGGTTTCCGTGTGGCTCTCCCACCAAGTTAGTGCATGGGCCTCCAATTTCAACTGTGCAAATGAGATCTTTTATCCTTCGTTGATCTGATGGACATTGAAATAAAATTCTAGTTGTCGAAACTAGTGGTTCAGCTTCATAGCATCAATCTCTCCATGGTATGACTTGATATCAAATTTTTCTTCCACTTTAAATAGGGACTGCAATTGGTTCACGACACACGAACTGGGTTGATATTTTTCAGGCTCTTTCTTCGACTGGTTCTCTGTTTCTCCCCAAACTTTTGTTCCCTGTTATGATTTTTCCTCTACATTCGAACCCCCATATTATCCAAATATCCCCAGCTTATTACTTAGGGCTGCAATGAGGAGGTTTACATTGTGGTTTATATTCACAACTTATTTTTTGATCCACGAAAACCTCACCTCTAAGGATCACAAGGTTCATTTACAGATTCGTCGCCCATGATCAGGGTTTTATGATTTTTGAGTTTGCCAACCTAGATCCCTGCAATATCCACAAAATACCCAAAGAAAGCTACTCTGATACCAAATTATTTGTACAATTCCATGGATATCTGATAATATTATATTAAATTTGAAATCCTACACTATTACAATTTTATTAAACCTTAATATCTATTGATTTAACTGTCATTAGTGCAAGCATGCAAATATAAATTATGCAGAAAATTAGAAAATAAAAAAATTATCTCACACACACATAATACACTAAATATGCTCTCTAGGAAACCCTTTCGGGATAAAACCTAGCTGGAATATGAGTCCATTTCTCTCTCTTTCTCTATCTGGAAATATGATTGCGGGTACAGAGAAATAATGCTTATGGCCTTTTGGCTACTAAAATTCACATATCCTATATGTGCGATCTACCTCCTATATCTCCTAGCTAGCTTTGCTCAACTTTGGAACAAAATTCTCTCAAAAGAATGGAATGCCTCTTCCTCCTAGTGGCCCCGGTTATAACACAACTCGATAGCCTACTAGTGGTTAATTTTGACGACATAAACTCTTAAATAGAGTTAGAAAATATACTCTTCTAGAGTATTTTACATCACAAACACATGTCTAGCCCCTTCCCCATGACTAATGGGTGCTGACGTGGCATCTTCACGAACTATAGGTGTGAAAATAGGAAGGTCAAATTTTGAGTGGCATAAATTTTTCATACGGACTCTGATTGACATGATTATTGCGCCATTTTAAGGCTCTATGTGTGTATAATAGCATGAAATGGTGTACAATTAAGAGGGGGGAATTTTACTCCAAAAAAAATTCATTTGAAGCCTTAAAACACTCTCAAAAGGTTTTAGACCCCGCTTTTCCAAACTAGGTCTTGCCAGTAAAAATGGTCCCATGAGTTGATTCCTCCACCTTTTCCACACCAAATGAATCAATATGAACTAAAAATAATATAATTATCCACTCTGGATCAAAATACCACATTCGTTTGCATGAATTGCTATGGGAGAGACTGGAGGGCCTCAGTCACATGCATGGCTTGTCATGGGAGCGATTGAGGGCCCAGATATGCAAAAAGATAAGTTTTGTTATGAAACCAGCTCCCAAAATAGAATAAAATATAGATCAACACCTTATAAATCATCCACTTTGAGGAGGCAACCTCCTCTAGTACATTACATAAATTAAAAATTCTTGAATGACATAAATGACAAAACCTCCTTTCTATATATAGGAGTCCATGGGGTCATAATATAATCCTAGCCTACCTAACAATAATGATGCAAGGGCACAATAATAAAAATATGGGGACAAAAGGGGTACAAAAATAATAATAATGGGGATACACTAACAAAAATAAGGGACTACACTAGTAATATAGTGTCCTAACAAGTTTCCTCAGGGGTTAGGCACCTAGAAGGGTTCATTGTCTCTTGAATGGCCTGTAGCTCTTGAGTAAGGTCAGATTGGGTTTATTTTGTTGGTTCCACTTCATTAAATATACATGGGGAGTTGAATCACATTACAATAGCCTCTCATCACATTTTTACCCCAGTCGATGGATTAGCCTAGGAAAATGTGGGAGGAGGGTGTTACAATACCAGTGAATACTTTCATTATCAACATATAGAACCAAGTCACAATTTTCCTCTTATTGCTTCAATTTCCACACTTTGGGTTGTTGGTTTGATTTATTATATTTAGGGGCTGATTTAAAATTTCTAATCTTGCAATCAACTTCCTTATGCCCAAAATTACGGCAATAATAACACTCCAACATATCAATTAATAAAGAAAAAGAATTCTTATTCCTAGAAATCCTTTCCTTTTTCCTGGTAAATTTAGTATTTGATTGATAAAAAATATTTCTTCTCTAATTTGTGATTTTTATAAAAGTTGAATTTACCCTACAACTGGCATCATTATTTCCATAGTTTGTATAGGTAAACAAATAACCTAGAAAAATGCGTTCATACCTAGGAGCATCTTTACTAATAAATTGCTATTATCTCCTCCTTGGTGGCTCAATAGGTCTTTCTTGATTTATTCTCTCAGGAACACCAACATATATTTATTGAACATGTGGTTGATTGTGGCTATTTATTACTTCGAAATTTTGTTATTCTTGTAAGTGGTTGTTGGGATTTCCTTTGTTTTCTTGTTGTTGGACTGATATTTCTTTGGTTGTATCATTGTTTTATCCTTTTACAACTTCTACAAAACTAATAGGTTTCTTACACTTGTCTGTTGTTTAACTTGTTTCTCCTTTAAAACACAAATTAGATTTTAAATGGCGAGGTCTTTGAACACTTAATATTCATCCAAACTGATGGTCCCTTTGGAATTTTTCTGATTTAAACTCAACTGAGTGTTTCTGTTTTCCAACTCTTTTATGAGAGTGACAACCTCTTGTTAAAGTTTCTCATAATATTTTTCTTTCTCTATCAGTTTCTCTTGAAGAGTGTCATGAATATTATTGCCTTATTCAATTTGAAGAAGCATCATTTCCATAGCTTTGGCATTATTCTTGGATAGAAATTATTTTTACATTTTCTTTTTCTTTTTCAACCTTTGAATTTCCTTAAGAGAATTGATCAACTCACCTTCTAAGTCAACTTCAAATTCTTATTATTTAGGTCCATCATGGATTTCTTCTTAGATTTGAATGGCCATTAGAACAAAATATTTTTACTTTTCATGACCCTTATCCTCATTTCAATATTGGTTTTATTCACTTTTAGAAGAGCTAGTATCTTGCATAATTTTTTTTTTTATAGTATTTTTCACCTTTTTTAATTTTCTATACCTATTCTTGGGCTCTTGCTCACTATTCTTCTTATCTAGACACTTAGAATCATAATGATCTACTTTAAAAAAATTGAAGCATTGAAAAGATAGTTTACCTTTGTACTTTCTTAAGCCTCTCTTGACCTTTCTCATGAACATAGCCTCCTCTTCATCTGATTCACAACATGAGGCATCATGTTCTTCCTTGGAATTCTTGTCCACTTTTAAGGCTAGCTCCCTTGTTTTAGTTTTTCCTTTTGATATTCTCATCTCATATGTAGTAATAATGCCAAGAAATTAGTTTATTGTGAGAAAACTGAGGTCTGTCATTTCCTCAAATGGATAAAACTTTGGGATTGAATCTCTCAATAAGAGATCTTAGTACCTTTTGGACTACATCTGGCTCTTTCAGTTCTTCATCAAGTCCTCTTATGGTATTGAAAACTTCATCAACTATAAGAAATAAATTTATAATTTATTCATCATCATGCATCTTCAAAGATTCAAATTACATTTTAAACCTTCGAGTTTATATTTTTTTACCTAATTGTCACCATCATAGAAAATTCTAATCTTTTCCCATATTTCCTTTGCAGTTTTGCAATCCATGACCTTGAGTAATTATAATTCAAGCAAGCTAGAAAGAAGAGCATTCATAGCCTTGGAATTGTAAACTTAAGCTTCTTATCTCTAGTAGTTATGTATGGAGGCTTCTCATAACCATCTTGAATGCTATCCAAAACATATACACCAAGAGATTTTATATGTATTCATACTTTTCTTCCAAATAGTATAGTTCATTCCATTGAAGATAGGTGCCCCATTGGTGAGTCCTCCTTCTTGGTTTTCCATTTTCCCCAATATTTCTTCCAGCTTCTAAAGTAACTTGGCTCTGATACAAATTGTTAGAAACTAGGAAAATACTAAGAGGGGGGTGAATCAATACTATGAAAATTTTAAAAGCCTTTGTTCAAAGTAAATAACAGTTGAAACAACAAGCACAAGCACACCAATCCATAAATCAGGACACACTAATATAATGGGGAAACCCGACTAGGAAAACCACCAAATTTTTTGTATTACGGTGTGCAAGGTATAAAGCTAAAAGTTGGATTACATTAATTCAGTAGGCTCTAACCTACTTGAAGGCTCCAATATTAAATTTGATGCAAGCTTAAACTTGTTGTTTTCTTAGGCTCCAACCTAAAGGAGGCTCCAATCCCCTGATTTATCAGTTGCTACTAAATGGAGCATCAACCTCGAGAATGCAAGCTCCATATTTCTTGGCCTTTCTGATTCATATTTCATCCTATTTTCAAACTAAAATCATTAAGCCCTTTCTTTCATAAAACTTAATCACTCTCTTCTCATAATGTCACCATTAAAACACCTTAAACATAATATACTTAGTTGATCTTTTATTTGACTCACACTATGGAAGACTAATTATGCTAAATCTCTATTTCTTATAGGGAATTTTGAGTTTCTATATTTAGTTTCCAACTTTAGTTATCTTCAACTCATAATTTGTAATTAATTTATGTTTTTATCTTCTTTTCTTCTTCAATTTTAATTTTTATTTACTCATCTTGATGTGTTCAATCTGTATTCGATCTTTGATATGTTGCTCTTAGGTTAAAAATTGAGTTAAACTATTGTATCAGGAAATTCAAGAGTTTACCATACAAATTTTAGTTGAGGTTCTAATTAAAATGTTATCTTTAGTTCCTACAAAATTTGGAATAACTGCTACATATGCCAATAAATGCACTCATGCTACCAAAACGCCAAATTAACACCAAATTTCCTACCAAATACCAATTTTCCAACTCTAGTTGCAGTTAAATCCACTTTTAGATTTACTGGGTTACTAAATATGGTAGACTTCGCTAAAATATCTACCGAATACCTGTTACCTAATGTCGTATTCAAGTCGGCGTCATGCTTACATCATAGGTGCCATGTGGAAACTCCTGAGTGATGTCATGTTTCACCCATATTTGGCCCACTTTTCCACTTTAAAACACCAAAAATGCCTACCATGTTTCTAGTGAGCCTCAGTATTGCAACAAAAATGTTGCAACTCCCAAGGCTACCGATTTTAATTATCAACTCGAGATTCGTACAAACTTAAGAGGTATAGGCACTATATGTGCAGCATACAATGTGTCATTATTTTGTTTATATTATGTAATGGAGTGAATGTAATGAAATCAAAGCCTAAACTAATTATAGAAATGGAAGTTTTTCTTTGAAAATAAATTAATCCTAGGCAAGAACAACAATTTGTAATTGAAATCCTATGAGCATGAATTCAAATAAATAGGTCTAATCCAATTTGTAAAAATGGATGTCCTAAGTGGTTCTTATTCTTTCTAAATCATGCATTTATATCCTAGGGCTCACTATGCAAGCCTAAGATTCAAAAACCAAGCTTTGAGAGCAAATTTGGTCAAGTTTACACGTGCTACAAGAAGTTTTGTTTTGGAGATAACTAGCTGAATCAATAAGTAAATAAAATTAAAATGGTATGGGAAATTTTTTTTATTAATTAAGGTGTCTTAGGTCTCCATTCCAAGTGGAATCAATCAAAAATACCCTTTTTCACACATGCAAAAAAATAGCAGAAAATTACTACTCTAAAAACTGGAAATTCAAGAACTAGTGAAGTAGTTAACCTATCAAATGCCTAACCTAATCAAGTGAAAAGAAAATGGGGTAAATTTTTTTATTAAATTGAATTTTTGGATGACCTAATATGAGTGGAATAAACTCAAATGAAGCTCATTAACCCATTCTAAAAAATAGCAGAAAATTACTACTATTTCGCTACAAGGCATTTCTAGAAATCCTATATTCGTGAACTAGTAACGAAATCCAAGTAGATCAATGATAAAGATGACATTCCAAAGTTATTATAAGGATGAATAATTCTTGTGAATTTTAAATAACCTGCAAAATAACTCACTTCAATCATTTAGCTCAATCCTACAACAAGAAAAGCATCAATACTAAATACAGAAATGGGCAAAACAAGAATAAGAGATGCATATGAATAAGAAGTGAAAAGAACATAGAGAAATTGTGAAAGAGGGATCTGAGGCTCCTAGGATGGTGGAGCCCAAGGAGAATCAGATTTATATGGAATAAACCAAGATTTAGAAGCTAAAAATGGCACCAAACTTTATTATTTGAATTAATCCAAGTACATCCCTATAAGAAATGAGAATGGAGCTGCTAAATAACATGTTTTCTCCGCAAGAAGACTTAAAAGTACATGCCTCTAGAGGAAAATTAGAATTGGTACTTATAAAAATTTATTGGTAAGAATTCTCCTTGAAAGGAGGAAGCTTTCCCCTCCAAAATCCCTCAAATAGTGGATATGGTTCCCAACACTAAGAGTTTGCATTAAATGACAGGGAACACATTCCTAGATTTTCTCAATCATTGGAGTTCCATAATCTCTCAATAATTTCATGATATTTTTTTCATTTATTCTCCAATATTGATCCTCCTGTTGTAGGTACAAATTCCCTAAATTATTGAATTCTTCAAATCTTCATAATATGTCCAATATTCTAATAATATTCTTCAAAAATAAATAATATTAGGCACAAATATGCAATTATCTCTAAACCTTCCTAACAACATATTAAAGCTTAAAAAATATTATTAAGTGTATAAGGAGAGATTTAATATAGCATTTATGTGCCTAAGAAATGTTACATGACCCTTAATTTATATCTAATTTAAAGGCCCATCATACCCCCCTGCTGAATTTTTTTCTCATCCTCTGAGAAACCTATTCATCCTCCCTACCCTGTGGTGCTTCATGTATGCTAGCCTGGTCATTCTTTGTTTGTTGGTCCATATGTTGCTCTTCCTGTTGTTCTTCTTGGTAGTCTTCTATTTTCATTTCTTACCTTATCTCAGTTTCCCATGGAACTTGTAATATAGGTTTGGGATGCTTGTTTCTCTCATGTGATTCTTCACTTGTAATGGTTTATATTTGTGAGGGAAACACCTTATTTTTTGGTTTGTATTCTTGGTATTCCTCTAGCACTTCTCCTTGTGAAGATAAGTATTTACTGGCATCCATTACCTCATTAATAATGTCGTTCTCATTTAAGTCCAAACCTCTTACATTTGATACAAATTCTTGGCCATGACACATCATATTATCCATCAAATTCTTATGGACATCCTTAACTAGCAATGTAAATTCTCTTTTCTCATTAAATTATGGAATTGAAAACAATTATCAAAGATATATTTCTTCATAAAAAGGGAGAATTTTTTTTTAATAAACTGAAGCAAAATAAAGGAATGATGTGGTGACCAAATTGGTGACTTGGGTACCTTTCACCCTTGGAGAATTTACCATGTTTGTATCTGATCAGGAGTTCATAGATTTTTCTCAAAATTGAAAGTTATAGGATTGGGTTGAAACTAGGATGGTTGCATAGATTTTGTCTTCCTAATTCCGGCACCATGAACGGTTTGAAAAACAGATGTTGTATGACGAAGATATCGCGTTTTGATCGAATTCCCAAACAACTAAATTTTACAACAGGTTTGACTGGGATGCCTAGTCAGCATGGAGGGTGCATAGTCAGCAAAAAGGAATATTTTGAAGAATATTCCTTTTCTCAGAGATATTCAGAGACTAACAAGTGGAGCTAAGTGATTGGTTTAATGGTTTCACGTGTTTTTTTAAGGACAAATGGAAGGGTGACACGTGGCTAGCCTTGAGGATGCCACGTGTCCCCGCGAACATGTGTTAATTTTTTTATGGAGGTCCGTAGGGTTCTACCCCGAGACCTCCAGTAGAGCAACCACCCACCACAACTGCCTCTGATATGCTATGATTCTTAACCTCTATAGCTTGTAGAATATATTTTAAGTCTTATACATTAGACATTGGGGGTTAGGACCGCCGGAGGTCCTAACCCGCCAGTGGTCCAAGGTATATGGTCACATGCCATTACAACAAACCACAACACAAAACTTAACCCGATAGCTTATCACAACCATAACCTTCACTGTTCAACAAGATCACATGCTACATTGACAACAAATATCTCTACACATTCAGGATAAACTCTGCATTTAACTCTGGTTCAAAATAACTTAATGTGGTTCTAACCTTCAGTTCCACTGACATTGAATGTAACCGCAGGTTTCGGGGGTTGGCATGTGGCCACCCCTTACCCTTAACATTTAAATTTAATGCTACAGCGAGCACTGGTGTAATTATAGCGCACCCTTAAATTTTTGGGTTTTGGCCAAATTTAACTCCAGTTATGTGGAGTTCTCCACAATTAGTGGAGTTTTTCTAGGATTTACTGGGAAAATGACTTGAAGGGTCATTTTTCACCCAACCTGAGTGAATGAAGAGTCTATATAGACTAATTGGAGCATTCTGGAGCCATTGGTGTAGAGAAAACGACCATTAGAGGCCTGTAAACACATGTATTTGCAAAATTTTGAGCATAATGAAAGATGGAAATGCCATTGGGAGATGGACTAGCAGATGTAGCCCAAGAGGGGTGAACTGCTTCATCATGCCTGCTATGTAAATATTATGTGTGCTTTTATTTCTCTGTTATACATTGTTGTTCATTGTTATTTTCTCTTATTTCATGCTTCTAATTTACTAAAATCATCTATATTTCATGGTTAAAATCCTCAATCCTTAAGCAAACTATGGAGACAAGTATGCACATGTTTTATAACTGAAAAGACACTTAGCACAGAAAACTAATACATTGCTTTCAGATCAATATCAAATCCTTTGCAGCATTGTTGTGTTTATTTGTACCTTTTTGCTATTAATTAATCTTTTTCCAACGCCCTAGTAGTAAACTATTTCTCTTGCAACCCTCAATTAGCTTCATGTAGCAAATTTATCTCTTCTGTAGTAAATCTATTCTTCCTGCAGAAAATTTGTTTTTCCTATAGAAGCTATGTTTCCTATAGTAGCTCTATTTCACTTGTAGCAACCAATATTTGAATGCCAAGAGGTGGTGAGACCACCTTTTATTTTTTTATTTTTTTTATTTTTCTCTTTTTTCCAATTTTTTTCTCTTTTTCACTACAAGAAAAAAGGATATTGGTGAGGGTCATGCTTGTGACAGACCTTTATGGTCTGCCACCAATGTCACAAATGGTAACAGTCCTTAAAAAAGTGTTGTTGTAAGTGTATATAGTAATCTTCCTTTAAGGTATGTCACCAAAGCCATTTTCAATGACACTTTTGGTGAGGGTCGTTAAAGGCCCATCACTAATTCTCTCTTTGGTGACACTTCTAGCGAAAAACTTTTAATGACCCTCACCGATGCTATTTTTCTTACTTTTGGTGATGGTAAGAAAATTTTCATCACCATTGATCATTCCAAAGAGTTTTTGATGACGTTATGTTCTTGTTAATATATTTCTTGTCAATATATAACGATTTAATACCATTATTGTGGAGTCTTTTTTATAATATGTCCAAGGCCATAGTGGTTAGAGTCAGTCAATTTTTTAAGAAGTAATTAATGTGTATCATTTCCCTCAAGTAATGACTATTCGAATAGAGTTTTCCTATGAGTCAAAACATGATTCATATCTATCAAGTTTATTATCTAGAAAATTCCCACTATTGTATGTAGGAAATATATTATTTAATACATAATTAAGCTCTGTCAATTCTATTAATGAGAAATACCTAACACTCCTCAACAATCCAGGCACACCTTAAATTAATGCTTTGGCACACACTAACATTTCTTAGCACTTCACATGTCTTGGAACATCTTTGTACCTAGAACATCTTGTCATGACATTGACGCCAAAGCACATGGTGGCATGCACTAGCACAACATAGAACTCTCCTAGCATGTGTTGGCATGCATGTAGTCCCTAGCATTCCCTGGAACAGCTTGGTTGAATGCATTGTCATACATTAGCACTTGGCACACAATGCCACTTGGCATGTATTGGGACCTATTATTAGTGTGGTTAGCATGCCCCTTTTGAAAAATATAAAGTCTGGACTTATTAACCCTCTTATTGGTTCTTCCTTTTGTTTCCTTGAAACTTCTTGAAACATATTCACATACCCTGGCACCCTGCACATCCTTAGCACCTAACATGTATTGGAATATCTTGGCACTAATTGGCACATATAATTATCACCCTCCAACTCCCAAGCACACTTTCAGACTTCTTGACATGCCTCGATATTCCCTATCATGCCTTACCAATCCTTATCATACCTCGTCACTCCCTCCTTGGCATGGAAACTAACACTCATTAACACTAGTCCCTGGCACACGTTCCTCAGATTCATTAACTTCCATGAATTTTGACCTAGTGCTCCCTTAATGTTTTGTCCTAGTACAAATTAACACTCCTCAACATGCATTGGCACTCTCTAACACACCTTATCACTCTTCAACATGCCCTTCCACTTCATAGCAGGCATAACACTTTGTGAAACATATTGACACTTGGCACGTGTTGGTGCTTGGAAAGTATTAGCATGTATGGAATACATTGACATGCATGGTTTAATATTAAATTTATTTGAGATCAATTTTTGGAAAGTAGATGAGAAGAAACAACAGAAGATTTGACACTTAGAATGCACTAAGACTTTGCTCTTGGAACCTATTGGCGCCTAGTGTTGGTGTGCCTAGCATGCCCCTCTTGGAAAATTTAACTTGATGACTTATTAACCCTCTTATGTGTTCATTTCCTTGTAGTTTAAATTGTTTCTCCCTTTTGTTGCCTTGATAGTCCCTGACATGCATTGGCACACCCTTGCACATTTTGGCATGCCTTATCACTTGGCACATCTTAGCATGTTTGACAGGCCTTCACACTATCTAACACATCTTAGCATTCCCTAACATGCCTTGGCACTCATTTCCTCACAACCAGCCTTTAAATTTTTTCATGGCTTGGGAACCCAATCAATTCCTTGGATACTACAGTTAATGTGACAATATTGGCTTGCTTCAACTGCATCAACTTGACCAATTTCACCTACTACAAGTAGATTGTGCCTTTCTTACCTAAGAACTACCTATAAATCATCTTATGCTACTCATGTATAAGCTCAACTTGTCCCACTTGACTAGTTACCAAGACAAGGATCACATGATCTAGCCATGGCCATAAAACAACTAAGAAACATAGCTTACATAGGAAATATTTCACATGTATGGTCATTTCATATAAATATTAGAACATTAACTGAGAGTTTGCAAGAACCAAAAGATGCACAAGGCACATAAGATATAAGCCAAAAGAAGTTGAGTGCCCTAAAAATTATACACAACAACGTACAATATGAGATTATCTAGAATAGTTTAAAACATGAGCATGTATCCAAAGTGTGCCACATCTCATATAAAAAAAATAACAAAAGGAAAAACAATGGTGTGCCTAGCACAAAGTGATCTCCCTTTGTCTAAAATTGCTATGTCGAGCCCTGTATAACAACCATAGGATTGCCTCCTATAAATCCTATTCTGAACTTATCTTAACATTCTTTGTCCTTAGAACACTTGAATTTAGTGATACTCCCTGGCACACACTCTTATTAGTTACTTTCCATGCATTTTGACCTAGTTATCGCTTGATATGCCTCGACACTCCTTAACACTCTTTAGCATGCATTGACATTTTTTTACATGTGTTAGCATTCCTTTTCATTCCTAATGTGCATGCCCTTCCCTCACAACTACCCTTACTTAATTTGCAACTTGGGAACCCAAACAAGACCTCGTTTGAATACAAGAGCTTTACCAAGTTACGGTTACTACAACTAGACTATGTTGTTGAATTGTGTAGCTTGGGAGGTACTCCACAAGCCTAGTGACATGGGTTTCTGTGAGTTTGGTCACAAAAGTATTTGTGGGAAAATAAGCCAAGCAAAGGGATTTTTGACCCAAGATGGGGTTTAAAATATAAAAGAAAATTAAAAAGGAAAATTAATATTTCCTAAGGTCTAAGTGGATAAAACCCGTAAGTTATAGAGGGTTCGTAAGAGGTCTAGGAAAAACTATTTAAGGAGGCCTTAGGATGAAGGAAATAACATCAAGTGAGAAGGAGCTCATTTGATCAAGGGGGCGAAGAGAGATGTAGTGCTAAAGTAGGTCGAGTAAGAGGGCTGAGTAAGGGTTGCTAAAGGGAGGCCATGATCATCCTCCAAGATCAAGATCATCATGTGAGGGTTCACAGGAATGTTGCAAACCTTAATGGTCAGTTGGAGCTAGGAATTAGGATGGCATATTGTTGGTTCTCTTATGGTAGATCAAGCTTAAGAGAGGTTTCTCATGAGAATCTGGGCATGTGATTTCAATGGTGTCTTTGTGTGAAGGGCACATCAAATTATGAAATGTTGAAATTTGCAACAAGAAAAATTGAAATTGGAAACCAGAAAGGAAAAAAAAAATGCACCCACACTGGTGAGGAATATTGACGCACCAGGAGTTAGGAATGTGGGGCATATAATTTCTTTTTTCCTGAAATAAATTGGACAATAAATTGTAATTTCATCTTATAACAACTTGTGTCAGTTAAATAAGTCATGATGAATGAGTTAGCTCAATAAATTTGAGTTGAGGGTCTAAGATGATGCATGTAAAGGTATTAATATAATATTTTTGGAGTCCAGTTGCAGTTGATGCATTATTCGGGTGCATGTGTGAATTAGTTAACTCAATTAAATGAGTTAAAATTAGTTTAAATAGTTCTAACTAAGTGATGATATAGAGAGAGGTTGATCAGTCAATTAAATTAGATTTAATTCACAATGAGTGATCAATCAGATAACTGATAATTCACTATTAATAGTTGCATGCATGTTAGTTCCGAGGAAGACCCAGTTGAGACAGAGGTTAAATGGAACATAACTATCAGTTGTATTTATACAAAATTTCCCATGTGCAATTATAAAGTCATTAGGATGCCATGATGGATTTTGAAATCAAGGAAGAATGATTTTCCTAATTAATAGGGAGCTAATTCCTTAGAAATTGCATGAGTAAGCCAGGCTGAGAATTGGCTAAGTACTAGACCGAGTTTGCCTAGATCAGCGGGAGACAATTGGCAGAGTGCTAGAGAATCTCATGAGAGATTAATCATTGTATTGTTTCATGATTCCTTTACTTAATGCACAATAGAGATAGAGCGGTTTTGAGTAGTTGCTTTCCCTAGATACATCATGTGTTGTGTGATTCATAGTTTATTTCTCTTACTTATATGTGATTGTGTGATCGTGTTTTGTTTCTAAAAATTGTAGGAAGGATTATGTATCTTATTTTAGTACATTACAAGATCATATTGAATCTCGTTGGTTGTATTTTCTACATGGTATCAGAGAAAGAAGTTTTTTGGGCGATGAGTTTGTAGAGAATATTTGAAGATTTTGGTGTAAAAATTTCAAAAAAAAAGTAACATATTTGGATTCCTTGTGAAAGACTACAGAAATGAAAAATAAATTTGGAGCTTGGATGAGGTAGATATCGTCAATTTAAAATCAAATATTTTTTAGAAACTTTTGTAATGGTGGGACAATTACAATTTGCGTGAGTCAAGAACCTATATGCACTTGAGGTATTAGATGCATGCAAAGCTTTTAGGAGCAAAGCAAAGGTTAGGGACTTGGATGTTGAGAGGGAGTACAAATTACCTCTCAACATGCAGCCTTAGAAGCAGTCTCAAAACATTGTGGAGTAGCCACAATTGGAGAAAAAGAGAGGAGATCGAGTGGAAGTGTCCACTCAAGCAGAGACATCCATGAGGGGGGAATTTTGAGCCGGATGGGTAGAGGGAGCACATGCAACCATACCTTCAAGGGAAAGGTGGGGTGATGTGTAGACATCATCCCAAGATAATAAATTTGGGCAGGGTGCAGTCGGATGTCAGGAAGACAGAAATCAGAGTGACAGATGTTAGATATTGGAGCGTAGATCAGAGTTGGAAACAATGCAAAGGGAACGGATGCAGATGCCAGCAGCAACACAAAGAGTCCAGTAGATAGCTGCAATAGATAGAAATAGTCATAAGACTCTGATGACAAATGCATTATACTAATTTAGTTGTTCGAAGTCTATTCAGTTTCAAGATTTACATGTGAAAACAACACTAGAGAAGTGTTGCATGAAAAATTCCAAAGGTACTGGATAAGGATAGATTGAATTCCTTTCTTCTTGAGAGAGAGTGTTGAAATTTGCAACAAGAAACAATGAAATTGGAAACTAGAAAGGACAAAAAAAAATTCACCCACACTGGTGAGGAATTTTTGTGTACCAGGAGTGAGGAATGTGAGGCATCTAATTTATTTTTCCCTTAAATAAATTGGACAATAAATTGTAATTTCATCTCATAACAACTTGGGTCAGTTAACTAAGTCATGATGACTATTTTAGCTAAAGAAATTTGAGTTGAGGTGATCGAGGTGGATATTGGTGGCCACCCACCTATTCCACTTTGGCCCTCACAATTATCTCTTTCAGTTTTTAAATTTCCTTAATTACAGCACAATTTACTATTTTTGTCAGTTTTCTGGGTCCTGAAATTTCAGAGTAGTTTTGAGGCCCCAAACGACGTTTTTTGGGCATGAAAGGTTAGGATATTTCAAAGAAATCACATTAGTATTTGTAGTCCTCGGAGAGATATTTCTAACAAGGTATCATGTGCATCAAACTGAGATCATATGACCAAGTTACGACCCCAGGAATTTGGCTTCCCAACTACACCCAACAGGGCCCATAAACTCTTGGTGTTACAACTCCTTGGGTTAAGTTTTTCTCTTATTTTTCAATAATAAAAAGGCCCTTGAACCTTATTGTAACACAGTTCATAGGCATGTATCTGCAACATATCTTCTCAGAGATAAGCTACCATCACTCGAGCTAGTTTGTTTTCCATTATGTCTGTAAGAATTTTTTAGTATTTGATATTAAAGAAATCAAGTGGTATTCCTCCTGCATCTTATTTTATTGCATTCCTGCATATGTCCGAATCACAAGGGTATAAGATGAGGCATGTAGAGGGATTATAATATTTTGGGGTTCCAGTTGCAATTGATGCATTAGTGGGGTGTAGGTGTGAAATAGTTAACTCAATTAATTGAGTTAAAATCAATTTAACTAGTTTTAACTGAGTGATGAGCTAGTGAGAGGTCCACTGAATTAAATTATATTTAATTCACAATGAGTGATAAATTAGATAACTGATAATTCACTATTAATAGTTGCATGCATGTCAATTTCGAGGAAGACCCAGTTGAGACAGAGGTTAAAGGGAACATAACTATCAGTTGTATTTATACAAAATTTCCCATGTGCAATTATAAACTCATTGGGATGCCATGATAGATTGCACAATCAAGGAAGGGTGATTTTCCTAGTTAATAGGGAACTAATTCCCTAGGAATTGCGTGAGAAAGGCAGGTTGAAGGAAGGTTGATAATTGGCTAAGTACTAGACCAATTTTTCCTAGATCAATAGGAGACAATTGGTAGATTGATGGAGAATCTCATGAGAGATTAAGAATTGTATTGATTCATGATTGCTTTACTTAATACACAATAGAGATAGAGGGGTTTTGAGAAGTTTATTTCCCTAGATGCATCTTGTGTTGTGCGATTGATAATTTCTTTCTCTTACTTATATGTGATTTTGCGATTGTGTTTTGTTTCCACAAATTGTAGGAAGGATTCGGTATCTTGTTTTAGTACATTAAAATATCAGATTGAATCCTGTTGGTTAGATTTTATACATGAAATATAGGAGAGGGTTGATACAATCTTGTCTTGTGGTGGTTAGTAGGCCGCAAGGTCTGTGATAAAGACCAACATAAATGGAGGAGGGATTACACTGTAATTTAGAGAAAGAACATAAGTAGACACAAGAATTTCAGTCAAATAAATGCCCATAATCTATGGATCCACATGAGTTAGGTTGAGTCTCTTATGGAGGAAAGAGTCATGGTTTTTTCTATGGGTGGATAGGGTTTGTTCTATAACAATTAGAAGTACATAACTATAGTGCCTTATTTAGGACAGTTTCCTAGCATGTTTAGTTCATAAGGTATGCCCTTAAGATTGTGAAAAAATTGCATAGAAGAAGAGTTGTTGTGACCCTTAGAGTGAGGTTTATTTATGCAATATAGACCACAGATCTAGAAGATGGTTTGCAGATTCAATATGTGTGGAGATAGTAGATCCAAAGGAGGGTGCAACCTGAGCATAAGATTGAGAATGTAGAAGAAATGTGCCATATGAATAATGGATTAGCATGTAGAGGAGTTGGTTTTGGTGGATTATCCATAGATTTTTAGACAGAGATCTGAAGAAACCCATAAGAAATTAGTCAATTGGACTGTTAGTGGCTGATTTGTGACCCTAGCTCAGTCATCTACAAATTTTTAGAAGGTTGATAAGAGTAGTTTAGATTTGTTCATATATTGGACAACAAAGATCAAATTGTTGATACACAAGAACAATGATTTTGAGAAGACGCAAAACATTTTTAGGTGGAATATTTGAAGAGCCCTAGATGAAGACAATATTGTGAGCCCTAGATTGGTAAAAATAATTGACCGTGGTTGGAAATATTGATGGTAGTCCAAGTATAGTTCGAGGGTTGTTAGGTGACTATCAAAGAAGAGCCCTAACTCTTGTACTTGTGAAGGACAACAAGATTAGTAGAATGGTAGGTGTATAGGGCCTAAGGTTGTGTAGACTTTGAATGACTAAAGTAGCAGTTGAGTGGGCCAGCCAGGTAGCCCTAGGTCACTAACTTTGATTCCTAAACAGTCCTTGATGAAAGGCCTTTGAAACCAAATGGGATCACATGGGTCCAAGTGGACCCAGCCCAGGTTCGAGGATGGAATTTAGCAACCAATGATGTTCCTATCCTAGACAATGTGAGGGGAAAGGATCAGGCAATAGTTTCTATTTTTATGGGTCAAATTGATCCTTCTAGGTTCTAGCCTTGGGAACAACTATGAAAAACTTGATCCTAGAGCTAGGGCTTGAGGTATCCAAATATTCCACCATTGGAATTAACCCAAATTATAAGGAGAGTGAGGGGACCCACCAATGTAGTTTCCTCTAGGAGATAGACATTTTCCTTAGGCTATATTCTTGGGAAATTGATGCCATAGGTGACTTAATGGGGCTAGACATAGGGAAAAATGGAAAATTGTGAAAAAATGGGGGGAAATCATCACCCTTTTTGAGGGACTAGTGCCTAATTCACTTGGGGATATGGAGTCAGGGTGATAATGAACAAGAATTCAGTTTCTTGACCAAGGAGGCCTAGAAATTCAACTTCATCCAATGTTAGAGGAAAACGAAAAGTGACCTTCAAGAATTTGTACTTCATACAAATGGTGAAATATTATTGAGATAAAATGATCTCTCAGACATTTGATTCATCCAACAATGTCCCATACATTAAATTATCTAAATAGACACATAATTCCACATTTACATCATGTAGCAATTAGCCCTAGTTATAGCGAAATTCAATAGTATGCATCAACAAGAAGAATAGTGTTAAATTTTCACTCAAAATGTTAGAGAGTATATCCAAATAGCTTCATATTTGCAGAAACAAAGCTCCAAGATAAAATAGCCCAAATCCATACATCAAAATGCATCCATCATCCAAAATAGTCCTCCAAGGACAAATGTGAAGTTCTTTAAAGGTAGAGAGATCCAAAGTCAACTGATGATACAATGAATCCAACTAACTCCTATTTATACATTGATTAGGATATTATCGAATTGGCCGATGGGCCTACATTAGCCCCTAAACATAAAATAATATGCAAGTAACCCTAAATCTTGGTGACAATCCCACCAAACTATCTCATGCATGCAATAATAAGCCTCATAATAGGTCAAAAAATGTTTTAAGGCCTTCTAGGAGGCATACTGGGGTCCATGAGTGCCATAATGATCCATGGGACCCATCAAACGTGTTGGACAAGGGGGTGGCCCCTTGTTCTCCAAACATTAAATCTGTGGTGTTGTCATTAAACTTGTGGACTAAAAGGGTTGTGTGTGGCCACCATCAACAAGTAGGTCAAGTGTTGTCTTGTTCAGGATAGATTGGTTGTCAAAGGATTAACACCAAGCCTTAGTTGTATTCCTTGTATCACTATGATTTTAAAGGGTCACGATCCATCGTACATGAGCTCATTAAATTTCTTATCCTTACGAGAGACTTGTCTTGAGAAAATGACACCTTCGTCATGCTTACCCTCCAACTCCTAATATTCTCAAAATAAAGGCCAACTTGCACAGTGAGGGAAGGGATGTTGGTCTATGGTGTGCTGAGTTACTATTTGAGAGCTTTAATGTACTATGAGAGGGACTAAACCATTTACTTTGTGTCCTCTATGGATGACGTGTTGTAGGTGTGTGTCATGGGATCACATGGCCGCTAGAAAGATTGTGTAAGATATAGCCCAACATAATGAATGCATTAATAGAAATCTGTGGAGAAGGATCAAAATAAACTATATTATTAAGTCTACCAAAAAATATTTACTAGAGAGTGACACCATGGTGATCAATCCCACACATTGAGTCTTTTGAGCTAGGCATTTTTTTTCTTCTAAAGATTTGTTTGGAGTGTCACTGAATTAGTGGAATTCTCAAATTCATGACGTTGTAAATTATGTAGGAACTTTGTTGCTTTTGTTATAGAGGCTAAGGTTTGCAAGGAGAATATAGGGTTTGTAGGGTATTAGGGTAAAAGAAGAATCAAATTCTAGCTCTTTGATATAATAAAGAGTATGGATTCTATGAGGAGTTTATATGGTTTATATGACATTGAATCAACATTGAGATGGAGGTTGTTATGTGTTATAGAAATTAAGGAGATGGAAGTTAAACAATTTCTCTTATCATGACATTATCTTATGATGTTTTTTATTATTATTTTCTCTTTAAATTTATCTTTTCTTATCATCAAGAGTTATTCCAATGAAAAAATAGAAGAAGACAGAATATGTAGGCACATGTTAGGGAAAAACCCCACCTTTTGGGGAAAACCTAGTCAAAATTCTTCCTTCATTATATTTAAGATGAGATGACCAAGACCTTAGAATATAGACTTACTCCATCAAGTCATCCCTTAACTGGGTTAGCACCGAGATATCCATAACACCAAGATATCTTTTTCTTGCACCTAAACTCAGTCCTCATTACCTTAATCGAGTTTGAGATAACAACATAGCACCGAACATCATTACTGAGATCACCAAGCATCATCATAGCATTGAGCATCATAACTGAGATCACCAAGAATATTCATTGAATTGAGTATCATAACATAGCACTGATTCTGTGGTAGATCTGTGTTGAAACCGAGGCACTGTTTTGTTGCAACATCATATCATGGAAGTTACCCGATTCATAGCATAAATGGTTACCCAAATTCTGTAATATGTTTGAGACCTTATCCTCCAACACCGAACCTGTGATGATGATCTAGATTGTATTTGTGGTTTGAAACTTCAGAGATGTCCAAAATTATGTGGTAGAAATGAAAAATTATACCCCTGTATAAATAGTTGTTTGCCATAGTTATTGAGCCGACATGATAGTGTGAAGTGTTGTGTCTTGATTTGAGCTGACTTGAAGACTGATTGAAGCCGACTTAAGGATGAAAATTTGATGACTTGTACCGCTTGACATGAGGGTTGTCTTTGAAGTAGATTTTGAGGAAGATGGCCTTGAAGAAGATGAATTGATGGAGGATCCTTTTGACAACCTAATGTTACATGATTTAAAAGCCCGAAAATTGGAACAATTTAAATTTGTAACAACTAACCTAGACGTACACAATTGGGACCTTAATCTAAATATGACCCAAGCATGAAACCCATGCTTTAACAAGTCAAATAATAATAAGTTCTTTTGAAAAATACATTAATAATGAAGACCGAACCTAGTTACATTCTTCAACATTATGACTCCTAGAGCCTCATCCTTTTTCCTATTGATGAAAAACATTTATTAGTTATCCCTTGGATAAGAACCACCATTTTCGTAAAGTCCTATAATTCTTCATTGTTCAAAAATTTTCCCATATCTTGTGCCAAAATTTCATAATTGTGTCCATTAAAATTTATAAGATCTACCTTGAAACTCATAATGTTGACCCACTGATTTGATCCTAGATTTAGTTTGCAATTAGAACCCTCGAACCAATCCACTAAAAAAATTTGAATTTTTGAGAGCATCTACAACTTGCATGAGACTTGTAGGAAACATGCTACATCTCAAACCATTATATTTAATACCATGTTGGAGAATTGAGGGATTTTGTATATTAGAAAACTCGTATTATAAAATATAGGTGGTGTCTAAATATATTGTTATAACACCTAAGAAAAACCAAACATAGTTCAACATACTAAGAAGTGTAAGAAACAAAATTATTTCCATACACAACACATATAATCTATTGCTCACCATATAGTAAACACACCCATAAGACCATATTTTGTAGCACCAATATGCAACCAACACAATCCATACTTTTCTTAACATAAAATTGATAATAACATAAGAATGATTTGAATGCAAAACTAAATGGAAATGAGTCATGGTAGAATGGAGGAATTCAAAAGGTTGAGTTGGAAATCCAAAAGATAATGCAAACCCTACATAAGGAAAAAACACATCACAAGTAATATTAACCTTAGACAATGACGATAACAACTCCTCTTAACCACCCAAGCTAAACCTAATTGACATCCTAATCCTTTTTTTATCCCTTTCTAATGGTTCATAGATATGAAATTGAAATGAATATTTTTTTTTCTATTTATAAAAAATATACCTCAAGCTCCATTTAAATTTTGATAGTGTGGGTTGTCTTTAAAATAGATAAATTGAATTGACATTAAGCATAACCATATTGAAACCTCATCGAGAACATGTTTTGGAATTAAAGAATTCAATTTGGTGATAGTGTGGGTTGTCTTTAAAATAGATAAATTGAATTGAAATTAAGCATAACCATATTGAAACCTCATTGAGAACATGTTTTGGCAATAAAGAATTGAATTTGGTCATACAATAAGATTTAAAATTGTTTCTGATTGACGAAAAGCTTGTTTTCCTTATACACAAGGAAATAAGTTAACTAAGCAATAAAAAAAGTGTCTTGCAATAGTGAAAGTCCACCCCTTAATGGCTTGCAAGTGAATCATTTCAAATAATTTAATTTCACTTAAATAACATTAATGAATTATCTCTCACTCCATTTTTATTATAGAATACAATAAAAACAAATTACTAAAAATTTACCTTTTTCAAATAAATTTCATAAAATATGGTGATATAATAATACAAATTATGCACTTGAAATAGCATAGTCCCTTCCATAGAATGAGAGGCAAAGGCTAATATTGTTTTAAAAAAATCCCAAAAATAACATTTACCTTTTCTCACCAGAGAGAGCAAGGGTTCCCTCCCTGCCTGCATCTATATTTTTCCTAAAGATGAAACCATGATTCCTCATTCTTCATGCTTTGTTTCTAAGCTTTAATCTTGCTCAAGATTTCCTGGTACAAGTTGTTAAATTTTACAAACACGTTGTGATCAAGGTTCTGGTAGGTCATGAATGCATATTTTGTTCAATGTTTATGTTATTTTCATCATATGTTTTAACATAAAGAAATAACCCTAGAGGTTTAAAACCGTGACCCTAGAATCAACTTTCTAGTGGTGCAATTTTGCATAAAATCTCTGTTTGGGGAACACAATTAGTCCATCTGAAAGAACTATATCTAAGATTACAAATTTTGGTTGAACCTAGGGAATGACATGAAAACCTATGGACCCATAAATGGCCAAAAAAATTCATTTAGGGCCTACAAATTACCCTAGAAGTTCAAGACCCAAAAAACCATAGAAAAACTAATAAGAAGATAAAGAACCATTGAGTTAGTGGAAGATGTGGATGACCACCAAATATTCACCTGGATTAGAGTGCCACATAATTTTAGGGTGGGAGATAAGGTATGGTTTCATTTTTATAAAGAACACCTCTTAAGATCCCATTGGAAGATCCCCCCAACTCTCCATTCTGATATAGGCCTTACACCAACACAAAGGTTGTGGGTGAAGATGCTTCTAAATAAAAAATTCCCTTTTCTTTGGATTGAGCATTATACTTAATGTGGAGCTACTTCAACCATATTTTCCACCTCTCATAGGCAACTCATGTTCCTACTTTGGTGCACATGTCTCACTAGGAGCCATATTCAACAAAGAATTCCCCATTTGACCAAGAAACTTGACACAAAATGGACAACTTATTCATAAGGGGGGACAATTGATTCAATAGAATACTAATGACCACCCACTTGTTACATTGATTCAACATTATTCCATGTCTTGGTAGTTATATTATAGTGTTTTAGGTCTCAAACTTCTGGTGCCTTTTTTGGGCATTTCCCTTGCATTTTTGGCATTTGTCATAGGCTAAAGACACATAGTATGGATTGTATTGGTCCAAGAAATGTCCTAAATGGATTTTTCATGAAAAATTTGTAGCCTTGGGAAGTTTATATATCAATTAGCCTCTTTGGGCCCACGTTCTTTTTGGAAGGTCATTTCCCTAGGGCTAGGATTTTTTATTTTTGGTTTTTTGCATCTTAGGACATCACACTTTATGTTAAAAGGTAGTTTTGAAATCTTGTAATGTTTTCTTGTGATTAAGAATAGTTGACACATCTCTCTTCATAAATAAGCTACCACCATTCCGCTTAGTTTGTATCAATTTGCAATTTATAGTTTTTTTTTCTATTTCATCCATTAATAGAATTTGGATTTTGTTCTACTATTGTACTCTTTGCAATATATTTTATATGTTTCCATTTATGTTTTTTCATAATAAAATCCTCTTAAAACCTCAGGTCTATCAATGGATTTTTTTTAGTAGAAGCTTCTACCTTTGGATGACCATGGGTCCTAATATTTTAATATTGGAGCAAATTGTAAACCTTTTTATATCTTTACAATGGTTAAGAACATGTGCTTCCTCGTAAGATGTAATAGGTTCAAATCTAAAGGGGTAGACTATGTACACATTTTTAGAGTTTAGCCGACTCAAGTCCTTTGTCCTACAAAAAATGAGATCACAATAAGGTAAGATCACAACAAGGGCCCTACAAAAAATAAGATCACAATAAGGTCTCACTAAGGTCTCACTCTCTAACTTAACTTTGAACTTAAAAATATGTTATTACTACTATATTACAAATATTAGCCTTATTTACCCTAGATTAACCTCAATAGCTATTTTTTTAATGAGAAAAAAAATATGATCTAACATTTTTAAGTAATAAAATTTTACTTGTTTTATTTATTTTTAATATGACAAAAAATAAGTCAAAAAATTATAACATTTGAACTTTGGCTTGTGTGTTAACCACTTGAAATTTGGTGGCATATCAATTGGAGGGAAAGATAAGGCACGATCACAGGGTTAATGGAGATTTGAGAGTTGAGCAGTTTTGGCCATTAACCATTTTTGTGAAAACAAAGCTTTCAGAGATTTTGTGCAGTGATGGTTTCCGGGGACCTTTAAAGAGGAAGAAAGGAGGGATTTTAGGTCGCCATAAGTGTGAATTTAGGCATTCTGTTGCGCTTCCTGTTGTTCTCAACTATCTCCATTTACTAAAATGTAGACTCATTCATCTGAGATTTTGGGGATATTGATATTATTGTAATAATTTTCAACTAGTGTTTTTTTTCGATCTTGTGCTATATTTTGGAACGTAGATTTCCAGGTCAGATGCTGTAATGTCCTTCAAATTGGGGTTGGCATGCCAAAAGCAGCAATGTCACATGACCAACCGGTGAGGTGCTTCAGATTGTGGTTGGAATTCTAGTACCTGTTCTTTGTTCTTGTGAAGTTTATCCAGAAGTTGTAATATGCTTGTAGGAACTAGGGTTGTAGCTTAGATATGGAAAGAACCATTACTGCAGATACAGAGTGTGCTTCTAAGTTTTTATATTATGTAATGCTTCATATGCAGGTTATATACTTGACATTGAAGGACGATGGCATTGCTTTTTTCTCTGTTGGCTGTGTTAAACAAGCTAAAATGTGGCCACTATTGACTGGGGGTCCACTAGTGACTATGGCTAAGCATGATGCAACTATTAAGGAAATTGCATGGATTCTAGCAATGAACTTTCTTGCAACTTGAAGCTGGGACAAGACACTTAAGTATGTGTTATGAAGGTAAATCCTCTTTGCGGATAGAGATGATACCTATAGCCCTAGGGTGGGTCTAGTAACAAAAGGACACGCTAAAGTGTTGCTTCCTAGTTAATAAATGAACAAAATACCATGGTAGATTGACCTACCTTGGATCCAAATCTATCGATGTTGCGGAAAGAGTAGTGGCCTCTCGCTCCTGCCTTGGTAAATCACAATCTATTCATTGTCACACTCAGATGCCTGAACATAGGAAAAAGAACAAGAACATCATATGACAGAATAGTTTCACTCACAAATATTAGCAGTCAAAGAGGGCTAAACATATCACATCAAATAAACATCATAACACAATAGTGTAATCAAACAGTAGTCATGTATATTAATGAGTAGAAGGAAGAGTACAACCGATGAAATGCGTCTCAACTGTCAGTCAGGGAATTCAAACTCAAGCTCTCTTAGAAGTCATCGACTCAAGCTCTCTCAACACAATATTTCTTACTCTATCTCCTCTAGCAGCTTAGCTATAGTAAATTTCTCTTAGTTCAGCTATTCATTCGTTCAACTAGCTTCTACTAAAGGAGATAGTTTCTTATATAGAGGGAAAATAGGAGGTTTGGATCCCTACAAAGGTGGGAGGGAGTCCTATCCTTTAGGAGAGCTCCAAGGGAAGTGGAAACTACTAACTAAAGGAAGTAATCCATGGATGTTTCAGTTCAACCACTCCCAATGACTCATCCCCAAGGTGGTTGGAATGGAACCTCCACCTCTATTTTTAAAAAACATTCCATAAACAGCTTGGTGTGGGTGTCTAACTGGCACGGAGTGCCAAGTGGTGCGGGCTTATTGTTAAATTTCCTAGTCAGTGCGAGGATTTAACGTGCTACTCACGCCAAGGAAAAACAAGTCTACTTAGGGAAATGTCAACAAGAAGAATGTTGCTTTCATCAAAAGGGATGCAAGGATGGTATTTGAAAAGAATGACACTACTTATTGGTCACAGAAATGACCCTCCAATGTGCGAGTTGGGTATTGCAGGGATAGTGACAAAATGCTGTGTAATAGATGCCCCCTAAAGTATGAAGTCTGAGAGAGAGGGAGGGGTGAAATGCTTTATGAGAATGCGTTTGAACCAAACACCATTGTCGGAAGACCTGCAATTACAAATACAACTGATATCTATGATACATGAATCATGTGGCATGGGTGAAACCATCCATAATAAAATATATAAAATTTGAGATCCGAGGTATGGACACAACCATCCAACAGGAAGGATCAATAAATCGACTCAGGTATGGTGGCAGCCATCCAATCAAGAGAGTCATAAAATAAGTCATAATAATCCACAAAAATCCATATCCTGGAGTTTATTAGACAAAATCCAGGGTCTTACACTCCATCTCGACCCAAACAAGTATAATTTTGAGCATGCGAATGTATGAGCTAAAGTCGAACATGCAGGAAAATCGTCAGATTACCAGCCAATGATGAAAGCTGTTAACAAATGCGAGAGAAACCACCAATGATGATGATGGCCCTCAAGGTACAAAAGCTACAATATACGGAATGTGAAAATTGATTTGACGTCGAATATCCACAGAATCAGTCGCTCGAAGGCCAATGACGTGAACCTTGCGTCAAATGCGAAAAACCTGCCATTGAGGCATGCAGGCTCCAAGGTACCAGAAGGGAGTCTCTAGATCAAATTCCTAGATAATGAGCTGAATTTGACAGGAAGTGACCTGGTCGAAGGAGGGCCATAATGTTTCCCAAATCATCGACACGAGACAGAGGAACATGATGAAAGTGGATCAGGACCAATAGGATATCAGAGGAAGGTTGACAACTGCAGAGGAAAAATTCTCTTGAACATATCAATAGTATGACACTAGATTTGAGGTCATGATGACATGGAAAATACCAAATGAAAGGTCAAAAGAGATTACCCAAACCCATGAAGTCAAAAATGATGAAATGAGATGTCCCCAACTCGACACAAATGCAGACAAGTGCCATGTTCAAGAGCGACATACTACCAACATAACTAGAACTTGGTTCCATTTTCCCCCACCATTTCTGGTGAGTACCCCAATTATTTTTTAAAACAAGCTCGACGGGGATAGCATATTCTTGCACTATAAGTTTGTCGTTCGGACAAATCCAACCTAGTAAATTTTACGAGCCCTAGGAAGGAGGAACTTGAAATAACGTCATGGTGACGAAGTCCAATGTCATCAGGGTTTAACGAGTCTGACAAAGGGAGAACTCGGCATGTTTTCATGTTTAGAGAGTTTGAAAAGAAGGCAGAAAAGAAAACTCCAGCAATCCCTTTTCATAGGTAGTCGCATAGATCCAAAAAGGTAGAAAACTGTGTCTAAGAGAACCTCTTAGTCGCGATAGGTAAGGTATTCCTTTTTCGTAAATAATCCATCCCAGCCTGAAAAGGGTTAAATGTATACTGGGTATATATCATTCTGTAGCCATTTAACGAGTTCAAAACGACAAAAATCTCGGCAATATTTTCAATTTTAGGGAGTTAGAAAAGAGTTGAAAGGTGACTCCAGTAGTGACTTTTTCTTGTTTTTACCGACACTGAAAAAGTATAAAATATAACTTGTTACTTCATCATTGTCGCATGAAAAAGCCATTGCTGCACAAGAGACATGTGTAAAACCCATTTATCGAGAATAATATAATAAAATAATCGAAAAACATGCCTTAAAAGCTAATTAGGGTTGTGAAAAAGTTATAAAATGCCAAAAATGGTAAAAATAATTACTTTTCACTTTTTACCTCTTATGGAGCAATAGTTACCCATTTCACTATGCAATCTTGTGGCGATGATAGCGGCCAATCCAGCAAATCAATCGCAAATCCGTCAACTCCAGGTAAGAGTTGAGATCCTTCTTGTCATTTTAAGTCATTTCTTACTTCCCGCAACTGTCAATTTCAATTTTTGGGGGAGGAAATGTAAAGATTAGGGCTTCACGGTTGGCATGGGTTTTGGGCATGGATTTGCACCAACTGCCCGATTTTTAACACTAGGGCATACCCATTGGCGCGACTATTTTGAAAACAGTCACACCAATGATGCAAACCATTTTTAACTAAAAATGCTCATCAAATACCCCAATTTTTTACATATTTAAGTTTCAAAATCGACTAATAGCACTCATGCGTGTGTGTTTTCAGGTAGAAGGAGGCAAAATGGTCATTGAATGGAAAGAACGGGAACACAGTGAAGAAGATGAGCTAGCCATGGAAAATGAGGGAGTCATGGAAGCCCTCAGAAACTATGGTCTGAAAAAATTCTTCCTAACACCATGTCTCCGAGCCCAACCAGAATTACTACAATCTCTGATCAGCATATGGGACAAAAATCAAGAGAAGTTGATCCTTCGGGATCAAGAACTTGAGATTGATGTCTCTAACGTGTACTTCATCACAGGATTATCGCAAAGGGGTGCAACACCAATCCTAACCGGCACCCGGCCCTTCATGGAAAACATGACCATGGTGATAGATAGGGTATGTCGAGGAGCACAGAGGGGATCAAGTAGTGGGAAAGTAGATATACCAACTATCCCAGATTTGACACTACGCGTGGCATTGCATACCAGCACATGGGCTGCAGGATCACAAGCACCACATGAAGCAACAAAGACATAGTTTCTTCTTGCTGTAGACTTCATGGCACTAACCAACTACAACTCGGCAGAGGCCGTGACCATAAACATAAAGCGCCAACTAACCAAATGCAATAAGACCAAAATGAAACAATTTGGTTATGGATCTATTCTGGCATTGTTCTTCTTGGAATGACTACCCATTTTTCAGCGACAAGAGGTTATAGTCCCAACACCACCAGCGAGAGAACCACGGATGGCTCGATGGGCAGCTTTGATGCCAAGGGCAAGGGGAGGTCAACGGATGTCCTGGATACCAGAATTATTCGATTGGCTCTGTCGACAACTGATTGTCGTGGAGGATTGGCCCTACTCTGGCACAGATTTCACTGATGATCTAGACCTTTCACTCTCGGAGGGAGAAGATTGGGATGCAGATTTGGGTGAGATTCATTTTTAAGTTTTATGAGTATTATGATTTATTTATTTATTTTTATGCATGTTCTGACATTAAATCTATGTAATTGCAGACATTGGCCTAGAGAGACCTGTCGGCATGTAACTGATAGTAAGGCAAATCCCTTGTGATTTCGACCCTCCAGGCGAGGGTGGCGAGGAAGATGAGATAGTGCGAAACCTGGAAGGGATCACATGAGGAGTCCCAGATTATGCACATTTTGATGATGTTCCTCGCGCCTACCAGAGACATACCGTAAGGGTGCCCAACCGAATTCACCACTTACTGAGGTGGCTAGTACGGGTCGTGACATGTTATCACGAGCACCATGATGATTAGACACCTAGGTTTTATTTTATCTACATATTTGAGAGACATGATGTCTCAGGATGTAACAAAAACACATATATTTTTTGAAGTTATGATGCACACAGTTGCAAACATGTGATCTATATATATATATATATATACATCTATTTCCTTACATGGATATTTTGCACATGATGATGCTTTTACAAATTATGAAAATATCTATCTAATACACTGTTAGCCACTGTATCAGTTAATGTGTTCATTCTTCTAGTAATATGTTGATAGGTAATAAAATCAAAATGTATTTACAAAAAAAGAATACGTAAATACAATCTCAGAATGTGCGGATTTCTAACTGAATAATGATTATTGGGTTGTAGAACAAAAAGCTGTGAATCTATATTTACAAGCAATGCGTGTATGCCAAGGTTGATTTCCTCAATTAATAGCTCAATGACAGTGCTATATTCAGTGACATTTTTTTTAGTTCATCCTAGAAAAATACCTTGTAGACCTATCAACTCACCAGCAGGATCGTAAATTACCCAGGCTGCCGAAGACAAATTCTTGGTACTGTGGGAAGCACCATCTGCGAAACCGACATAAGGGGTAATAGAAATATGCACAATAAGCAAGACCCAATAAGCAGGAAAATGTTCACAAAGAACACCAAACCAGAAAACATGTACAAAAATGAAAAAAACACCTATGTACACTTACGCATAATATTTTTTGAGATACAACCCATTTCTAGGTTGTTCAAGAGGATGACCTTCATAGTCAATTAGCTCATAGGCCCCATTCTATAACACACGTTTAACGATGTAGGTTCCATGCCACATAGGTTGAAATTTTCCTACCCCCAACTTATCATGAGCTTGGTCATATAGGAGGATGAGATCTCCTTCACCGAAAGAACGAGGGGAAATTGATTGATCAAAATAAGCTTTGACCTGATTTTTCTGTGCTTCAATAATGAGAGCAGCAAAGTGGCGGGTTTCATCAAGCCTTTCTAAATAAATGAGATGCTCTTCTTCTAGTGAAGTATTCGGCAGTAATTCAACAGCCAACATGAGCGAAGGTATTTCACATTCAATCGGGAGAGTAGCTTCCAGGCCATAAACCAACTGGAAAGGAGTGAAACCAGTTGCATTTTTAACTGAGGTTCGGTATGCCCAAAAATAACATGAGATGCCAATTTGATTTGTGGATCCCAATCATACGTTGAAGCATTGTGACAAGAAATTTGTTCACAACTTCAACCTGGCCATTGGCTTGAGGGTAGTATGGCGTTGAGCTGTCGTGAAGAAGACCAAACTTAGAAGTCAACTCCGCCACCACATAATGCCAAAAATTGGAATCGTGATTGGTAACAATGGCTTGAGGGACCCCAAAACTAGCAATAATGTGATTGAATATGAACTGAGTAGTTGTCTTACTGTCAGCAGCAAGTGTAGGCATTGCTTCGGCCCATTTAGTGAAGTATTCCACGAATACGATAATATAAGCATGCCCCCCAGCCGAGTGAGGGTTACACGTCATAACATTGATGCCCCATTTCGCAAAGGGACCAACGGTAATGACAGGATGAAGAGGAATAGGTGGCCAAAAATAACCAGCACAAAGAATCTTCTGTGTAGTAGCATAACTAGACATGTGACCACCACAGGCGCAACTATGACAATTGTTCAGAGCTTTCTCAGCTTCCTCGAGAGTCAAACATCGCTAGAGTATGGAATCAACTCCAATACGATAGAGAGTATCTCCAACTATATGATAAGGTTGTGACTGATGGCAGATGCATCGGTTGGCATCCTTCGTCAACTCAAATCTAAAATATGAAGTTTGGAGATAGAAAATGATATCACCGAACCATGGATTGAGGGTGGTAATCAAGAAAAGTGAATCATCTGGGATGAAGTCGTCATAACGAGAAGGAGCGGAGTCGGAAGCGAGAGAACAAGGTAAATCAGCAAAGACCAGTGACTTCTTAGATTTTTCAACAATAAATTCCAAATCAAATTCTTGGAGGATGACAATCCACTTTGAGTATGTTCCCCCCAGCAATTGTCGAGACAATATGTAGGTCATGGGGTTGCACATAGAAATCACAGTCACTGCACGCAAAATAATATAATTAAAAAAACGTTGAACAGCTTGAACAGGCCAATGCTAACTTTTTTACATGGCATAACATGTTTCGGGGTCAAGAAGGTTACCAGACAAGTAATAAATAACATGCTCATGACCGTGATCATCGTCTCGTACCAAAACCATGACAATCATGCTGAAAGCGGCAGCCAAATAAAGGGAAAAATCACGATGATAATCTGGAGGGCGCAGGAGAGGAGCATTGACCAATAATGTTTTCAATGCATCGAAATATTTTTGAGCGATCTCATCCCAGTGAAAAGGAATGCCCTGTTTTAAAAATCATGTGAATCCTTTAGCTACTTCGGCATAGTTAGGTATAAAATGATGAAGAAAATTAGCTTTCCCTTGTAAAATTTGCAACTGGTGTAATGAGGAAGGAGAGGGGAGATTGATAATAGCCTCAACCTTCAGAGGATCCAGGCGAATTCCTTCTTTGGAAACAATAAACCCTAAGATTCTACCAGAATCAACACAGAAGACACACTTGTGCAGATTAAGCCGAATGTTATAGCATCTACAGCGAAGAAAATTCTGATGAATATGGTCAGGATGAACCCTACACTAAGCTGAATGAGCTGGAAGGTCATGCAGATAAGGAATAACAATGTGATGAATATCATGAAAGGCATAGGAAATCGCGCGCTAAAATGTGGCCTCAAAATTGTTCAAACCAAAGGGAAGCTTCTTATAGGAAAATGTACACCAAGGAAAGATGAAGGAAATCTTGTGTTAATTAGTCGGGAGAATGTTGATCTAATTATAACCCAAAAAACCATCCATAAGGGAAAAAATATCACTCCCAACACAGTCGTTAATGATTTTATTGATGAAAGGAGTAGGATAATTATCCTTCAGACAAGCTCGATTGATATCACGATAGTCAACACAGACACGAATAGTGCCCTGTTTCTTGTCTACAGGAACAATATTAGAAACCCATTCTGTCAAGGGAATCGAATAAATGAAACCAGCTTTGAGAATATTTTCCACCTTAGCCTTAATGGCAACAGATTTCCTAGGATGCACCGGATGAAGATGTTGATGAACAGGTTTCGACCACTTTAGCTACGCATAACTAATAGCCCTAACATCAAATATGGTTGCCAATATCTTTAGATCTGCAGTTAGTTGATCAAGACAAGTGTTGCAAAAAACCAGATCTATGCATAGAAAGACATTAAGCAGTAAAAAGAAGGGTTTTCTCCATATATCCAATAGGCAAGACAAGAACAGTTTTTGAAAGAATTTTTTGTATTAAGGGCACCTGGGAGGAAAACAAGAAGATGTTTCCAATTCTTCTCAATGGGATGGGTTCTTGGAAGTCCTCAGCAGTTCAGATCTAGAATCTCTCTCTCTTGTTGGTGTAGAAAACCCAGACAAAGATAGAACTCAAAGGGAGCTCACACAGCAAATAATGTAGAATGTGACCAAGTGTATATATCCAGAGTGATCTAATAGGCAACAAAAGGTGAAGAATGGTAGGAAAAACCCTCCTATTTATAACAAAATATTGGGTCATTCTAGATCTTGGTGCATGATTAAAATAATGTTAACCAAATCTAGATCCACCTTTTTTATGGAATATTTTATTATATTTGTTGGAGGGAAAAAGTATTTGACTTGGGTCAAATCCCTTTATTTGTCAATAATAAATAAATAAATGATTTATTTATCTTTTTAAGGAAGTGGTTGAAGGATAATCAAATAAATAATGATTTATTTAATTATTTGTGGGTGATTTGATCATATTTAACAAGGAATATTATCTAAATAAGATTTAAATAATTATTCCTAGAAAATAATAAGATAAATAAAGGTTTATCTAATTAATTTCTTTGTTTTAGGTTAAACATGACTAGGAATAATAATTAAATTATGGTTTAATTAATTATTCCATGAGGAAAATCAAACAAATATAGGTTTGTTTAATATTTCCTTTTGGGGTTTCCTGTTTAGACCATAAACAACCTAATAAATGTAGTTTATTAAGTTATTTTACATAGTGAAAGCAATTTTACTTAGGGTAAAATTGGTCTTACATGGTGTACTTGGGTCCATCTAATGATAAGAGGTTAGATGACCAAAAAATGGTGTAACAGATTGCCCCCCAGCATGCGAGTGTTAGGAGAAAATCGTATGACCGAAGTACGTTGTAAGAACTCAATCACCAGACATCAAAAGGGAAGTCAGAGAGAGAAATGTGAGGTAGACTAATGTGCTGAAGAACTAGACCCTGAGGAGACGAGACTTACAGGTGCAACAAGTCTCTTTTTATGAGAGGGTACTTGTGCTAAAGGTGGCGGGGGAGGCATACCTATGCCCGCCGAGACAAAGTACAAAAGAATAGTGTGTCCAGTAAACAAGGGACCGAACCATAAAGTACAACCGGCATAAACATGAGCCGGATAAAAATACAATGAGGGATCCCACATACATGTTGTGCCTGGGATAACAGCCAGGACTTATACAATAATATCTGAGTACATGAGATACAAATACAACCCAAATGCCCCCTATAAGCGGGGAAGGGCTCACAAAATCTGACTGATACATGCAAATCAAAGAGGCGTTGCAAGTGGCTAATGCCGACATCATCAAATATATGGAGCTACATCAAGGGCTGCAATGAAGAGGTCATCCGGGCATGTGGGGGCTACCTATAGGGCCACCCCCTCATGAGGGCTGAGACATCTCACACACACCCGGGAATCACCAAGAGCTGTTGCTACATCACTGAACCATCAAGTATACGGATCTCGATCATGCTGAAAGGAGCTGGAGTGGAGAAACAATCAAGTCAAAGGGAAATGAGAGATCCCTTTGCCTGATCCGAGGCACCGAACAAGAGTGGAAGCTGGAACCAAGGTACACTGCCCTCTAGACCTGTCTTCTAAAATGGAGGAGCTGATGTCGACAGAAGGAGGTCCGCCATAGGTGAGGCAATGAGAGATTCTCAACTAAGGCACGAGAGAAAATAGTAAAGCGACGGACATACTAATACCAATGATGATGGTGGAATGGAGGGGAATGAGTAGCGAATGGACGACTTCCCTTGCTAGAGCATAAAGGGCATGAATGACATGGCAGCGACTGACACAATATTATCAGGGAGAGGGGACAGTGGGACTAAAGGCCATAATGTGCGACACAAGAGAGAAACCAAGCAATGAGGGATGGAGGACTATAGTGGGGTACAAAGGGACTCGGGATAGACTCCATGAATGCGATGATGACTCCACTTGGATGCTCTAAACAAGGGAGACTTGATGGTGCTTCCACACAGTAAAGGTCCAATGGGGGACCATGAAAACATGACTACAAGATGGTAACTCACGACTAAAATCAACATGAACAAAGACAAGTAAGGAGGCAAAGTGGTGCCCCAAGTACAAGTGTTGTAAGTGAAGAAATGCGATTTTAAGGAGAGGTGAGGTGACCCATCTTGGACAAAATGTGTCCTAGTGAAGTATCAAATCACAAAAAACTAACAGATACCCATTTTAGGGCTCAGTGAGATCTTTCCAATGGTGCAGACGGTTTGTCAAACGGAGCTACGGTATGGTCGCAGCAGGCGAAAGAAGAAACAAGGGTGCTCTTTTAATAAGGCAGTTTTCCCTCCAAATCCACTCATTTTCTAGTGCTGCTGTGGTGAATGTAGAGAGGAGAGAAGGCCCTAAATCTTGCGGCGAGCATAGCGGACAAACCGACCATTGGAATCAAGATCTGTCAGTTGCAGGTAAGAGGCCTAACCTTACTCTTTCATTTTGATGGATTGAAAGTTCAAATTAGGGCCCAGAATCTCAGGAACAACCCCCCTTGCATCTTTTCGGCCGGGTCACATTTTTTGGGCCAAAATCTGTGACCTGGAACGTAGGTTTTGAGCCAAAAGGTGCAACCTATCCTAGGATTTGGCAAAAAAGTGCGACCTGGAAGATGAGGGGGTTTTAGTGCTATTTGATGGCTGAGAGTTGGGTTTTTTATGTTTGGTTACAATATTCCCTATCTGTAGGCTGACAAAGATGATGTTTTTGTGCAAATATGGTAGATATACAGGTGAAATGGAGAGAGAGAGACCTGGGTACATTTCGGGTAGAGATCCAGGCAGATCAGGGTGTCCGTCGTGTGTTGGCCAGGTTTGGGGTTTTGAAATTTTTGGAGAATCCATTGATGAGAGCTAGAGAGCCCTTGTTGGCCCGGATTATCAGTTATTGGGATCCAGAGCATGAGGTATTTGTAGTGCAGGGGCACAGGATCGAACTGAAAGTCCAGAATGTGTATTTCCTGACAGGTCTCCCGCCACTGGGGATGGTGGGAAACACGCAGCCAGTGTTACCGCGGGGGCGGAACATCATGGAGTATGTGGAGAGGCATTGTCGGCCGGGTCGCCAAGTTAAAAGGACGCGGATACCAATCGGGGACCTAGAGAGACTGGAGACTCGGGGAGTGGCCACAGCGGTGCTGCGGATCCTGGGCAGCCAAGCGTTCCATCACATCACTGGGGGGAAGATGATGATCGTAGAGAGTGTGTTGGGTGGGACCTACTATGGGTGGGCTCAAATGATGTTGGTGTCATTAAAACGACAGCTGTCGCTTTGCACGTGGCAAGTGAACCATGATTGCTCGTACGGGAATTTATTGTGCGCCTTCTTCTTTGAGAAGATCCCGACCTTACGACCTCGTATACAGCTTCCAGATGGGGGCCCGAGAGAGCCCAGGATGCACCGGTGGGGGCGGCTACTGTGCAGAGGCAGAGGAGGGGTGGTCGGGCGAGTGTTTCGACCTGAGTTCTTTGCCCATTGGGATCAGATGCCATTATACATAGACGACTATCCCTATAGTGGGATGAGTTATTGTGGGGATCCGGACCTACCACTTCCGCCTGGTCGAGTATGGGGACCTGATGGTAAGTGGCAAGTAACTACTCTTTTTTGGGCATTGTAAAGTTAGTGAATAGTAGATACGGTACTAATTCATGTACTTTTGGTATGCAGATATAGCTCTCGTAAAACCAGCCGGATATATGGGATGACCGGAAGCATCTGGAGCTACAGGGCCGAGTGGGTCGAGAGCAGCGCACAATGAGGATGCGGTCGCCCTTCTGGAGGACATCTGCCGTAGATGCGAGAGGTTGCTAACCGGAGTTTCAGAGCGCGGGTGGCAAGACTTAGACGACCAGTACGTGGAGCCATGTATTGGTCTACCCTCAGAATGGCGAGGTGTCATGCGGTGCATGGCGATGGCCGGTCAAGGCATACGTGATCTACGAGCTGCAGGAGCAGAGCCATTGGCTCGGGATCCGCCAGATAGTGAGTAGGTGGGGGGCATGTGGTGCCCGCTAGTGTGTATGTAGGGGCAGGTGGTGCCCCCAGTTTTGAGTTTTTGTTAACATGCGATGGGCATGTCATATGTATCAGAGTAGATGGACTCTAAACACATGTTTTGCGACACATATTATGGATATGCATCTTTGTTAATGATTATGAATGTTATTTTCTTGTATGAAATGCGTGTGATAAATGCCAATCTAGAACATGGTTTGCAATACTATCTACATAGTGATTCTGTTCTCGAGGTACGTGGTTGAAAGTTATGGTTTCAAATTCACGTATCAAGAGTTTCACTCGTAAATATCGTCTAAACAGCACAGGGTTATGCACACGATAAACACCATTTAGTTGCATGACAAGAAGTAGGGAATCCAAATGAACATGCAGATGGAGGATGCGATGAAAGAGGGCATCGGCTAAGAGACCACGCACTACATCATATTCGGCCTGATTGTTGGTGGCAGTACCAATGCAGACCCCGTTTGAGAGAACAAGGGCATGCAAGGGGGTGAAAATGGCCCAACCTGCCGAGGCTAGATTCCGGGAGTAACGACTTGCACCATCGGCATAACCGATAAAGGGAGGGGACGGGAGGTCCTGCGGAATGGTGTGACAAGACAACAAATGGGGGGAAGAGATACAATGACGGCAGCGTGAGTGTATGGAAGACATCGAGCGGCAACTGCGGGAAGGAGTGCAATGAGCAGGATGGCTATGACTCATGTACAAACTAGAGGGTGGTATATGAGGGCTATAGGAGGTATGGCGGGGACTCGGGCTGCGGAGGTCAACAGAGATACGGGTGGAGTGATCTCGTGTATGGGTAGAAAATAGGGGGTCGGGCGAAACAACAGGGGAGGATGCAAGGGGACTGGGCTCCAAAGGTCGCACAAAGGAGGATAGGTAAAGAATGGTCATAGTAGACTCCATCATCTGAACATCCGGGGGGGGAATGTCGATGGGAGCGGGGGGATCCTAAAGCTGGTCCGAAGCATACTGCGCGAGTATGGGAGAGGCGGATTGATTTTGTTCAACCTCATACTCTCGGACTACTTCTAAAGAGGCGCGGTAATGTGTCAGGTGAGGACAATGGTGGGAGTAATGGCCATGGATACCGCACAAAGCGCAGGGTTTGCTAGTGCGAATAGTTTTGGAGTTCTTGGTTACGGATGCGGACGGAAGAGAAGGGTCGGAGACCGTAGACTCAGGGAACACGACTTTAACCATGGGTTGAATGCGGGGCAACTCAGGACAAGCATGGGTGGCATGACCGACGACATAACACAAGGCACAAGGCTTTGCGGGCGGGGGAGGAGTAGGGTCAGTTGGGGTGGCCTTGTCTTTGGATGCCCCCTTGCGAGCTTTGCCTTTCTTTCTTGGAGATGTCACCACAGGGGTAGGGTCCTGGGGAGGTGCAGGGGGCATGGTAGCAATGGAGGAAGCAAGGGGGACTGGTTGAACTGGTGTCAAAGCAAGATAGGGTTTGGGGTGACCAGGAGGGGTAGCGGCTGGAGGGTCAAGGTACCAGATAGGTATACCCAGGGTCAGGTTAGGGAGAGAGAGGGTGGCCATGACGGGGACTGAATAGACTCTGGGAGGGGGAGCTCGGAACGGTATCTGACCAGCGAGATAATGACCAGGAGGGACGGCTCCGAGGTGGTTAAGGCTTGGGGGAACCGATCTAGGGGAATAAAGGGGTTCAGGGATACCAGCTGTAGGAGAAGGGCCAGCAGGAGGAGGTCCGGCTGGCGGAGATGAAGGGCTAGGAGTGGGTTGCAGTGGGCGAGGTTGAGTTTGAGGTTGCTGACTAGCCAAAGCGGGTCGCTTAAGGGTAGCCCGAGACGATTGCATCATGCAAACATTCGATAAGCTGGGATCAGAGACGTGAGGAGGGGGGAGACCAGGAAAAGTTCCAAGCAGGGAGGAATCTTTGTAGACGCCGGGGGAGACACTGGTCAAGGAATCGATGGTTTGCTTATTGGCTACAGAAGAGATGGTCGTCTCCGGAGAGGTCTGAGACGGCGGCTCATGGTAAGACAGCTGGTCAATGGTGACTATCTTTCCATTGTGAGGGAAAGACATCTTGCGAAAAACCGCGGATGGGACAACAGACATGGCATAGGTGTAGCTTCGCCCCAATAGAATGTTGTAGTCTAGAGGGGCGTCAATGACTTCGACGTCAACGCAAACGGTCTTACCGGCAAGGGTGATAGGACAATTACGAAAAAGGCCAATGGGCTGGGAGGCGTGGCCGTCCCACGCTCGAAGGGTGATCGTGGAAGGGGCCAAGTCAGGAGATCCGAGTTGCTTCCAAACCGAAGCGGACATCACACAGGTGGATGCCCCCTCATCAATTATACATTGAGAAACGTTGGCATTCCGGATTTTGACTGGGATTTGGAAGGCGACGGAAGCAGGAAGAGGAGGATGTTCTGATTGATGGGCGTCGAAAACAATCATTTGGTCATCAGCAGGATCTACAGCACCCACGGCAGATAGCAGAGCCTTCTTTTGGGAAGGGCATGATTGGAGGAGTTCCAATGTGGAAATGGCAGCAGGAGATTGCGCCAAACCATCTACTATGCTATACGAATGAGCAGCTCGACCAGAAGCAGCATTTCGACGTAATGGTCCTTTAGGAATCTTGGTATGAACCTCAACTTTGGGTTGAGGGATATGTAAGGGGCCATTAGATGTCGAAAGAGGCTCTGTAGAACCTAAAGAAGAGGACTTGGGGGCAGACTGAGCGGGAGGCTTGGGGTACTGGAGAGACCGAGTTTGAAGGTGAAGGTTGACGGTTGGGGAAGGATTAGAATTCATCATGAGGATCTGGTAATCGGAGGAACCAGAAGGGGAAGGTTGAGTGGCGGCCTGTCCGTCAGGTGGTTGGGCAGCCATGAATCCTTGCTGAGGGAAAGGATCAGTAAACACAGTTGGTTGAGTAGTGGCCACATTAGGGGGAGCATGAGGGGAGGCATGTTGTCCTCGCAATGTGGCTTGAGACTCCCACATCTGCCGCATCTGTGGTAAGAGGGGACAATCGTGGGTGTAATGACCATAAACACCGCAACACGAACAAGGCTTATTAGTGCGAAGAGGCCTGTCCGGCTTGGGCTGAGTGCCCTATTGCTGGTTAGCGGTGGTAGGGTCAATACCTTGAGGATTGGGCCCACGAGTACCAGGGGCAGATTGGTTTGGATTTCCTCTCCGCCTTCTTTGAGAAGGGGGATTAGTTGTGCCCTGCTGTGCAAATACTTTCCCTAGAGGGGGCTGTAGATGCTATTGCTGGGGTTGAGGAGGCAAGGGAGGTGGAAGCGCATATGCTAGAGGAGATGGCGCACCAGGCTGCAGATAAGGGTAATGGTTAGGTTGGGCAACATTGAGGTAAGCAGGAGGTTGGGAAAAAGGATGAGGCATGTTGTATCTTGGATACATGCTACCTGGAGGGGGAAAAGTGCTAGAGGTGCTAGTCACTCCCTGAGGAAGACCATAGCCCATAGGAGGTTGAGCATACGGATGGGAAAGGGCTCCAACGATACCGTCGGTGGAATGAGATTCCCCCGGGGCATTAGCGCCTCCGGGCCTGGGGAGGTCAGGAAGGACGGTATAAACATAACCAGACTGAGCATAGATCAAGTCATATTTCAAGGCTATTTGGAGGGCGGCTTCTTCTGTCTGAGGGAAATGGGAGGCGACATCTTTGCCAATGGGAGCTAAGAGAGTGCGAAGGAACCAGTCCATATAAACCCAATCTTCGAAGGGGGGAGCTCGACACAAGCTTCGTCTTCGTCGCCATTCTTGGACATGAGTGGAAAGGCGGGTCGAAGAGGTTTGCTTGAAAGAGGTCAAAAGCTCCGTACCAATATCGTATCGGAGAGGGAGCTGGAAATAAGATAAAAAGGCTTGGGCAATGGTTGCAAAGGTGGTATGGAAAGAGGTGGCTTGGTCGACATACCATTTAGAAGCTTCGCCGGTAAGCGTGCGTTGGAACAATCGAAGACGGATGGAGTCATCGGTAATGGAATTGGAGGAACACCACATGTGGAAAGATCGGACATGGTTGGTTGGATCTTCTCCAGCAAGGCCTTCGAACTTAGGGATGTCGGAGGGGAGCTTGGTTGGCATAGCAGGCCAACCAACATCGTGGCGGATAGGGTCATTGATCAACTGATTGAAATCGGGGAAGCTGAGGCCTGCGATGTACGACAGCAACGGTGCGACTAAGGTAGTTCCTGTGCAAGTTCTGCTAGTAGTAGTTCCGGCATTAGGGCCAGGATTACCGCTAGCATTAGGCCCTGGACCAGACATAGTGAAGGTGACAGGGGGACAACCGGAAGTAAAAGGAGAACCCAATGAATCAGAAGATGAGTTGGAGTGCGGACTCAGAGGGGGACTGGCTCGACGACAGCGGGACGGAGCAGGTCGACCGATCAGAAACTAAGGGTGAAGGCCAAGAAGTCTCCGAGAGGCGTGCCTTGGGGGAACAATGGTGACAACACAAACACAGCACAAGGGGAAGAAGAATGACCACAAGGGCAAGGAGGTGCAAAATCAAGTGATTACAATGTCGAAACAAGGGCAGATAGGTGCAGTGTCAATTGATTTTAAAGTCTTTTCCTGGCGGTGTAAACCGGGCTCTTCTTCGCTTAGGGTGAGTGTGTGGCGTGCGTTAATTTTAATTTTTAAACCTTTTTCGTTTTGAGAGCAAGAGAAAAAGTGTGCTGCGTAACTGAAAATAATGCTGCAAAAACAGTATATAATGCTGAAATAACAGAAAATTAACAGCTACTAGTGCATCGATTCAACCCAACAAGGTGGGTCTCTCAAAACTAATCTAGAAGAGGGAAAAAATCTAGTCAAAACACACTTAAAGGAGGCCAATAGATCTATGGTCAAAAGGGATAGGGATCTAAAGGGAAGAGCTGCTGAAAAGAGGTGCAGATCATAGCCAAGAGGCAGAGGCAAGGTGGCTGGAAACAAAGAGGAAATCAGCAAAAAGCAGAAGAGGCAAGGAGGAGGCCCTAAAAGGAGGTCCAAACAATGCTACAAGAGGTGGTTTGAAAGTAAGAAGAGCTGATGTAAAGAGATCTGAGAATGAGGGATCAGATCTAAAAAAGGGAAGGCTGAAACTCTGAAAAATCAGACACCTGAAACAGCTAAAATTCTTCAACCAAAAGTGGAGAGTACTGAAGCCCTAGGGGGATAGGTTCCCACTTAGATGAGAAAATCAGATCAGAAACAGGTCGAAACGGGCTAAGACAGAGGCTGGAAAACCCTGACAGAAGCTTCATAAAAACCCAGAAAAATTTCAGAAAAACAGCAGAATAATTGGCAGGTCGCAGGTTCTGATCTGTTTTCTGTGTAGGTCCTAGAAAATGGGCTGAAAATTGTGACCTGGAGGTCCAGGTCGCAGTTTATGGGCTGAAAAGTGCGACCTCCAACTCCGGTTGTCCCGGCAGCAAATTTGCGAAAAAGTTGCCATCTCAGTTGCGGCTGATGTCTGTCACCTGCGCAACAGGGCCAGAAACACGCGGAAGTTAGAAATTTTAATGTTTTAGGGTTTTATAGGGGAAAAACACCATGAAAATAGGAAAAAAAAATCTGAAAAGAAACCCTAGGGTCTGAAGTAGTTGGATATGCAGGAATATAAAAAATGACAGCGGTCGTAATTGAAAACCCGTATGAAGTCACCAATTGTTAGTATGAATCCTTTGTCGAAGTGTACGAAAAAATACCACTTTAGCTACGCATAACTAATAGCCCTAACATCAAAGATGGCTGCCAATATCTTCAGATCTGCAGTTAGTTGATCAAGACAAGAGCTGCAGAAAACCAGATCTATGCATAGAAAGACATTAAGCAGTAAAAACAAGGGTTTGCTCCATATATCCAATAGACAAGACAAGAACAGTTTTTGAAAGAATTATTTGTATTAAGGGCACCTCGGAGGAAAACAAGAAGATGTTTCCAATTCTCCTCAATGGGATGGGTTCTTGGAAGTCCTCAGCAGTTCAGATCTAGAATCTCTCTCTCTTGTTGGTGTAGAAAACCCAGACAAAGATAGAACTCAAAGGGAGCTCACACAACAAATAATGTAGAAAAATGTGACCAAGTGTTTAGATCCATAGTGATATAATAGGCAAAAAAAGGTGAAGAATGGTAGGAAAAACCCTCCTATTTATAACAAAATATTGGGTCATTCTAGATCTTGGTGCATGATTAAAATAATGTTAACCAAATCTAGATCCAACTTTTTATGGAATATTTTATTATATTTGTTGGAGGGAAAAAGTATTTGACTTGGGTCAAATCCCTTTATTTGTCAATAATAAATAAATAAATGATTTATTTATCTTTTTAAGGAAGTGGTTGAAGGATAATCAAATAAATAATGATTTATTTAATTATTTGTGGGTGATTTGGTCATATTTAACAAGGACTATTATCTAAATAAGATTTAAATAATTATTCCTAGAAAATAATAAGATAAATAAAGGTTTATCTAATTAATTTCTTTGTTTTGGGTTAAACATGACTAGGAATAATAATTAATTTATGGTTTAATTAATTATTCCATGAGGAAAATCAAACAAAATAGGTTTGTTTAATATTTCCTTTTGGGGTTTCCTGTTTAGACCATAAACAACCTAATAAATGTGGTTTATTAAGTTATTTTACATAGTGAAAGAAATTTTACTTAGGGTAAAATTGGTCTTACATGGTGTACTTGGGTCCATCTAATGATAAGAGGTTAGATGACCAAAAAATGGTGTAACAATGGTAATCAAGAAAATTTAATCATCTGGGATGAAGTCGCCATAACGAGAAGGAGCGGAGTCGGAAGGGAGAGAACAAGGTAAATCAGCAAAGACCTGTGACTTCTTAGATTTTGCAACAATACATTCCAAATCAAATTCTTGGAGGATGACAATCCACTTTGAGTATTTTCCCCCCAGAAATTGTCGAGACAATATGTAGGTCATGGGGTTGCACTTAGAAATCACTGTCACTGCACGCAAAAGAGTATAATGACAAAAACGTTGAACAGCTTGAATAGGCCAACGCTAACTTTTTTACATGGGCATAACATGTTTCGGGGTCAAGAAGGTTACCAGACAAGTAATAAATAACATGCTCATGACCGTCATCATCGTCTTGTACCAAAACCATGACAATCATGCTGAAAGCGGCAGCCAAATAAAGGGAAAAATCACGATGATAATCTGGACGGCGCAGGAGAGGAGCATTGACCAATAATGTTTTCAATGCATCGAAATATTTTTGAGCGATCTCATCCCAGTGAAAAGGAACGCCCTGTTTTAACAATCATGTGAATCATTTAGCTACTTCGGCATAGTTAGGTATAAATTGCTGAAGAAAATTAGCTTTCCCTTGTAAACTTTGCAACTGGTGTAATGAGGAAGGAGAGGGGAGATTGATAATAGCCTCAACCTTCAGAGGATCCAGGCGAACTCCGTCTTTGGAAACAATAAACCCTAAGAGTCTACCAGAATCAACACAGAAGACACACTTGTGCAGATTAAGCTGAATGTTATAGCATCTACAACGAAGAAAAATATGATAAATATGGTCAGGATGAACCCTACGCTTAGCTGAATGAGCTGGAAGGTCATGCAGATAAGGCAGAACAATGTGATGAATATCATGAAAAGCATAGGAAATCGCGCGCTGAAATGTGGCCTCAACATTATTCAAACCAAAGGGAAGCTTCTTATAGGAAAAGGTACACCAAGGAAAGATGAAGGAAATCTTGTGTTAATCAGTCGGGAGAATGTTGATCTAATTATAACCCGAAAAACCATCCATAAGGGAAAAAATCTCACTCCTGACACAGTCGTTAATGATTTTATTGATGAAAGGAGTAGGATAATTATCCTTCAGACAAGCTCGATTGATATCATGATAGTCAACATAGACATGAATAGTTCCCTGTTTCTTGTCCACAGGAAAAATATTAGAAACCCATTCTGTCAAGGGAATCGAATAAATGAAACCATCTTTGAGAAGCTTTTCCACTTTAGCCTTAATGGCAACAGATTTCCTAGGATGCACTGGATGAAGATGTTGATGAACAGGTTTCGAACCAGGGTAAATAGGAATCTCATGTACTATGATGCTAGGATAAATGCTGGGCATTTCCTCATAGGACCATGCAAAGATATCACAAAATTAATGAAAAAGGCTAGTATAGACTTGTACTTCGTCCGAAGAACAATTGACCCAAATATGGATGTTCTCGACAATTCCTAGTTTAATGGAAATGTCGATAGGTATTGTCTGAGTGATGTTACTCAAGATACCTTCTGAAAAAACCTCATGCATCTGAAAAAGTGTTTGTAGCGGAGGATAAGGAACTCGAAAGGAAAAATGCTCAAGATGGGTAGACATGGCTTTGAGGCTTGGTAAAACAAGGAACGATGATGACCATCATCCCATGGCAGATCGTCGAGAGACAGAGTTTCCACTATAGCCTCATAGGAATGAAAAAATTCTTTCAAAGGATCTGATGAATCAAAATCACCAATCCAAGGGGATTGAGAATAGATGTCAAGAGTCACGCTCGAAGGAGAAGAATCAGAATCAGAATTCGATGCAGCAATGAGTTCACAATAATCAATTTCAATCGGACTCAAAGGCATTGAATCACCAAACGAATCAATTTTTTTAGGAGAAGGGATAACCCAGGGGTCATCGGTTTGAGAAATCATGTTGACTTGAACAATATTTGGTGGTGGAAGAGGGAAGACACCCATGAGGGTAGGTTCCTTGAAAATTCCTGGCCCTACACTCTCGTTAAGAGTAGGAATCTTGTCCACATATGGAACGTTGTTCTCAAAAGAAGAAGTGAAAAAAGACAATTCATCAATAGTAATAATCTTTCCTTCATGCGGGAACTTCAAAACACGAAAGAGAGTGGACGGAATGCACAACATTGCGTGAGTCCAAATACATCTGAGGAGAAGATTATAATTGAGTTTTGCATCAACGACTTTGACCTCGACATTGATTGTCTTCCCTTTTAACGTGATCGGTAAACTAGTGAGAACACCAAGAGGTTTAGATTCTCTTCCATCAAATACTTCAAGGGAATTAGGTGATGAGGTAAGAGCTGGAGAACCAATGCATTTCCAAAAATTAGATGACATAACACAGGTAGATGCACCCTCATCCATGATGGCCCAGTGAATATTCAAACCATTAATACCAACTTGAATGATGACCGTTATTTGGTGCGGGAGTCGCGGGACGAAATTCTCTAAATCGAAAGTGAGAAAAATAGTATCGGTAGGATCAATCCCACCTATCATGGATAACAAAGCTTCCCGTTGCGAAGGACAACTCTGAATTACTTCTAATGCAGACTACGTGGACGGCGCCTAAGCCAAATCTTCAACAATATTGTAATGCTGAGTGGTACAGGCGTTGGGATTGTACGAAGACTTATGGAGCACACCTTTGGAAGGTGGACATACAAAGGATTTGGTGCTAGGATGTTCAATCTCAGGAGGTCCAGAAATAGGAGGGGAAGGAGGACAATCAACGATCTCTTTCCCCGCTACATGACGCGAACCAGAATAATATTTCAATCAAGTATCAATAGAAACAGGTGTAGAACTGTTCATCATAAACACTTGTGAACCAGATGGAGCAAAGGACTGAGGGTGCTCTACCATCTGCGTCTGTTGAGGGAAGGGTTCCTTAAGAACGACCGGAGCTCCTTGAGTGCCTTTGAGCAATCGACTGACTTCAGACTGTCGAGGATAGTCCTTGGTGAAGTGCTCATCATCACAAATCAAACAAGGATACTTCGGTTTGCATTGAGAACTATTAGTAGGACAAGGTTTTGGAGAATCCTGTTTCGGGGTATCGACTTTGGCCTTAACTTTACCCTTCTTCGTACCTTTTGAAGTGTTATTTGTAGGATTGGCCTTAACAGCATTCACTTCTGCAGGTGTGCTAGAACTTGAAGTTGACTGAGAAGCTACATTATTGGAAGAAGTAGACTTCTACTTCCCAGAGTTAGATGAAAGAGACTTCTGAGAAGTCTGGGATACGAAACCAATAATACCATCAACGGATGGAGTCGCTAGTAGTTTAAAAGTTCTAGGTCGAGGAGCATCAAGCAAGATATCGTACAATGTGCCAGACTGAGAATACATGAGATCAAGGTATTGGGTGTCAGAAATGGCTTGTTCCTCGGTTACACATGCCCCCATAGCAATGTCTTTAGCAATATGATTGACAAAGTAGGTAGTGAACCAATGAATCAGAAGCTGATCAAGTATCTCAAATTTGATCATTCGACGATGACACCGCCACTCATGAATATGATCTAAGATATGAGTAGCTCGGTCCTGTTTCAATGAAGTGAGGAGATGCATCCTGGTCTCATCATGGAACGGTAACTAAAAATGTGTAAGGAACGCATGGCCAAATAATTGAAGTCTTGGAAAACTCCACGCGACAGCTCAATGTACCACTTTGCAGCGGCACCAGTAAGAGTTTGATAGAAAAATATGGAGAAGAATAGAATCGTCAACCCAAGAATTATAAGAACACCACAAGTGGTAAGTCATCACATGTGTTTGAGGGTCTTCACCAGGTTTACCCTCAAATTTAGGACAATCACCAGGAATCTTGGTCGAAACCGGAGGCCAATATGGATTATGAAGAATAGGATCATTTGTCAACTTTGACACATCGATAAATTCCAGCGTAGCAATAAATGGTAACTGAGTATTGAAAGTAATCAGAGGTCTTTGATAAGGACCTGTATGTACATTCCAACCAGTCTGAACGATATTCTATCCCCATATATTCTGTCCTGAAGGATTCATATCATAGGGATTAAAAACAGGATAATTATGTTGATACTAGGATTGAGGACCAGGATATTGAGTCGAAGCAAACCACTGACGTCCTTGCTGAGTAGCATAAGGATTCTGCAGTGGAATGTAAGTATGAATTTGAAGTTGTTGATACACAGGTTGATTTTGAGGGTAATTAATCTGAGGTGCTCTATATACTGGTTGATTTTGAGAGTACGGGATTTGGGGGTAATAAGCGCCCTGCGACTGTGTAGGTTGACCTTGCAGAGCAGGTTGAGCAGGATGCAGAGTAGGGTAAAAAAGTAAAACCAGCTATGGAAATGAAGGAATCTTCTGGTGGGAAGGTTACAATGGTTGATGAGTAGGTTGAACCGGCTGTTGAAATGGTTGTTGAGGGCCACCAGGTTGACCTTGTGAGAAAGGTTGGACTGATGTTTGCGATGGACCAGGTTGTCCTTGATGACCAGGTTGATCCAGAGAAGGACCAAAGGGTTGTCCTGGTTGCACAATATTTGGGCCATACTGGATGTGCGACTGTGATTGAGGTGCAACAGGTTATCCCTGTGACAGATAAACTTGCCCCCAGGACCAAAATATGATCCAGGTTGATTCAGAGGTTGACCCAATGGACCAGAGGGTTTTCCATGTTGGACCAAAGGCTCTCCTTGTAAAGGTTGCTCTTTTGGACCATATGGTTGTCCCTATGGACTAGAAGCAAGGCCCTACTGAGCTAAAGGTTGTCCCTATGAGGGTTTTCCTTGTGAGCCAGAGGGTTGCACAGGAAAAGTGGGTCCCAGATGAGTAACAGTCTATTAGGGATCATAAACAGCTTGATAAGGATCAATAGGAGGAAAATAGACTGGATTACCATACAAATCATAATGGTGCGGATAGATATATACGAGATTACCAACAACATCATAGTGATGGAATCGAGGATTAGCTGGAGCCCGAGAGTGCTGAGAACCTTGAGAATTCTAATGTTGAACAACCAACAGATATTCTTCAAAAGTAAGACCACTAGGAATGACATGAGTAGTGGAAACTGAACTAGAGGCCACAAAAACCGTTGGTTGAACTAGAACATATGTGACAGTAACTCACGAACTCGGAGTCGATGGTGGTAGCCCCAACGATGGTAAGAGCGAAATCAGAGGAGGAGTTACTACACTGGATTCCAAAATGGAAGCAACGCCAGACATAATCTGACTCAAATATCTATATCCAAGCAGAAGTGAGACTGACAGTGGTGAAGATTGGGTGGAAGCACGAGATAGATCTTCAGGAAAGAGTTAATATTCTCCTGTGGAAACATGCATTCCTTCACTACCAACAAGACTGGAAGAATCCCTATCTAATTCCAAGGTAAGATCTTCGAAAAGACTTTGGGGACTAGGAGGTACCGCAGCAACAACAAAAGGTGATTCAGACGTAAGAGGTGGAAATTTCCCTTCTTCCCCAAAATCGGACCAAGCACTTGAAAGAGCCCAATTGAATTCAACCGGTTTGTCAAGTGGAGATCGAGTAGCAAGGGGTTGGATAGACGGAATAATACGCTGTGAGAACTCAACAGACCTAGAAGATTGAGGGGTTTCAAAAGAAGCGTCTGAAAAAGAACCACCATTAGGAGGCAGTGAGGATGACGAAACTGGATGTTCCGCCACTTTGATTGTAAATCAGAACAGGAAGGACAAAAGATAACCAATCGATGGTACCAAAATCAAGAACTAAGGAAATCAATGAGACCAAGTAACAAACTTTTAATGGGCATGTAATCGTAGGTGATTAATTTTATAACACTGAGACCAAAACTCACTATTTCATGTTTTAAGAGTCGAGAAACAGGAAAAAGATGACTCTAGTCACTTTCAATTTGAAACAAGCATGAAAGGACAAGTGCCCGATGATCTCTTCTCTTGTTTAAAGAGTCACGAAAAGATTGAAATGACTTCTCAGGATTTCTAAGCAAGAGGGTGGACCAGGTTTTCATGAACTGCCATATACACCTCGGTGATCAAATGAAACAGAAATGGCCAAGGACTTGACGTACGTGCAGGTAGTCTCCCCAAATGCTGTGTTCAGTGTATCACAGTTAGAAGGTGGAAGACTCAGCTTCCTATGGATAAAAGGATTGCAACCTAGAGGGGTCTCCCTTTATATACACGACGGTACGGGGAGCACAAGTCCGTACTAGTGTTGTCTAAAGCCAAAAGGTGAGTGACAACTACTAGGTTTTAAGATGCCAGAACACGTCTCTAGCCTAGACCACTAGAAATGTTTCATTAGGTTCCAATGTTGCCCTAGGTTCATTGAGTAAAATTTAAAGTTAATCTTGAATTATGTTTCAATTTCCAGACCCTATCGAATGTGTAGCTCAAATACCTAGATGCAAACTATATGCAAATGAATACCATTTCAATTCAATGAATGCTAGGTATAAGAAGGAATAAATATTTCAAACAAGAAAACAAAGAAAACATGCAAAGAAACTTCTAATGCCTTTAATGCAATCAATTAAAAACGAAATTCCTTTCGAGATTGAGAAATGCTAGTTATGTAAAGAAATGTTTCCCTTTCGATGCAACAAAAGAATGCAAAGATTTTTTTTTTTTTGAATTTTCAATGAAATGAATCACACATTGTACTAATTCAATGGAAAACAAAATAAACACTAGTTTGAGTTTTGTGAATGTAAGGTTTTGAAATTGAATGACTCGACCAAAGCGAAGTAGACACAAAAACATGCAAGCTAATGGAGCAAACTTTCAAATGAGAAAGAGAGTTTCCCAAAGCGACCCAAGCAAGCAAAGTAATCGATGCTCAAAATATTGAAGAAGAAGGGATAATCGAAAAAATGTAAAGGCCGTTCAATCAGCAAAACAAAAGGATAAAGAAAACTCAGTCTAAAATCCTGAAATGAGACTGATAACAATAAAATAGACTTGTTCCTGAACAGAAGGCTCGGTGTGCAAGAACACCTAGAAACCCTAAGGTCTTAACTAACACTAACAATACAACGGACAAATGACTGAGGGAAACAAGTCTACAGTAGTCAACACAGTCTGTAAAGGCTTAAACACACTAAAAATAACCTAGAAGCAAGAAAAAATGACCAAAATACGCATTAGGGAGGTCAAAGAAAAACATATAGGGGTTGGCGTGACTGTAAGGCTATAATCTGCTCCATACAGAGGTTGGCACGAGTGCTAAAAGAGCAACCTGCACCAATCGGCGCGACTGTCCAGAAAAAAAATGCGCCAGTCGAGATACCTATGGGAAAAAGAGGAAAAACCCTAACCTAATGAGCAGAGGTCAACCTTGACTCTCTGGAGCTGAAAAAAAGAATGGAAACTCAACAAACAAACCAAAAAAATATAGGTAACTAAACGAATAATTTAAACAGACCCAACAGGATGACATGACAAACTTGCACTGATCCCTAGTGGAGTTGCTGATTTTTTATGAAGGTAAATCCTCTCTACAGACATAGATGATCCCTCTAGCCCTAGGGTGGGTCTAGTAAAAAAATGACATGCTAAAATGTTGCTTCCTAGTTAATGAACGAAAAAAATACCATGGTAGATTGACCTACCCTGGATCAAACGCTATCGATGTTGCAGAAAGAGTAGTGGTCTCTCGCTCCTGCCTTGGAAAATCATGATATGTTCGTTGTCACGCTCAGATACCTACACATAGGACAAAGAACAAGAACAAGATATGACAGAATAGTTTCACTCACAACTATTATCCAGTCAAAGAGGGCTAAACTTATTGCATCAAATAAACATCATAACACAATAGTGGAATCAAATAGTAGTCATGTATATTAATGAGTAGAAGGAAGAGTACAATCGATGCTTTGACGTCGAAATCTCCTCCAGTGGGGTTCAGACGAAAGGCATCTCAACTGTCGGTGAGGGAATTCAGACTCAAGCTCTCTTAGAAGTCATCGACTCGATCTCTCTCAAGACAAACTTTCTTACTCTCTCTCCTCTAGCAGCTTAGCTATAGTATAATTCTCCTAGTTCAGCTATTCAGCCATTTAGCTAGCTTCTACTAAAGGAGATAGTTTCTTATATAGAGGGAAAAGAGGAGGTTGGGATCTCTACAAAGGTGGGGGGGAGTCCTATCCTTTAGGAGAGTTCCAAGGGAGGTGGAAACTACTAACTAACGAAAGGAATCCATGGTTGTTTCAGTTCAAACACTCCCAATGACTCATCCCCGAGGTGGTTGGAATGGAACGTCCACCTCTATTTTTTTTAAAAAATCCATAAACAGCTTGGTGCGAGTGTCTAACTAGCATAAAGCACCAAGTGGCGTGGGCTCAGTGTTAAATTTCTTGGTCGGCGTGAGGATGTAACGGGCTACTTGCGCCAAGGCAAAAATAGGGATTTTCATAGATCTGCTGAGGGAAATGTCAACAAGAAGAATGTTTCTTTCATCAAAAGGGATGCATGAATGGTATTTGAAAATCATGACACTGCTTGTTGGTCACAGAAACGACCCTCCAATGTGCGAGTTGGGGATTGCAGGGATAGTGACAAAATGTTGTGTAACAATATGTATATGATGGTTTTCTTTGATTCTGTCTCTCTTTTGTTATTTATGTTATGAGGTTGATTGTAAATTTTAGTGGAGTTGTGACCTTATGAATTTTAAACCCATTTGATTAGAGTGCCAAAAATTTAATATCTCTTAGGCTTTGATTCAAATAGAAACTTCTCATGTGGCCAATTTTTTTACAAAATTATATGAGATAAAGGGAAAAACAATTGTTAGATTGACCTAGGTCCTAGATTAACTACTCAACATTATTCGCTTACTGCCATAGACTCATACCTATGAAAACCTTGTTAGAAATAGAGACACCTTCCTTTAATTTGGATTAGCATTGTATTCTACAAATCTTCATATAAATTGTGTTGTCCCTAGTGATAACTTTTAATGCCTGGATCTCCTGCTTGTAGCTGTCTATCACTCTCTCCTTTTATTCTATGCACTGCTCCACGGGTAGAGGACCAAATTTTGACTGGAACATCGACAACTTGAAGTAATTTAAGACTGCATCAACCTCTCCTTCAAACTTGAAGCAAATTTTGAAAGCTTCCTAAGCCTTTTCCTCTAAGGCTCTAGCCTTGTCGAGACATTTACAAGCTTCAGAAAAATAGATTATTTTCTCCAAGTCATGGAGTTGAGAAATTTCTAGCCCCTCATCAGGATATTGTATTTGCCATTGAATGATGTCACCTAGCATATTTAGAATATTCTCCAATTATTCCTTGACAGACACCATCCTCTTTACATACTCATCAAACTTAGGAGTTTTATCTTTGATGCCCTGAATGATCCTGTAGAATTATATCTAAACTGTACTCAGTTCCTCTTGGATTGCAAGTGATTTCCCTTTGAACTCTTTAACTGAGTCTAGTTCACCTTGATGTAGGAATTCTAGCTCTGTAATTATTTTCTTAGCAGCACTAAGTTCCAACTATGCATCATAGACCTTTCTCTTCAGCATGGAAACATTATCACCTGTTTCTTGGGCCATGGTAATACTGGAAGCTGTAGTCATCTCTGGATCAACTATTATTTCATGAATGAGAACCTCCTCAGTGAAAATCTCTCTCCCAACCTTATCCTTTTGGAAATGATCCTTTCGACTTTGTTCTTCTTGTATTCATAATTGAATGTTTTCAATACTACTACTGGGTCAGCCATGGTCATGGGGAAAAATTTATCCTTCTCCATTCCTTCAATATGATATGGTTCAACTGGAGACTGAGGAGTGGGGTTTATCTTCAGAGATGATGGAATTCCAAGGTGTTCAATCCTTTTATCTTTCCACATAGCTTATTCCTTCTTCTTTTTGAGTTCCTCATCTCTTTTCCTCTGAATCTCTTCATCTCTTTTCCTTTGTTTTTCCTCCTGCTTGATTATTTGTTAATTTTCTAAATCCAATTGTTTCACCAGGTCATCTTGTTCTGCTTTACTTCTCTATTCTTCTGCCTCCTTCATTTCTTGTTCTTCTTCAATCCTCCTCTTGAGTCTTTCTTCTTCTTTCTCCAATGCTTCCTTCATCTCCTTCAATTGTTCCAACGCCCTCTGGAGCTTTTCAAATTCTTCCTGGAGGTTGAAAATAGGTGAAGTATGGGTCTATTCGGCCTTATTTTGAGGTCCTTGATTTAGATTTTCTTTAACCTCAAATGGATAAATAAGTCTCTTGAAGACTTACTCATTAGTATCCCTCTCATGAGTATAAGACCACATCTGGTTGATAGAAACACAATGACTAATAACCACAGCTTCAAGATCATGTCTCCTGAATCTTATCTCTCCAAAATGATATGATTCAATTTCACTGGCCTCTTTCATGGCTTGGTTGGTGCCATCAACTACATATTATCTGATCCTGATAGGCAACTTAGGCCATATTTACCTCTTTTCCTTCTTAAGAGTACCAGTCACTCGATGAGAAAATTTCTGATATAATATTTCCAATAGAACCACTCTATCCAGAGCATATAAAGCTAGCATATGAGGAGCTCTCAGTGCAACATATCCATTACACCATTACACCATACCCCATAGGGCTCACAAGAGGAGAGATGAAAAAAAAAATAATACACCATCAATATACTCTCAGAAGAGATGAAAACAATGCACCATCGATCTCCTCTCCAGAGAGATAAACATAGTACACCATCAATCTCCTCTCAAGAGATATGAAAATATTACACCATAAATCTCCTCTTAGGGAGAGATGAAATTTGTACACCATTAATCTCTTCTTAGGGAGAGATGAAAATTTTACACCGTCAATATCCTCTCAAGGAGAGATGAAATTTGTACCTCATGATTGCAATCCTCAAAACCAAATTCCCTCACCACATAGGTCTTACGGTGGCCTAATGATGTTATAAAACCAATGCTCCCTCTCAAAGGAATCCTTAGCCATTCTAGGCTTCTTACATAATCTTCAACCTACTCAAAAGCAAAAAGGTAGCCATGGTGGATTTCAATACTTGTTCTATTAGTAACATCTAGCTATTCATCCAACTTTGAACAAAAGCGAACACCAAAAACCTATCAGTGCTATTTCTTTGTTGAAAAACATATTCTTCCAAATTTTTCTTCATCAAGGAAGTAGCCATTGGCTCACAATCCATCATGCCACATTCTCAAAAAGTATTTTATCATGCGCATGTAACACTTTTAATCAAATCCCTCTTACACTAAAGAGGTTCTCATCCTTTGTGAGAAATATATCATCAACACATAAATAATTTCACGGATTTGTCTTAAATAGATAAAATTCTTCCTTCAAGACTTCAAGACATCTTCATATTTGAACTTCAAGGGCCAAATCATACTTTAATGAAGCTGATCTTGTCTACTTCCTTTAAATCCATAGCTCATCCATATTCCAATCACGAGTCATCTTATCACTTTGTTCTTCCATCCATTTTCAACAGTTGCCACACATTGGCAATCTTCAATGTGTACTGGAAGTACTTACTAGGAGGCCATGGAAGAACAACTTTGGAGAAGACTATTAGCTCCCTATTGATCTTGGCCTTCTTCTAGGAAGCATTGAAATCTCATTAAGCTAGAAATGTTCATCCTTGTCCTCGTCATCATGTTGCTCTCCTTTCATTTCTGGCATGAGCTAGGGTTTGTTAACTTTCTTCTTTTAGTGGAAATGATCAATCTTAGGGTTTGTCCATAACCCCTAGGATTTCTTATCTAAATATTAAGCCTTGTAGCTTGCTAGGGTTTACAAAGTATAAAACCCTAGATTTTCATTTTATATATTCTTGTAAGTCGAATAGTATTTGTAATGAGAAGAATTCTACTTTTCATGTCAATTTATCAATATTACTAGAGCATTACTAATAATTGTTCCTTGAACTTTTCAACCGAAGTAGGCTAGACACATCGAGTTCTGCAAATTATTCAATTTTTTGAAAAAACTTTCAACTTTGGAAGAGAACTTGGACACTTTTTCATTCTGATATTATCATGTTAATGCTTTTGCTTCATCAAGGTAAGATATAATACAATGTCTTGCTTCTGAATCACAATGAAACACATAACCCTGAAATATATAAATCCCTTCAAATTTTTATATATTCTTACAAGGTTTGACCCTTATGCTTGAGTAGTTATTAAGCTTTATTCATCAAACTACAAATCTGGACTAATCTTATCAATGCAAGACATATCACTATAGTATATGCAATTAGAGACTTTTCATCTTCTTAATCATTTCTTTTTACACTCACATAGGTTTCCCATACCATATACCATGATGGTAATATGCTACACATTAACAATTTTCCTTGACATGTTCTTAAGGATTTCTTTATAACTGCATAGAATTTGTAGATCATTGACATATTCCTCTAATGTATTTTTCATTTTTTAAGTATTTGACAGAGGCCTTTGGTCTATTAGAGCATTATGATGCAAATATTTAGAATTCTGATAGAGCTTCTCTTATGATGATAAGAGATTATCTAAGAATACTTCAAACAAGATTGTAGTGATGGTAATTCTCATTCCAATGATTCAAGAAGTCATCGATATTTAAACTTAGTTCATAGAGAAAATTCCATTAAGCAGCAAGAATAAGAAGAAGCGCATAGCTTCAGAAATCTCCAAGCCTGAGTATTTTGTTAAAAATTTGGCCTTGGGTTATATTTTAAAGGTGGTCGATATTATAAATTTCCTTTAACCACTCTTTTCTCAAGGGTAGGTTCATCTAACATAGGACATTGACTAATATAAACTAATTAATTGTTTGGACCAAGGATCCACAATGAAAAAATTACCTATTTTTGGCTATAGCTCCCTTCACATAGTCCAATTCCTAGGATTTCCCAGTCTATAAACTCTTACATCTATCTCAATCTACCAGCCCTCTCCCATCACTGGTTGTACAACCCTAGGAATGGGATCCCTATATTTGTCATGCAATCCCTCAGGTTATCCCACTTCGCTCCACGACCTCTAGCATTGACTAGCCAATAAATATCTCCGCTGGGGACTCCAAAGGTTATCAATTGTAAATAAGTTTATTCAATGACATCCATTTCCCTTTCACATTGTCATGATTTCCACATAGTTTCATGACAAATCTTTCCATAATTAGATTATATAATTAATACAACAACCTAAGATTTGAGAGAAAAATATCAAGAAATAATGGATGTCAAAATCTCTTTTTCATGCTAAAATATCACATATTATATTTGCATGCATGTGAGATACCATGTGATTTCATAAGAAGTACATGTTTCTCTCTTAACCACTAATTCCAAATTTCTAAGGTTAGTAAGACTTAGTATAACCATAAATAAAGGGTTAATAAGGCTAAGTTTAAAGAACCAATGGGAGTAATAAAATGATGAAATAGTTTTCCCTTAGGCCCTAATCCCCCTTCCGTTCCCTTCTTGTGGGATCATAGCTCCATTTTTTTTCGTTTCTCCTTCTGTAGTCCGTGATGCATTTTTATTATGATTCAATGTAGCACTTTACATATTCCATTACTCAGCTTTTTAGCCATTTATCATGTAGATACATTACTGTTCTACGGATCAAAACTGAGGGTATTACATAGATAGCATTATGACCCAACTCCACTTGCATGTTTCCTTTATCTTTTGAAACTTGCTGGATATCTCATAGTTGAATGCAATGTGCTTTGATCTTCCACTTTGCACATTTCAATCAACACTAAATTGGTATTGGTTTAGAAACAATAAATTTTGGAGAAGGATGTCTCTAGCTTGGATGCCAATTCATCCACTGCAACTTCCGCACTCATCTTAAACTCCTTTTGCAGCCGCTTCCCATTTTTAGATATTGGCTTGCTTAATGTCCCTCCTTACAAAATTTGAAACATGTCACATGGATCATAGCCTCCTCCTCAGAATGAGATGAACAAACCTCTTTTTCCTTGGCCTTATTGGGTTCTCCTTTAGTCATCCTCCAAATGAGTGGAATATTTTGAGTCTCTTCCACTCTGACTAAAAAATTATCCTCCTGGACAAAGTCATCCTGCAATGTTTGAAAGTTGGGCAACTTCACACGTACACATTTTCCCTGCATGAAGGTAAGTCAAGATACTAAGAATCCATTTAGAGTTATCCAAACTAACTAATCTTCATAAACCTTGTTTCCTATGTTTGTAAGTTGATCTCCCAACTTGGTGATATTCATTAGATAGCTTGCCATAGTATTAGCATAGCTCATGTTGTTACTAATGATATTTTTCTTCATAAGCATATTGTGGGATATGTTCACACTTTGATATAGAGTGACTGAGGCATCATAATTATTCTTCCGTGTCTTCTTCTATGTGATGTGAGGGATCAAGTGGTGCTTAAATGAATCAAGGATAATTTTATTCTTTTTGGCCACATTTTTATTGTTCTCAACCAACTAAATGGATGGGCATCTCATCCTCAAACCTCACATAAGTCCAAGTGCCTATCTTGGGGCAGATTAGCTTCAAGCACTGAAACAAGGGAATTGCACACACTGAAAGCTTTTCAAAGCTCTGTCTCACAGAAAATAGTCCCATCTATACATGGTTTTGCTGAGATATTTCATATGCACAAAATTTACACCATATTAATTTTCTACACCATATTTCAGATCTTTACTCAAAGAATGAATTTTACAGCTCCTAAAAATTTTAACTTTAGATTGCACCTATCAAAAATTTATGTGTATATACTAAAATACTGTAAGGAAATATTCAATAGTGCAAAACTGCATTTCATGAGCTAATTTACAACACCAGATAATAATGTCTATTCGACATAAAATATGAAATTTTAAAATTATGAGAGCAAGCTATAGCAGCTAAACAGGGCCTGATATACAACATGCTACAATCAGAAATGTTCTGGACAGAAAGGAAAATTTCCAAAAAAAAACACATGGTTTTTGTATTACTCAAAAAATAAAGTATTTTAGTAGCTTGGCATCATTCTCAAGTTCTACACATGTCTAAAAGATATAATACAGACAACAATGTTGTCCAAAATATTATTGTGCCCTCTCTAGTTTTATAAGCCAACAGTAGGGGGTTATAAACAATCCATTAATGGCCTCAAGTAGTGCACCATTCTTGGATAATTAAATCCCTTAGGGATTGTATACCCTAAATTAAATGCAGCCACCTACTCAACAATAAATTCTCCTTGGTGAGTGCAGCCCTACAAAAAAATTGTAACTTCCAAGCATAAATGTGCCACAGAGGGATGTATTCCCCACAACCTTACAAGAGAATATGATCTATTATATGTGCCCTATGGTCCTACATCATGAATGAAAAATAACACCTACAAATCTAGAATAGAAGGAAGGGCCCATAAGGAAAATCAAACTCATAAGGACCAATCTTGCAAGTGTGTTATCTCCCTCCAATTGCTGCCATTGTTTTCCAACGTGGAAATGATCTTCTGCTAACTCTTATAAGAACATCAAAACATGCAATTAGAAAGTGGATATGGCAATAAATTTTTATATAAAATAATCTTCAATGATGCATGAAGACAACTACAACCTTTGTCACATTTCTCTTACAAAATGCACTCCACATACCTCCAATATAAAGGTTACAAATGATAGGCAGGGTAAGTAGGGTAGATGGAATTAAAAAATTATAAGTTCCTAGAATATAATCACATGTGGATAAATACGTTTGACTTCATGTGATTATTAAAATGTGGATAAATATGTTTGAATTCATGTGATTATTCACATGTGGATAAGTACATGTGACTAGATATATAGAACCAAGTTATGTGTACCTAATGGACAAGTAAAAATTATAGACACAATAATCACACATGTCTATACATATGTCCTGACTCCTAACAATATCCATCCCCCATCAAATTATCATCATAAAGAAAATATGCCACCTTTGTTTTATTTATCTCTCTCCCAAGGTGTCAAAGTCTCTGCCATTGAATATGGTTGAGTGAGCTATGCATTGAGATCAAGCTCACCATTGGACAAGCCTTGGTTGCAGCAGTAAGTTACCAAGAGGGAAATCCTTTTAATTCACAAGGTTGATTTTTTGCTTTCATGAATCAACATGCCAAGGTAAGCATCCAGTCCTTTATAATTTTCCTCGTAGCTGTAACAAATTTTCTCCAAAAAAAGAAATTTGGATGAACTCCATCAGCTGAAAGATTTTACCATGGAGTGGGAGGAAATGGCAACTTAGTAGCGCACCATTTTTTAACAGAAAGAAATCAGTCTCCTAGTATTTATTGTTTCTTCTATCAAAATATTGGATTACAATCAACAAAAATATGAAGACTTGAAAGGAATGTCCTCAGTAATTTGGAAACACGGTTTTATGACATTTATAGGTTTCATCCTGAAAAGGAGCTTCTATGACAACCTAAGGATCTATACAAAATTTGCAAACTTCATCAGCCAATGAAGCATCAAAATGAAAAGGTTTTGACATCTATTCGAATGAAATTATGTGTGGCACTAACTCTTTATTTGGATATTCGGATTTCTTGTTAAGGAAAGTTTCTCTAGTGTTGTTTTTGGACGGTGGAAAGTATTGGAAAATATTTTGTATGCTCTGTCAGAAGTATTAGAAAACTCACATGGTCTGATGCAGGAGTGTTTGTAATTTTTTTTTTGATAGTAAATTGGGTTTTGTAGGGTCTATGCTACAACTTACAAGTGAAGACCTCTATTTGGATGAAACTATTCGGCCATTTCTTTGTATTTCTATCTCTTCTTAAGAAGACAACTTATATATAATCTTTTTTTTTCTCTTATATAGGAGTCAACCTATATCTGTCTTTTATAGAATTTTATAGAAATCTAATATGCACTGAAATCATTGGTGTTGGTTATTTGTTCTGATTGTCCACATTAGATTGATTTCTATGGAGACTTTGATGGACGATTTCACAAAAGCTTGAAGTTAGATTTGGATTTATCTGCTACATTTCTTGGCCATCGCTCATAAAGGTACTTTATAAATGCTAGAACCATGTTTAATTTTTCATATCCTCATTAGTACTCTATAGAATATTTTAGACCATTGTTCTAACTATTATTCATTTTCTTCTGCCCAAAAGGTTTCCTCTTATGCCCCCAGGTGGGCCACGTATGGTCTATTATATTTAAGCAAATTGTAGTAAGAATGTTCTAGATGAATATTCATTAACTTAATAATGATCATACTGAAACAAATCAACTCAATGGTAAGTTGAAAAGGGTTCCATGTTTGAAGTGTCTAAGGAGATTTTCATGCAGATTTATACATATCTAGTGTATTAGTTAGATTTAGATTTATCTTTAGCTTTTCTTGGCTATCATGCACTAAGGTGTTGTATAAATGCTAGAACCATGTCTAATTTTTCATGTACTTTTTGGTACTCTCTAGAATAGTTTAGAATATTGTTCTAACTACTATTCTATCACTTCTGTAAAAAAGGGTTCCTCTTTTGTCCCCATGTGGGTCAGGTATGGACTCTTGTGATGAATGTTTAACTTAATGATCACACTGACACAAGTCCACTTGATGATAAGTGTAAAATGATTCCATATTTGATGTCCAAGGAGAATTTCTTGCAGATTTCAACATTTCTAGTGTATTAGTGAAGTAGCATTTGTATCCATATAAACACTAAGTGACCCAGAGTTGTTACAAACCCCAATATCGCATTATTGTGCTAAAAACCTAGGTTAACATGAGGGGAGGGAGATTTGAGCCCTGTACCTCTCCCAAGAATTAAAAATACCTTTACGTATATTGTATACACTTTTTTTCAATCCCAGGGTAGAAATTAGTCAGAGAGTTTTATCTAATAAAGACTTAGAGGGGTGTTTGTAGGTGAAATTTCAACTATAAAGGTTGCTTGGGTGGCTCATAAAATCTACTGTTAAGTTTGAACATGTAGTAGACATCATGCTGAAAAGGGTAAAGGTTTTTTTTTTTGGTAAAGGTGAATTTTTATGTTAGGTGGCTTAGTATCTTTTCTCTAGAAGGTCAAATTCCCTATAGTTGGCCACTAAGACACCCAAAACTTCTTACCTATCCCCTCTAGATATATCTGGAGCTACACTTATCCTATTAAGTCCTCAAGAAAGGCCCTGTAAGATATGCATTACCTTGGCCCCACCTTCTAGTCCCAATTACATGAACTTTATATTCACTCAGGATTGCTAAGTGTTGTATTTCAATGTGAATGCACAAATTGTCCATGATGCGTGATACATAATGTGGTTACCTGTAGGGTCGTGTAATCCATGTGGGGTGACACACTTCTATTTGTGACCTATAAAAATAAAATCCCTTCTCACTTCTCCACTTAAAATAGGATCATTAAAAGGGTCTCCTAAGACATCAAAACTGAATACTTGAAGGTTTATTAGGAAATAAGGTTTCTTTTGGGTTTGGTAATAGAGTAAGGGTATAAAAAACACAATTTGTATAGGTTTCTAGTTCATAACCAATCTCTTTCACATAAATTTGTGGAAGTCGATTAAGCTTTATCCTCCCTAATTTGATCAAATAGAAAGGAATTTATATTTGGCTAGAATTTGTAATAATGTTGTAAAAAAAAGTACCTTGTATCATATATTGGGTAGGTTGGAGCTTTGTTGGACATGAAAGTTACACTACATAATATGTGTACTGAATTTTCCAGACAACTGAAACACTGTTCTTTCAACTCCAACAAGGTTATTACCAATAATCAAACAAACAAGAGACCTATTCTATGATTTCCAGCCAAAATACCAAGATGTAGATTTTGCTATGATGCCTAGAACAAGGAATAACAATTTTAGTTGCATGCCATGCAACACAACTCTTCTTGCCAACAAAAGAGATTGGAACAGGAAAACAAATTGGTTAAACCAACATTAACAGAGTAACTGCAAAACATAGTGTTCAACTTAGTTTCCCTTCTAATTATATTGCATGCATTTTACAGTAGATCTTGCACTTTCAACAATAAAAAATACTTCATTTTATGGTTAACCTGAATGTATTCGCTTAGTATTTTATGACTTTGAGAAAGCTCATTAACAAACTAATTTCCCCATAACTAACATACTTAAAAAACATGATTGGTATGTGCGTTGTTCCTAGTTTAATTCTAAGTGGAGGAATTAATTCTCTTTTGAGTTTGTATATTGTATTTCAGTTGGTGAAATGTGGGAGTATTTCCTTCTAAGCATTTGTAATTTGGACTAAAACTCGTTTAACCAGGTAGTTTTCAAGACATGCCTGGCTGTGAGATTTCTTAAATAATTTTTTCATGCAAAAATAGGGGTGTTATCTTGGCAATTCAAAAATGGCATGGAATCTGAAGTTTTCCATTCACCATGCCCTCGTTGTCTATGAATAGTGTGTTTGATTAATTGAAACTAGACTTCATTTATACGACAGAGATACAGTGTAGCAACATTTTTATATACTTCATTTTAGTTGGTGATATTTGGAATTATTTCCCTCCTACAAAAAAAGGTGAGACTCATGTTGTGCAGTGTGCACAAAGAAACTGGATCACTTCCACAATCCTCTTAATCTTCTCTTGGTTCTTGTAAGTCCACAAGATCTAGTCTCGGTAAATGAGGTTACTCTATTTACCTTAAAAATTTTATATATTGTACTTTTCTTATTATTTGAATGCACAAAGTTATTAAGACCATTTGTGAGAGGTTCCTTTTTCCCCTGTTCCTGGGTCTTTACATAGCATTAGGATTGAATGGTGTAATATTGATTCTTAATGTACAAACACATGTCAGAGCTTTGACAAGGGGTAGTGTACAGGGTAAAATTTATTATGACATGGATATAAAACTTGAGCTATCCTCTTAAGCACATAATTCAGGGTTGTAACTATATTAGAGAGTTTGTATTATGGAATAAAAATAAGAGAAACATTTAGCAGGATTTTAGTTTCTACAAGCTCCTTGGAATTTTTTTTCTTATAGTTGAGTTCAATGAACAAATATTTGAAAAAGTGTGTTTAAATAGATGGCCAAGATAAAATTTTGGATTTCCTCACATCTTAGAAGTTGGATTTAACCTACAAGGGAATGCTAGAAGCATTGATTCAACAGGTTATGTTCTTCAGAGTTCAAACATATAGATCATAGTTGCTTCATATCGTATTGACAACTTGATTAGACCATCATGGCATATTAATGAAGCCTAGTGTATAACCGAAAGCAATGCATGATGTTAAGAACTCTATTCTATAGTCTTAGGGTTTCCTTAGATTGATATTTTTCATGGGTCTCTGAGTGAAAATCCAATAGGGTGCAGACACCCAACCTAGCTAGAGAAAGCTTAGGTATGCATTGATTTCTTAGTATGTGTATCGAATGCCATGTATATAGTTCCCTACTATCGTGAGCGTCACAACCTATTACAGATTATGGGCCATTTGTTAGTTGAATTCTCTATGAGTGGATTTTGTTGGTTCTAAACTCTAGGGGGTGTGATAGGCCTTCCCAAAGTTTCCTATACATGTAGGTGGAGTTCATTGAGAATATGAATGAACCATGTACTCGAAGGAGATATTATTGGTTCAGTATTACAAATTGGACCAAAAACAACGTTGAGTACTCAATTATGATCCAACCTAAGAAACCCTGAGTGACAGTGCAACTCAACAAGGCATCCTCCATCATATTTTCCTTTCAAGTATTAATAAGTCACACAAATTCTTGACCATATTGCATTGGTTTAGACTATATTTATCTTATAAACTCTGAATGAATGTATTCCATCCATAAACTTGGAATTTGAAGGAGTCTATGGTTGTTTATTTAGACTTTCTTCATTTCTCTTTGAAACTTTGAAAATGTTAAAATTGGAGAAATGCAATGTTATGTAGTGAATAAATATGTGTGAAATTGTTTTCTAACGACAACTTGAAGAAGCAAAAATGAGAGTTATTTATTTTTTGAATTGTCGGGAAGGAGGAGAATAGTTTTGTAGATGATAACAATTGAAGGGCTAGTTGAATTCATGCATATCAATTCCCGAATTCAATAATAGTAGTGCATGTTATTTGATGAGTTATTTGTTACAATATTTATTTATGAAATTATTCAAATAGTGGAAGGAAAGAAATGATTTGCAAGGAATGTCCAAAGTTTCTTCTATATTTTTTATTTTTTCCATGGAGAAAATGTTGTTGTTGTTGTTTTTTATTTTTTATTTTTTTTCTTGTTGTGCAAAGAAACAGAAATAACATATTTAAGTGCATGCTACACAGTGAAAATATAGTGTTTCATCACTAACTGTCTACTTGATTTTAGTTTACTTGTTCATATGCCCTGGAAAAAAGTATGACTCTTCTGCTACGGGGAGATCATTTCCAGTGTCCATGACTTAACTTCAGTTCATTGTTCAACCTTACATAAAACATATGACTAGTCTAATAACGGTGATACAAAAAATTCAAAAGTCCATAAAACTAAGGTATTACGTATAAGTTCAACAAGAAGATCAATTCCTAATTAAATTCAACAAGAAAGCTAATTGAATTCATGCAGATCAATTCCTCAATTTGATAGTAGCAATGCTTTATGTTTGATGAGTTATTTGTTACAAGATTTATTTATGAAATTATTCAAATAGTGGAAGGAATGTAATGATTTGCAAGTGATGTCCAAATTTTTTTATAGGATTTTTTTTTTTCCGTGGAGAAAATGTTTTTATTTATTTTATTTATTTCAGAAGAACTATAAATACAATCTTCAAGTGCACACTGCATAGTGAAAATATAGTGTTTCATCACTAACTGTTTACTTGATTTTAGTTTACTTGTTCATATGCCCTAGAAAAGAAATGACTCTTCTACTAAAGGGAGATTATTACCAGTGTCAATGACTTAACTTCCATTCATTGTTCAACCTTACATAAACATATGACTAGTCTGATAACAGTGCTGACATGGAGTAAAAATTCCTTAAAACTAACATGTTACATATACGTCAACAAGAAGATAACAATTAGAAAGGAATTTAGACCAGTTGCCTTGAGGTCACCAAATGACCACCATTGTATTCCTTCTCTAGAACTTAATTCTCCTACAACTGAGGTCCTTCCTTTGTGAGAGTATTTGTCATCCTACTAAGTTCTTTGAAAAAATGAGATATTTTGATCACCTGGAACTACCTAGAGAGCTCTTTCAGCTAAAAAGGTAAGGGAGATAAGGAAGTATTGTAAATCTGAACCTGTGCATTCATCCAAATAATTGCTAGTGTCGAGTCCCCAAAGACCTGTAGATGCCCAATATCCTTGTCCTTGGATTGCCACATTGTCTTGAAGAGAGCAATAGTATATGAATTTTTTTTTCTTATATAAAATGTCTTTGAGCCAATCCAACGTTGTTGTGAAATATCACTGCCTTTAAAATGGGCTATGTTGAATCAATGGAAAATGATATGAAAAGTTCAAAATACAAAACACATATGAAATTATTTGTTTTCTTTTGTGTTTATTAGCATATAGAGCACGAACATCATAATCAAGTAGAAGATGATGGTATTAATAACCCTGTAATAACCTTGCTTCAATTTGTATTCATATTACAACAAAGAAAAGTAAATTGGGAATGGGGATGAAATCCTAATTAGGGATGAGATATTTTCTAAAGAAATTATTTCTATGTGGACTTGGATATAGATAAACATTTAAGTTTCTTATTCTTAATATATGCATGCAACTTAATCATATCATGGAAATGTAGTTTTGCCTTCAAGTCGACGGTAATAATTTCTTACATCGATGATTTGAATCCAATAGCTGAATGTTAAAATTGCAATTTGTGAAGAAGACCATACATGATCCAATGGTTATAGTTTGAGGTATTTTGAGAAGGGAGGGAAAATAGGAAATCAAGTCTTTGAAGAGCTCTTGTAAAGAAATCTGAAAGCCTATGTTAATGACTTCATCTCATTTTGTGATAGAAAATTACTAGTTGGAAGACAATAGAGAATCTATCACATCTTTTCATCCCTAGGAAATAAATACTTAAATAGAATTGTACAAACATAAATATGTCTCTGGAAACTGCACAAAGCCGAAAGGCCTTGCAAGACATCATGGTGCAGACCTCCACACACAATGTTGGTGAGTGAAAATAAATATTTACTTTATTATTCACATTGCAATCATATATTCTCCTCACACACTATAACGCACTAATGTAGAACAATCATAATATTTTCACAAACCAGCGAAGAGTTTTGGCAGGAGCTTTTGTTTTTGTTAGTTGCATGTCACTATGTTGGCAATTTGACTGCATGTTTTCTTTCCTCAGATCTTAAGAATAATTTTGTAATGTGGGGTGATGGCTATGCAGGTTTGAATTAATGTATGTAATCTAGAAACTGATAGCACCAATCTAGCATAAACTACCTGTCAATCATAGAGGAATCTTTACATTGGTGGAGTTTCATATGAGACATCAAATGAGGTACTAATATCAATTATTTCATAGTATGGAGAAATAGAGGAAGGTTTTGTTACTTATGACAATAATACAAATAGGTTGAGGTAATTAATTTTTGGCTAAAAATGAAATTATTAAGTGAAAATTTTAGTTTTTTGTAATTCTTCCATTTGAAAGTTTTATATATATACTATATCTAGTTTGGAAATATCATTTTATATTTCTACTCTGAAGCAATATTTTCAAACAAGGGTTTTTCATTTGTGACATTTAAGTCTGTTGAAGCAACCAAAAGGGCTCTTGAGAATTCAAACATAAATATTGATGTAAGTAACAAAATTGTGCATTTTTTAATGGTTCTTGACTTTATATATTTTTGGGTAGTTTAAAGGATAGACTTGAGTTCTTTGAAAAATTATAGTTTCAAATTTGTACTTATTTTTTGATGTGTAGGGAAGGACAACCATAGTGAAGCTTCAATTGAGGGCCAGAAGGAGAAGGCTACTTCACAACCTATACCATCCTCTCAAGTATAGTTGAGACCACAAGTACAAATAGGTTATGCAACAATCAACTAAAACTTTCCATCATATCAAAGGTCACAAATACCTCCTAATCCACAAGAATATCCTACATGGCTACCTACATATGCTCCACAAACTTCTTATTTTAAACAAACTTTACTTGGATCTACATTTGCAAGAAAACCTACATATATAGTGCTAAATATTTCTCATGGAGTTGTAGCACCAACACAATGCAACCCACACTATAACCAATATACAAACTTTCAACCTACATATTTTAGCCAACCTAGATTTCCTACAATAGGTACCACAACTACACCTATCCATCCATACTATGGTAGTTCATGAATTAATTCTTAATGACATGAGGATCAAAGATTGTCCTCCTTATTGAGGATTAAGACAATTAGCCATGGTCTCAGTACTTGAAGTTCTCATTTTACTAGAGAAATAATTGAAGTTCTATTTTAATTTTTGGCGATTCAGAACTGTCACTTTTTGGAGGTATGTATATTTGGGAAGTCCATGCTAGTCCCATTCGAAGGCTTTAAAATTTTTTATAGTTTATTGGAATTTGTAGAATTTACAATTTAATGAAGTTTCAAGGTCTAATATTTTAAAGTATGATTCCTTAAAGGGTGTTAGCTCAATGGAAGAGCACCTTCTTTACAAGCATGAGGTTTGTGGTTCGATTCCATCGTGCCCTGATATTCGTATGGAATGACAACGATTAAGTTTTGGTGATGGGGGCTCTTTTGGCCATCACCAATGAGCTTATGGTCACATTTTTCGACCCTCGCAAAAATATGAAACGGTGATAGTCAACAAATGGCACCATATATATATGCATCAATAGTGACGATCATGAAATGACCATCACCATAAATCACATTTGTTCATGTGAAAAGGTGACGTTCAATTTTTGGTGACTAAGGCTCTTTTGATCGTCACCATTGAGCATATGGTGACATTTTTACACTCACCAAAATATGAAATGGTGACGGTCAATGAACGTCACCATATTTATGCATCAATAGTAACATGCATGAAATTTCCACCACAATAAATCATTGTTGTTCATATGAAATGGTGACGGTCACTATCTGTCACTATAATCATTATTTATGAGGAACCTTGAATGTCACCACAACACCTATACTTTTGGTGATGCCACCTTTGGTGACGTTCAGTTTTTTAGTGACAGAGACTAAGGTCCATCACCATTGCTCACATGAAATGGTGACAGTCACTATCTGTCATTATAAATCATTATTGTTGAAAAACCTTGAATATCACTAGAACACCTATAATTTTTGCGTTGCCACTTTTGGTGACGTTCAAATTTTGGTGACTAAGGCTCTTTTGACCATCACCAATGAGGTTTTGGTGACATTTTTCGACCCTCACCAATGCCCTTTTTTCTTGTAGTTTTTTTCTCATTGCACACAAAATAAAATCAGAGTGCATTTTTTTTTAATTGAGTTGGCCCTCGGTTACCCCTTGGCACTCCTTGTCTTCCATCACAACTAAATTCTTACCATTGAGTTTCTCATCCTCTTCACTTTTGTCTTTCTCCTCTCCAACATGTGTGTGTGTGTCTCGGTGGAAAAGTGAATCTAACTGCTAGATAAAATCGAGGTTTCTCTTCTAGTGATTTTGGATATAAAAACCATCCATTCTCACACTTTTAATATTTTATTAACCTATAATAAATTCAAAGGGTGAGGTTAGAGAGTTGCATACCTGAGCCTTACCATTATGTGTTTTTACAGGTGATATTGAGGTTGTTGATATGAATGTTAAAGCTGCTAATAATGATCCTAAAGTTGCATGTGATAATCTGTTGGAGGTCCTATTGTTAATAGCATTAAATATAGATGTATTCTATGGTTTTTTGGTTGTTGTTTCTTCTACTTCACACCACTAGCTAAAATGTTGTTGCTGAGATGCTCATGATGTGAGTATAGTTACGGGTGAAAATGTGAAGTTGGGTTACACATTTTGCCATTTTTTGAGAAAAAAATATCATTCTTTTTTTGTTCTTCAACTTTGTTTTTAGAGGTATTGGGCTTATTTTTCAAAGGAAATTTTTTGGATGTATTTTGTTTTTAGAGGTTTTTGGGCTTAATTTCCAAAAGACATTTTTTAGACATTTTTTGGAATTTTTTTGGGCTTAATTTCAAAAGGAATATTTTTAGGCTTAGTATTCAAAGGACATTTTTTAGAGGTATTTTTAAAGGGATATTTTTTTAGAGGCTTTTTGGGCTTAATTTTCGAAGGACATTTTTTGGAGGTATTTTTTAAAGTGGCATTTTTTAAGAAGTTGGGATTAATTTTCAATGGACATTTTTTGCAAGTATTTTTGAAGTGACATTTTTTTAGAGTACATGTTTTGCATTGAAGTAAATATTTTATAATGATTTTTTAAGATGAGTTTTTGTCTAAGTTTTTAAATGAATTTTTTTTGCGGGACTTGCAAGGAAATATTTTGAGCTTCATTTCATTTTTAGAAGACATTTTTTTCGTGGATTTTTTAAAGTAAGTCTTTTGGATTGAAGTATGTATTTTGTGAAAAAAAATTAAATGATTTTTTTTTTTTAATGAAATTTTTTGTGATGTTTTTTTTAATTAAGTTTTTGTCTAAATTTTTGAAGGAAATTTTTTGAACTTCATACTCAATTATCATGGGAAATCGAAGGAATTGAAAGAGAAAATATGATCGAACAAGATAACCTAAGGAACGTAGAGAACAGGGGATAAAATCTCGCAAAAAAAAGAGAGAATAACAATCAAATATTGAAAGGGAAACTCAACCTCAACTAGAAGTTGAAGTAGGTATGTAAATGTAAATATTATAAATTTGATATTTAAAATTTCCCTAGTGTAAATTGTGAAGCTTAATTTTTATTTGAAGAAATCATTTGAAAAATATTTTGCAATGTAAACAGCGAGATATATTCCTCAAAAAATTGATGATGAGATACAAAATTTTGAAAGAGAATGTGAAAGAGATATTGAACCAATGATTGAAGATGGTGAAAATGTTGAAAGAAATTCAAGTGAAGAAATTGAATCACCAGATATATATATATATATATATATATATATATATATATATATATATATATATATATATATATATATATGTTGAACACATGCATGTATTATTGAAATTATACATATTTATTAATTTAGTTATTTATTCAATATGTAAACTTATTATGTAGTATTAATTTGAATATGTACAAATGAAATCAATATCGATGATGAGATGTTAGAAAATGTTGACACTCACACATATGGAGATAAAAAAGCTAACCATGTTATACGATATTGTGTTAATCACATTTTTTATTCGTACTTCATAAAGGAAAATGTGGCAGTTCAAGCCCAATTTTTGAAAGGTCTCCTATCATTAAGGAAATTAAAAGAAGCTACGAATTTATTGGGTATTCAAAAATAAACAAAAGATAAAAAAAATGAAGGAAAATGTGATACAAAATATAAGTAGTGCTATAAATTCAATTAGAATATCTAGACAGTAAAATGTTTCACTTTCACGTAGAGCAATACATATGGCAGTGGTTTCATCAAGTACTAAAGATAATTTCTTGGTGAAATCTATGGCACGAGCATTAAGAACTCACGAAAAAATTTGGACAAACATCAGAAATTTCGGTTGCAAATAAATGTAAATGATGAAATCGCTTGTTGGAGAGTTATTTATAGGAAACCATACAAAGATAGACTTGGAGAAAATGTTAAAAAAACAATATATGAATATTGGATGAAAAATTCACATGTTTCACCAAATGAAATGGTTGTGATGCAAAGAAGAATAGGACGAAATAAATATAAATTACATTCAAAACATTTCTTGGACACCAATGAGATAGAGTTGTTCAACAGGTTCAAAGAAGAGAGTCATGAAATTGATGTCTCAATCAGTGCTTTTGTGCAATAAAACGATGGTATGTAAAACCTATCACCATACGCGACACTTGTTGTTGTCGTTATCATGTGGAATTTCAGTTATATTATAACACATTCCATAATTTTGGTAGAACATTTTGGAAAGATTCACCTCCTCCTTCCACTATCCATGATTTCATATCTCAAATTCTATGTGGAAGAGAAAGCCATGAATTTTTTTACCAAAAGAAATGTGTTGGTGGTAAAAAATGTGATGATTGTGGAAATTTGACTAAATTTCAATACAAATATCATACTGATATAAATGATCAATCATTTTCCAACATGAAAGTGAAATGGAAGAGATATGAATATATTCATACATCGATTCAAGGTTCAAGTGCTAAAAGAATTAAGTTACAAGAAGAAGAAATTCTTGTGATAGATTTTTTGAGAAAGTTTGAGGCAGAAATTTATAAATACACCAAGCATTCCCATAGAGCTCGATGGTAGGACTTGCAATTCAAAAAATCCCGTGATTTTTTTCCACCAGGGACCATTTTTTCAATAATTGATTTTGCAAAAAACTACACATTTGTTCCACAAAAATAAATTTAGAGTGAATACTATCATTCTGACCAAGTCTCCATGCTCGTCCATATTCTATATATACATGCTTAACAAATTGTTGATCATATAGAAAGCACCAATGAATATCAACATGCTATTAAAGAATATCACTTTTATATCATTTACAATCATACACATGATACATATTTTGTACAACACTATTTTGGAAAGATTTTATTACTCCTTGAAAAGTCGTGGAATAAAATTCAGTGAACATTGGATATGGTCAGATGGATGCACAAGTCAATTCAAATCTTCACGATCATTCGTCTGGTTATGTTGTCTTCATATAAAAACCTGCATTAAACATTATTGGAATTTCTTTGAGACTGGTCATGTAAAAGGAGAACATGGCAGTGCAAGGGTATGCATAAAATGAGCACTTTAAAGATATCAAATGGACCGCTCTACAAACTAACTTGTGGATGCTAAATAAGTTGTTCAATGGTGCATCACTGCACTAATCCATGAGACTAACCAATCAAGGGAAGTGTGAAGGTACATTCAATTTAATTTTTATTGGATTTCCAATTTTAAATAGTGTACATTTATTACAATGATTATCTTTGATGGTATTTTGATATCATATTTATATTCTTCTTTGAATTTTCCATATAGGTTTTTTTGGCATATTGGAGTCAAATATGTAGATAGATCGATTGGAAGTGACGTTGAAACAATAAAAGTGACTTGAAAATTGCATTAAATTAAAACAAAGTTGTCTACAAATGTGTTTTTATTGGATAAAAGAAAATATTCTTGCCTTTCTCATGTTTTCATAGACAACAAAGAATCCAATGATTTTTGTGAAAACAAAATGTATGTAAAATATTGGCAACATACAGAGCTAAATACAAAGTGGAAAATGTCTGTTGTAATGTTTGAAGAAATGCAATCAGAGGAGACTACAATATCATGTGATGGTGATCATGATTCTGATCTTGTTAGAGAAGGTAACATTTGAATTTCTTTCAAATGATAGAGATCTAGAAATAGATAATAAAATCAGGTACACATGTATGTTAATTTTAAAGTTAATTTTCCATGTTAATTGTGATCTAAATTTAAATACATAAGTTTGTTTTATTGTGCAGGAGATGTTTTTGCTGTAATTGCACCTACTATCAACAATGAAAATGTGAAGTATTATTTGATGTGTTGCACTGAACGAAAGATGAAATTATTAGAAAACTATAATGATCACAGGTTTACATATGATATAGGGTCTATTATACTGAAAGGTTATTTTTTTAGACAAACTTATCAAAGTGGGGATTTTGTTTACTTTTAAGGCTATGAACTTGATGTCATAAGTTGTCAATATAGTCATTTGGTGTGTGCAACATGCATAAAGTTGATAGAAGTTCAATCAAAGAAAAAAATGAAAATTAAGAAATGGAAAATATCAAAAATCTATCATGAATGGATAATTGAAGATGGAATTCCATTGGAATTTTTTTGATTGAACTTCCCAACAATTTCTTCTCTTTGGATTCATGTTTTAGAACTTCCAGAACTCAACTAAAACTTGAACTGCCTTGTTATGTTATATGTGAAAGGGTTTGCATATGTACATTGTTTTGGAACATTCACATGAGTAATTTATACACATGTACACATACACATGTCTAGATTATCTGGTCTAAACGATTTCATACATTCTCTCCAGTAAAATTTGTCCTAAGGTCATTATTGCAAAATGTACATATATGTGCATCTAGCATAGTTGATATAATGAAAATGTGAAGTTGCATGATTTTTATTTTAGATGTGCGTGTCTACTAGAATTAAATTATATAATATTCATTCTTGAATGCAAAATGTATGGTACGTGTTTTGTAATATCCAGTTTACTATCAACTAAAAGTAGCTTTTCTATGTGCATTGATGAAAAATGTTGTGCACATACTAGATATATATGTTCTAGAATGCAATTTTAAAATTTTATGATTGTTTGACACATCTAATAAGACCTAGAATATTATGATTGTTTATATATATATATATATATATATATATCGACATGTATATTCAAACATGTACTTAAATCATTTCTATGTACATATATTCATGTGAACTTTTTTTGTTTTAAAAAAAAAAACTTGAATTTTAAAAACAAAACATTATATCACAATCACATGCCAAATATAGTTCAATTATCCAAAAAAAAATTGAAACATTATATCACAATCACATGCCAAATGTAGTTCAATAGATCCAAAACTTGAGTTTTAAAAACAAAACATCATTTCACAACATTACTTCACATGCAAAATATAGTTCAACTATCCAATAAAAACAAAACATTATATCACAATCACATGCCAAATGTAGTTCAACCATCCAAAAATTGAGTTTTAAAAACAAAACAAATTATATCACAACATACTTTACATGCCAAATCTAGTTGAACTATCCAATAAAAACAAAACATTATATCACAATCACATGCCAAATGTAGTTCAATCATCCAAAACTTGATTTTTAAAAATAGTTTACATTATATCACAACATTAATTCACATGAAAAATGTATTTCAAATATTCAATAAAAAAAAAACATTGTATCGCAATCACATGCCAAATGTAGTTCAACCATCCAAAACTTGATTTTTAAAAACAAAACATTATATCACAGCATTACTTCACATGCCAAATGTAGTTCAACTATCCAATAAAAAAAAAACATTATATCACAATCACATACCAAATGTAGTTCAATCATCCAAAATTTTAGTTTTAAAAACAAAACATTATATCACAACATTACTTCACATTCCAAATGTAGTTCAACCATCAAAAACTTGAGTTTTAAAAACAAAACATTATATCAAAACATGTGATCACATGCCAAAACGTAGTTCAACTATCCAAAATATGGTTTGTAATTCGATATTTCCATCTAGAGAGATTCATTTTATATTTTTCACAATTTACATTATATCACAACATTACTAAACACATGCCAAATGTAGTCCAACTCTCCAAAAACAACTTGAAACATTATATCACAATCACATGCCAAATGTAGTTCAACCATCCAAAACTTGAGTTTTAAAAACAAAACATTACTTCACATGCCAAATGTAGTTCAACTATCCAACAAAAACAAAACATTATTTCACAATCACATACCAAATGTAGTTCAATCATCCAAAACTTGAATTTTAAAAACAAAACATTATATCACAACATTACTTGACATGAAAAATTTAGTTAAACCATAAAAAACTTGAGTTTTAACAACAAAAAATTATACCACAACATGTGATCACATGCCAAAATGTATGCAATGTTCCTTTTTCAGGACTACTCATGAATCATACATTAAAAACACATTTCCAGCAGCATATGAAATAAAACAGTGAAATGATCACTTGAATCCCATGGATACATCTATGTATCATATAAATACAAGAGGAGATCAGAAATAAATGGAACTAGGTGGGTTAAACAAACCTCCTACACTAGTGTAGCTGAAAATGACTAAAAACCCCAAAACTGCATTTTACCGGAGTTGCTGCATCAATGGACTGCACAGTCTAAAGAGGGTTTTAACATAAAAACATGGGAGAACAATAGATATAATCATATATTATTTAATAATACTAAAGTGCATAGATCTAGTATCCTCATACAAAATACAAGATAACTCAGGAAGGGTTTCTTGTCAATTGCTCTGCATACAAATGTGATCTTAAGAAAATTACTAAATAATCACTGCAACACTGAGGCATAAGAGCCTATAAGGCTGAATGATGACTGATATGATGCAGATCCCTCAATGTCTTCCTCCCATGAAAGAATGGACCTTTCAATCACAAGGAATCTCAGCAACGGAGCCACCAAACCATGCAATGAACACTGCCTCCAGAATAATGCATTCCCTAGCAAAGACAACACTAGGAATGTATGGGAAATGTGTGGTATGATACCACATATCTGAAATAATATCTGGAGCTCTCCAAACATATCTCTCAAGTGAAGGAAACCTTCCTCCAATGAGAAACTAGCTCAGAAGCCGGGATTCCAATCCCTTCCACTACTACACCTAGCAACACTGCACAATATCTGGCAAAGCTGTGCTGATGAAGATGGCTGAAGCTTGGTCTAAAAATATGATTTGGAATGATGAATTAAAACTCTCCCAATGAGGCTCCTCAAAGTAAAGAGCTTGGATCCCTACTCGGGAACACCTAGTGCTAAACAACACTGCAGCTTTGCTAAGCAGCAAAGCGGCAAAAATTATCGGCAGACAAGAATAATAATCTAGAACATGAAGAATAAATATTCCATCCTCTTTCTTATATAATATATGATTTTTCTTGCCCTTGGCCCCACTCAATTAGGTTACTTCTAACCCAAGTTACATCTCCCTCCAAAATTGCGTTATTCATCCTTGGATTCCTCCTCCACTAAAACTGCGTTGTTGACTTAGTCAAAGCAGCTTGATCTTAACTCTGTTCACACATGGAGTTGTTTTATTGAGCTAGAAAGAGTGTCTCCTTTCACACTTGGAGTGTTTTTATCCTCCTTAGGAGACTTATGGGCTTTTCTACCAATTTATTCACCGGCTAGAGCTGATGCTAACTCTAATGTTCCATTTAACTTGGAGGCTAAAATTTTGGAACATTACAGTCCTCCCCTCCAAAATATTTTCTTGTAATCAAGAAAATGTATAAGGAGAAAAAAATTTCTCCCCTCCTCCTCATGTGGCCTCCCATCAATAGTCTCCATCACTGCATCAAGAGAATCTGCAAATAAACTGTCATCCAATGCTTCCTCCCAAGTGTGCAAAACCAAAATGTCTGCATCAATCAAAGGTGGAAAGTGTGAATGGAAACCTGCTAGCTATTGCATGGCCTCCACAAAGTAGGAGTGATGACCAACATTGTGAATGAGTGCCTCCCTCACCCATGCTATCATCCAAATGAAGTGAGTCACCCTCCAACATGGTAACTCATGAAAAGTCTCCTCCACCTTGTGCTCCCAAAATGAAGGTGGGCTGAATGAATGTACATGATAGGAAGGAGGGCTATCCCATGCTGTCCTCCTCTCCACTCATGATAAGTGTAGAGGGCATGCTGATCTTGGGCTGAAACATTATTTCCCTCCAATGGCAAGAAGAATATTGAGCCTCCAAGGACTCTTCCTCCAAAATCATGAAGCATGCCAACCCAAACCATTCCATTCAAGATGAATGGCACATCATCACCACATGGAATCCAAATCATAAAATGGCTTAAGGTTATGTGTAATTTTTGATGATACATATGGTCTCCCTGGTGGATACATCGCAGTTCTTTCAACTACTATTGTACAGCATAAAGTGGCAAGTTGCCCTCCCAAGAATTTGCAGCTATGCATGTTAACTCATCTACTATGAAGTAGTAAGCTACATTGTACAGTAGTTGTGCATAACCAAAGATATACAACACTTTCCCAAAGTCATGTAAAGATGGGTCATCAACATCACAAGATTTGGCCCTAAAGCGACCATGAAACCCATAAATAATCTTGCTCTCATGTGGAGCAATGCACTATTTACATATGGTGAGAAAGTACAAATACTCAATAGAGTAATAAAAAAGCACATCCATGTCTTACTTACCATGCATCATGTGGGAGTTGAAAGTGAGGTCCATGTATAAGTTCCCCCATGTGGATCTCCTCATAAAAATCTGCAAGAAGAAGGGACACATATACTCCTTGGAACACTCCCATGTGACAGCGCTGCAGGCCTTAAGAATAAGGCTCCATGACTCCTCCCTTTGACATTCCACATGCCAAATCCATCCACCATCATGCTGCTATGTGAGAAGATCTTCTTCCAACATGGAAGTCTCTCATGATCCTCCAATACTGAAGGGTATCCTCCTTGCACCATGAATGTGCCTTCCTTCTCTTCAGAAATATCATGAAAAGTATGGGAATAATTTTTCCCATACTCTCCCAAGTGTAACCATAGCAACAAAAACATTTGTTGCTGCCTCATCTCTCCCTCATACAAGCCATAGAATAAGAAAAAGGTGGTGAAATTGTATGATGTCCCAAAAAATAGTTCAGCCATGAAATGCCTCAAGTTCTCCAAGTGGTCCCTCACACAAGAAGGGGAAAAGTGTGATGTGGAAATCATGGTTTTCCCATGGTTCCTCCTGAAATGTGCAACATATAAAGTAGGGAGAGCCATGCTCCCAATGGGAATACTCCATCTTAAGCCCACTCTCCTAACAAAGCTTGTCATGATTATAAACATGTCAGTAATATATGGAAGCAAAGTACAATAAGAAGAAGTTGCCAAATGACAACTGGAGAGTGAATCTTGGTCCCTCTCATGGAACCAGCGTAGTGCACCCTTGGCTTGCATCAAAATAAGAATTAACAAGTGCTTTACCAGCCACTTTTTTGCTTCCAAAATCATCTCATAAGATGAAAACATGAAGTTACAATATGGTGTCATTGGTGCACACCAAGAGACATATGGATTCCTCCACATCTCATCAAAAGGATAGCCAAGATCAATGCTACAAGTAGCTGCAAGTACATCATCATACAATATGAAAGAAGAAATATTTCTTCTTGTTACATCATGCTACTTAAATAAGGGAAAGAAGTACAATACAAACATGAAATGATACCTCCTCCATTATGTACTTGAGGTCTTGAGCTGAAATGGCTCAACTGGAAATTCTCCCTCACTCCCAATGAGTAGGAAGGTGCTTGTGACCTCATCTCTATCATCATCTGGGCTATGCATCTCTCCATATGGTGATATATGTCATGCTAGATTCCCTCCCAAGTGAACTCCTCCATCAACTAGAAATATGCATCAAAGTGCATAGAACAGAAGTCCTCATGTGCTGCATGTAGTAGCTTCTCCCTGAGACTAGAATATCTAGTCAAGAATATCCTGCCATAGGAATAGATGACCACATCATCCACTACGCATCTCTCATATCCATCTGGGTCATCAAGAATCATGCATGCACCAATATCCTTGGAGTACTCTACCAAGAGCTAAGACCTCCAATAAGGATCAATCCTCCTAAGAGACAATGCTTGTGATTTGGCATGTGTTTCTCTCCTTATGCTGTTGTCTAATACTTTGACTTCCCTCATGCCAAATTTATCCTCCAAACTCTTATCCTCTCCAAAATCATAGAGTGGTGAATCCAAAGACAAGATGTCTTCCCTTTGCTCTAGATCAGGTGACCTCCTAGGTGGAATGCCTCCGTGGAGTGAGACATCAATGTCAAGAGTAGACTGCATATATGATTGGGCAACCTTGCCCCTGCCCTCATTGTGCAAATCAGTCTGCCTCTCCCTTGCATTAGCTTTCTAAAATAGAGAAGGGTGTGTGCTTCTCATCAACTGATGCTTCTCTCAATCCATACCTCCTCCTTCCAGCTGCAATGTTGCACAATCATATTGCTCATTGACTGTGCTTGGACCTCCATGTATGAGATCCTGGGGAACTTCTTGCAAAGACACAAGAATCCCTCCTATTGGAGCATGTGCTCCTCCTCCCTCTGGATGAGGCACTGGATGTGCTCTAGATGTGACAACGATGTTGCCCTCATATTCATAAATATGTATAGGCAACATCTCAATAGTTGGATCTTCTTGTGAAAAAGAGATCCTCATGCCCTCTTGTTCAATAATATGAACTGGAGGCTCTACTTCCAGCAATGTGTAATGCAAGATATCAGCTCCTCCCATGGTTTTCTGAAATGGAGTTCCCTCTATCACATGCAAGGGTTTTGATCTCTCAAATTTTCATTGCTCATGTGTTTTAGGAAGTTTTTCACCAAACATCTCCATCAATGTTTTTATGAATCTTACATAAGAGAAAGTGTTGTAATTATTTAAGGAATAAGATTCAAAAATCTATGATGCATGAGCCTTACCTCTAAAATGTAGTGCTGCAAATCTGATGGCTTCATCTTCAGAAATATGGTGCAGCTGCAAATAAGAGTCTAACTCCTTCACCCAAGCTCCAACTGAACATGTAGGTGATCCAGCAAAATTAGATAGAAGAAATCTACCTTCATCCTGCTGCTGGTTCTTCTCCACCTTGATCTTTAAAAACTCCTTTAAATCATTATGATCTCTAAACCTCTCAGTTTGAGATTCATACTCCTGCAACAAATCACTAAGAGTTCTCCTCTTAGGCATTTTTCCTCCTCCCATCCATCTCAGGATAGATCTGGGAATTTTACTATGCTGTGCATCATGGAGTGTAGCTACATGCTCACACTCACCATAAGAAAATCTAGATTCAACCTCCTTTGGAGATCCCATCTCCAATCTCATTTTCTTCAGCTCTCCTTGAAAGCTTTCAATAAATTTTGGAAGAAGCTTTGTAAGCTTGTCTTCCTTTCTTCCTATGCATACTGAAGCTTTCTCAATTTTGTCCATATCTCCTTCTTCTGGTAGCTGGATCTCATGAGCTGAGCCAGAGATCATGCTTTGATACCACTGTAATGTTCCTTTTTCAGGATTGCTCATGAATCATACATTAAAAACGCATTTCCAGCAGCATATGCAATAAAACAGTGAAATTATCACTTGTCTCCCATGGATACATATATGTAGCATATAAATACAAGAGGAGATCAGAAATAAATGGAACTAGGTGGGTTAAACAGACCTCCCACACTAGTGTAGCTGAAAATGACTAAAAACCCCAAAAATGCATTTTACCAGAGTTGCTGCATCAATGGACTGCACAGTATAAAGAGGTTTTTAACATAAAAAAATGGGAGAACAATATATCTACTCATATATTAATGAATAATACTGAAGTACAGAGATCTAGTCTCCTCGTACAAAATACAAGAGAACCTGGCAAGGGTTTCTTGTCAATTTCTCTGCATACAAATGTGATCTTCAGAAAATTACTGAATAATCACTACAACACTAAAGAATAAGAGCCTAGAAGGCTGAATGATGACTGATCTGATGCAAATCCCTCAATGGCCTCCTCCCATGAAAGGATGGACCTTTTAATCACAAGGAAACTTAGCAACGGAGCCACCAAACCATGCAATGAACATTGCCTCTAGAATAATGCATTCCCTAGCAAAGACAATGCTGGAAATGTATGGGAAATGTGTGGACTGATACCACAAATATGGAATAATCTTTGGAGCTCTCCAAGCAGATCTATCAAGTGAAGGAAACCTTCCTCCGATGAGAAACTAGCTCAGAAGCCGGGATTCCAATTCCTTCCACTATTGCACCTAGCAACACTGCACAATATCCAGCAAAGCTGTGCTGATGAAGATGGCTGAAGCTTGGCCTGGAAACCTGATGTAGAATGATGAATTAAAACTCTCCCAATGAGGCTCCTCAAAGGAAAGAGGTGGTATCCCTGCCTAGGAACACCCAGTGCTAAACAACACTAGAACTTTGCTAAGCAGCAAAGTAGCAAAAATTCTTGGCAGACAAGAATAATAATATAGAACATGAATAATAATGCTTGCTTATATAATACATGAGTTTTCTTGCCCTTGGCCCCACTCAATTAGGTTACTTCTAACCCAAGTTACATCTCCCTCCAAAATTGCGTTATTCATCCTTGGATTCCTCCTCCACTAAAACTGTGTTGTTGACTTAGTCAAAGCAGCTTGATCTTAACTCTGTTCACACATGGAGGTGTTTTATTGAGCTAGAAAGAGTGTATCCTTTCACATTTGGAGTGTTTTTATCCTCCTTAGGAGAATTATGGGCTTTTCTACCCATTTATTCACCAGCTAGTGCTGATGCTAACTCTAATGTTCCATTTATCTTGGAGGCTAAAATTTTGGAAAATTACAATGTAGTTAAACTATCCAAAACATGGTTTGTAATTCAATATTTCCATCTAGAGAGATTGATTTTACTTTTTTAACAAGTTTATAGAATGACAACTTTAATTTTGAAAACAAACCATTATATCACAATCACATGTGCCAAATGTAGTTCAACCATCTAAAATATACACATTGTGAAAATGTAATTTGAAATTTCAATCTAGATATTCATTTTGTGATCACATGCCAAATGTAACTAACCAAGGCAAGAGTAAATGTGTTTAAAATTATATATATATATATATATATATATATATATATATATATATATATATATATATATATATATATATATATATATATATATATATATATATATATATATATATATTTCAATGTATGTTATGTATAAATATAGAGAAAAGTAAATATAATATCGCATCTAGATAAGAATATATATAAATAAAAAGGATCAATAAAATACACACACACACCGTAAGGATGTAGTGTCTCTCGCAACAAAGTCACGATCCTCGAGCTATCCTGTAAAGCATGGGGAACCTATACACAATCTGTACAAACATTGAAATTTCATACATTTTAAAATTGAATGAGAATATAGAACTTCATGTAAAAAAACAAAATGAAAAATAAAATCATGCAATACCGCATGAGGTTCCCTCTCCATTGTGTTTTGTTGCTCGTCCATTAAAACTTCCTCCACATGAACATCTTCCACAGTAAACTGTAAAATATACATCTACAGGTATATATATATATATATATATATATATTCAAAAATTTCAAATGAAAATGTGCATATATATAAACTAATTTTAAATAATATTAAAAAAAAGTTAGAAAAATTGTTCAAATGGTTCAAATGGTGTGGATGTTCCTACCTCCATCATACACTTCATCGCAAGAGTCCATGAGAAAAGAAATCATCTCGAGGAACCTAAAATTCAAAAAATTTAAAAGTATAAAATAACTCAAGATTTGGATCTCAATTTATAATAATACTTTCGAAATTCAATTTATAACTTATAACCTAAACATATATTTAAGTGAAAAATTGAATACTTGCGATGGTGGATCTGGCACATCTCCTAAGAGTGGCTCCAAAAGAAAATCTCCAAAAACCTAAATTTCAAAAAATTTAAAATAACTCAAGATCTAGAGATCTCATCTCATTTTTTGATGGAATTTTTGAGCTGGAATATATAACTTAAAAACATATTTAAAAGTGAAAAAAATTGCATACTTGTGATGGTGGATTTGGCACATCTCCCAAGGAATAAGAATGTACCACCATCCCAAAAACATTGGACAGAATCGAAATCTATTAACATTTAATTATATATACATCTACATGTGTGCACACTTATTTATTTCAAAAAGATGTCATCATGTTTCGATATATATAATAATAGATAAAAAAAAAATTGTACATCATGTTCACTTAAAAAACACTAACATTTGCCAACATATCTTGATGGTGAGAACCATCTTCATTGTGTGATTGATGGTGAGACCCATCTTGATTGTGTGAACTAGAGGCTCCGACTGTGATATTAACATCATCTTCATTCATCAAGCATGACAACTGCAAATGGTGTTAACATATAATGATACATTTTTGTTAGATTAAGGTATACAAATAAATTTATGTATGCATATATTTATTACAAATTGTACATATGTTAAAATAATCACCTAACTATTAACACATACCATTCCCATGCCCTCTCACTCATGAATAATTAAGTCTTGCCAACCATTGTGAAAATTATTTGCATATGTTCTGTCATATTCAACACTCACGTTGTCTATCTCTTCATATATATAATACATAAAATTAGCGTGTGCATTCTCACGTGCTCTTTTTCGATTGAGGCAAACATCAACTCCACCCAGTCCACTCTGAACATTGTCAATGATGACATCCCTTGCTTCTTAACTAATTTGAGAAGATCCATCCATCTCCGACCGCAAATTTTCGACACGAAGAGGTCTACTAACAAATGGTGGCTCTGGGAGAGGCAAATCAACATCATGTATAGCACCCCTACAGTCACACAATCAACCTTTCCCAGGACCAAAAAATTCAGAGGGAAGGTTGTTATAATTGGGTTTCATTCCAAAGAATAATTATCGATAAAATAATTTTGCAAAATAAAGAGGAAACTAATCGTTCCATGATAGTCTTCCATAGGCAGAAAATTTCCTATCATACAAATAGCCAACTATATTGGGTGCTTAAAATATTGCACCTTTAGCATCTTTCTTTTTAGCCCTTCTTTGAAATTAGACATAGACTTGGCCATTTCTGTTGTAAATCTTTGTTTAACAACCTCCCATGTATCGGGACCCATCACTATTTCCTTTCTTTTTCTCATCACTTCTACAAAAGTATCAGTGGTTGGCTGAAGCTTTAGGTACACATTTACTAGTTCGCTTAAAGAGTGGGTAACTATTTCCAAGCTCTGTCGACTCTCAGCAGGGAGATTTAAATACACGAGATCTCTTTTCAAGTTTGAATGAATATTTTGACACCTTTGTAAGGTGCATTACTGCATGTTTGATTCCCAAGGTATATCATAATTTTCAGACGAATAAGTCATGGTTGGTGTACAATCTTCTTCTTGAATGATGCATTTTTTCGTATGTCTTTTTTGAGCGAGATTTGGAGCAATATTTTCACCCTCTACATCAATATATAAAATTTTTTATATTAGAAAAACATGTAAACAAATTTGTACAAATTGAATGAAAATAATATTCATATTGATGGCCACTTCGATATGGTTGGCTAGCATCTTTCCCACCCTGAGACTGTTGAGAACCAGAACGACCACCGATTGGTTGAGAACTGACACGACCATCCGTTGATTGGCCTATGGGGGAATGCATATCACCACCTTCACGCAATTCTCCACCACCTATTGGTGGCCCTCCAAGGGAATGTGTACCACCACCAACCTCACGAGATGAGAGGGAAGCTTCATAAAAAAAATATGAATTTATAATAAATTCAAAAATACATTCATACATGTAAACACATGTACATATTCATTGGATAAATTGTGTGAACCATACCACGATTGCATGAACCATCGCCACGTGAACCATGGCCATGCTCCATTGATGGAGTACACACCCTTGTCCTCCTACCTCCTAAAAAATAAAAAATGAAACTTATTAACAAGTATTTTAACTCAAAATTTTGATAAAAAAATCAATTCCATATGTACACACATGTATGTATGGAGATAAGATTATATTTAAATACCATGAACATCCCTCGATCCATGATCCCCCTCTCTCGTAGAAATATGGGATTCTACTGATCTTCACCTTTCATCCTTCATGATATATATGTAGATATATCTATAGTGGACATTTACAATTATTTTTAAATTACTATTTAAAATAAATTCAAAATAAATTTCAAAAAATTAATGTAAATTAGTGTACACAAATTATTTAAAACATAACTTTCAAAGCACTAATTGATGTGTGAAACTCAATTTAAGAAATTTTTTTATAAAAATGTTAAGTTCACCAAATTGTGCTTTACATGGTGGGAGCACACTTGGTATATACTTTAAAAAAACACATGGTCATTAAAAAAGAAGTGTGAAGCTCAATTTAAACAAAAAAAATTTGAAGTCCTCACATTTCAATTTTATAGAAATGTGAAGTTCATCAAGTTGCAAATGTGAAGTTCACCAAGTTGCGCTTTACATGGTGGGAGCACACTTGGTATATAATTGAAAAAAACACATGGTCATTAAAAAATACACATTTATAAGTAAAAAACACACGCATATCAAATATATGTTACAATTTCCATCAATAAATTTTGAAGGAGAGCATCTCAACGTTAATTCATCTTTGAGAGATGAATCTTGAATTTTTTAAGAAGAGCATCTCAACACTAACTCATCTTTGAGAGATGAATCTTGAATTGGCATTGCCTCGTATAATACTAATTCATCTATTAATTCATCTTTGATAAATGAATCTTAAATTGGCATTTCCCCCCATAATAGATCACCAGACATCTTATTAACATTTGCACAATGTATTATACTAAAAATTTGAAATTGGATAACAATATTGTTCACTTTTACATGCAGGTGTTTTCTTCTTAACTTGGTACACGCATTTCATATGGTTGCACACAAGTTCAGAATTAGTGAAAATTACAATTCCATTTGATCCATACTTCCTATTTCTTCCCAAGCCTTCTATCAATGCAATATAATATGCCTTGTTGTTTGTTGTTCTTCCTGGTATATTCATTTTCCTTTGGAGGACCTTGCTAGTCGCAATATTGCAAAGCACATATGTAATCAATGCTTTCCCTGGATTGGGATAGCAAGAAACATCTATGAATAATGTCCATTTTTCAACCATATTTAGTCGGTTTTTTAATCCTTGAAAAGAACAAATTCAATAAAATATATTGAATTAACATTTATTGCAAATGCATGGGAGAAATGACATGTGTATGGTTTGTCTTAAAGTTTATGGGAGAAATCACATATAGAAAGAAATCACATCTAGAAATGACATTCCTTAAAGATTGCCTTGCCTAAATTTTAAGGGAGAAATTACATGTACATGGTTCCAAAAACACTAGCAAATTATGCCTTAAAATTTATCGAAGAAATGACATGTACATGGTTATCCTTAACGTTTTCCTTGAGTTTATGGGAGAAATTGGAGAAATGACATCCTTAAAATTTTCCTTGAGTTTATGGGAGGAATGGGAGAAATGACATCCTTAAAGTGTGCCTTCAGTTTATGGGAGAAATGGGAGAAATGGCATTTATGTACATGGTTATTGTTAAATTTTGCCTTAAGATTTATGGGAGAAATGACATGAAAATGACATGTACATGGTTTTCCTTAAATTTTTCCTTGATTTTAAGGGAGAAATGTGATAAATGACATGTATGTACATGGTTATCCTTAAATTTTGCCTTAAATTCTATGAGAGAAATGACATAGAAATTACATGTACATGGTTATATACTTAAATTTTCCCTTGAGTTTATGGGAAAAATGGGAGAAATGAGATGTATGTACATGATTATCCTTAAAGTTTGCCATAAATTTTATGGGAGAAATGACAGATACATGGCTCCAGAAACACTAGAAAATGCCTTAAATTTTATGGGAGAAATCGCATGTACAGAAATTGATATTACAATGAAGAGCTTCTATTTAGATCTATTCGAGATATTGAATGTAGGGGCATTTATTGGATATGTCACCTTTGAGAAAGGATGAGATCCAGAGGCTACCTGGCCCCTTACATACTCTGCCTTTAGAACTTGTAGAAGTTAACACTCAACAGACTGACTAAAATCCTATGGAAGTTCAGCCACTTTTTGTTTGGTTTTTACGCCTCAAATTTTGTCTTGAATAATTAATTGGAGAAAGCCTTGAGTTTTGGGGAGAAATGACATGTGCATGGTTTTCCTTAAAATTTTCCTTAAATTTTATGGAAGAAATCACATCTAGAAAAAAAATGCCTTAAATTTTGTCTTGCCTAGAGTTTACAAGAGAAATTACATGTACATGGTTTGCCTTAAAGTTTTCCTTGAGTTTGTGGACAAATGGCAAGTGCATGGTTTAAAGTTTGCTTTAAACTTTAAGTAGGAATGACACATATATGGGAGTAATGACATGTGCATGGGTTTATTTAAATTTTTCCTTAAATTTTATGGCATGAATGACACATGTATGGGATAAATAACACATGTACATGTTTTTCCTTAAAGTTTATGGGAAAAATGACATAGAAATGACATGTACATGGTTCCAAAAACACTAGAAAATGCTAGAAATGACATATACATAGGATAAATGATATGTATGTACATAAACCCACCTTCGTGTTTTTACCTTCATTGTTCCTTCCATAATATTCATTTTCCTTAAATTTTTCCTTGAGTTTATGGGAGAAAGCCTTGAGTTTGCGAGATAAATGACACATGTACATGGTTGCATTTTTACCTTCGTTATTCTTCATGATATATTCATTTTCCACCTTTATTTTATGGGAGAAAGCCTTGAGTTTGTGGGAGAAATGACACATGTACATGGTTTTCCTTAAATTTTGCCTTAAAGTTTATTAATTTTCCTTAAATGTTTCCTTGAGTTTATGGGAGAAATGACACATGAACATGGTTTGCCTTAAATTTTACCTTAAATTTTATGGGAGAAATGACATAGAAATGACATATACATGGTTCCAAAAACACTAGAAGATGCCTTAAAGTTTATGGGAGAAATGGCATGTATAGAAATGGATATTACAATGAATAACTTCTATTATGATCTGTTCTAGAGATTGACTATAGGGGAATTTACTAGATATGTCACCTTTGATAAAATATGAGATTCAGAGGCTACCTGGCCCTTTACAGACTTTGCCTTTAGAACTTGTAGAAATTAACACTCAACAGGCAGACTCAACTCCTATGGAAGTTCAACCACTTTAGGTTCGGTTTTTAGGCCTTAAAGTTTGCCTTGAATTAATGGGAGAAAGCCTTGAGTTTGTGGAGAAATTACATGTGCATGATTTTCCTTAAATTTTATGGTAGAAATCACATCTAGAAATGGCATGCCTTAAATTTTTCCTTGCCTAGAGTTCAAGGGAGAAATGACATGTACATGGTTTTCCTTAAATTTTTCCTTATATTTTATGGGAGAAATGACATTACCTTATAGTTTATGGTAGAAATGACATAGAAATGAAATGCCTTAAAGTTTTCCTAAAATTTTATGGGAGAAATGACAGATGTGTATGGGAGAATTGACACATGTACAGGGTCTTGCCTTAGAGTGGTAGTAGTTTGCACTTACTAAAACAACTAGTGGTATTGTTTGATGAAGTTATGCCAAAATTCACACCTTGATGAGTTTGTGGGATAAATGACATGTACATGGTTTGCAAAATTATTTTATGCACTCAGTAAAACAACTAGTGGTAGTGGTTGATGAAGTTATGTCAAAAGTCACACCTTGATGAGTTAGTTTATGGGATAAATGACACATGTGTATGGGAGAAATGACACATGTACATGGTTTTTTCCTTAAAGTGGTAGTGGTTTGTAGTTACTAAAACAACTAGTGGTAGTGGTTGATGAAGTTGTGTCAAAAGTAACACCTTGATGAGTTTGTGGGGGAAATGACATGTACATGGTTTGCAAAATTATTTTATGCAGTCACTAAAATCGCTAGTGGTAGTGGTTGATGAAGTTATGTCAAAACTCACACCTTGATGAGTTTGTGGGAGAAATGACATGTACATGGTTTGCAAAATTATTTTATGCACTCACTAAAACAACTAGTGGTAGTGGTTGATGAAGTTATGTCAAAATTCAAACCTTGATGAGTTTGTGGGAGAAATGACATGTACATGGTTTGTAAAATTATTTTATCCACTTACTAAAACAACTAGTGATAGTGGTTGATGAAGTTATGTCAAAAGTCACACCTTGATGAGTTTGTGGGAGAAATGACATGTACATGGTTTGCCTTAAATTTTAGGTTACCTTAAATTTTATGGGAGAAATCAGATATAGAAACCTTTACTTTGACATCTATAAATAGGCTAAGAACATTTAAAAATAATTTTCAACAATCATTAGTTATGTCCTTAATAAGAAGTATTATTTAATTTATAATAATGTTATTTTTGGCTTGTATAGTATCATTCATCCTTGATATGTACAAGAATTTTACAACTTGAACATCAACCTACACTATCATCATATCACTGTACATAAACTAGATTAGTAATATCCATTACATCATAAAAAACTCCACTTTTAGCATTTTACAAGATTAGAAGCATCATGGAAGGTGTAAATTTACGTACATTAATAAAAAATAGTTCTAGCATCAACATAAACGTATAGTAGCATTATGGTAAGAAGCCAAGGGTCTTCATTACTTGAATAATCCATTTCTAGAAATCATTACTATTAACATCATGCCTCCAAATGCATAAAATGATAAACAACTAGTGGTAGTGGCTGATGAAGTTATGTCAAAAGTCACACATACAACTCTACTCTACATATAGCTATCATTCTTGATCAACCTTACCAATACTTCTGTAACTTAAATCACCATTACTAATCTAATGTCATTTTTGTAGTATCACAAAATTGGTAAATAAAATTAAAAAAAATTGTCAAGCTATATACATCTCACACATTTTATTAAATTTTAAATCAATAAAAGTAAGAAAATCAGAATCGTGGACAAATATTATTGAGCCCTAGTATGCATAATATCCACTCTATATGTATGGAGGTTTGGTAAAAATTTCTTGAATCCCTAAGCAGCAGAAAATTTCTCCTAAGTTAAATCTTGAAAATCACTACTCTGTTGACTGTGTTGGAGATATATATGTGGGTATTCTGCTATGCAAGAGTCATTAGTTAAATCTTGGCACTATAGTGATGTGGACTCAGTTGGAATATTAATTATGAACAACTTATTATTCCATTTGCACCTAAGGTGTATATAAATTCTGAGTTTTATTGTATTAGATGCATGGGTAGCAACTGTAGTTGCCCTTTCAATTTTAAAAAAGTAAATATGGATTGATGATTGAGGCTAAAAATATAATGGACATAGTGAGATCACTAAAAATCCTAAAAGATAAAATGCTAAAAAAATTTATACACTGAACTGACTGAAGTGGGTGTAGAATTCAATTAAAGAAAGATCAAAGTGGTTACTTTCTTCCCTAAAAGGTGATCAACAAAATACATTATTAAATTCATGCATGAACCGTTAGAGATCATTCAAACTTTCAAATAGTTGGGATTTTATTTCAGCTAAAAGTATAGGTGGGAGAAATATTTGGAGAGGCTCCAAGGAGGATCAAAGGTGGTATTAATTCTACAAAACAAGTGCCAATCAACACATATATGTTACTACAAAATGATCAAATTGATATCCTTGAAAAATTTCATGCTAGTTATGCTTTATAGAAGTGAAATATGGGAACCAAGCATGTCAAACTTTCAAAGAGAAGATGATGAAAAATAGAGAAGTTACAAAATAAAATCCTTTATGTCCTATGAAATAAATGTCCCACATAGCTAAAGTTCTAAATGCTATGCAAAATGGAAGCACAACCATTGTTGATGTTATAAAACAAGGATTTAACAATAAGAAGATGTAGTTTGAGGTTGTAAATGAAATGTTGGATGCCTAGATAAAGTCTGTTGTATATTGACTCAAAGCTATAATTTTCTCAAAATAAATTAATGGCACAAATTAATTTAGAGGACATGTTGCAGTAACCAAATATTTTCTAGCAGGTGCGCCATATCCACTTGATAGTAACATAATCGACTATGGATCATGATTAATGAAACACTTGGATTTCATCTACGAAAAGTAGAGGAGATAAAAAAAAGGACAAGGATGATGTACCACATAGCTAAAGTTCTAAATGCTATGGAAAATGGAAGCACAAACATTGTTGATGTTATAGAACAAGGATTTAACAATAAGAAGATGTAGTTTGAGCTTGTAAATGAAATTTTGGATGCCTAGATGAAGTTTGTTATATATTGATTCAGAGCTGTAATTTTATCAAAATAAATTAATGGTACAAATGAATTCAGAGGACATGTTGTTGTAACCAGATATTTTCTAGCAGGTGTGCCATATCCACTTAATAGTAACAGAATCGACTATGGATCATGATTAAGGAAACACTTGGATTTCACCTACGAAAAGTAAAGGAGATAACAAGGAGGACAAGGATGATGTACCACATAGCTAAAGTTATAAATTCTATGGAAAATGGAAGCACAACCATTGTTGATGTTATAGAACAAGGATTTAACAATAAGAAGATGTAAATGAAATGTTGGATGCCTGGATGAAGTCTGTTGTATATTGATTAAGATTTGTAATTTTCTCAAAATAAATTAATGGCACAAAGGAATTCAGAGGACATGTTGTTGTAACCATCTATGCTCTGCAAGAGTGAATATAACCTAATATTTTAAAACCAAGCTAGCCTAACTATATTAGAAGAAAAAAAACTAAGATGTAAGTATCCTAAATTTCTATCTCAATTCCTTCTAATTATTATGGGAAGAAAATATTGATCTATACACTTCAAACAAAACTATCCCACCTCAATCTATGTTAAGTAGAAATAGAATTTGGAAAGAGTGTAACCTGCCAATAAGCCAATGGCTGAATGATTTTAGCCAGAATTAGCCACTGCATGCCATAACCCATCAATATTGTTTTATGGTCATGTGATTAATGACATATCGCTATTGTAGAACCTTGATATGTATGAGCTTATTAGAACATGCATATACATCATGACTAAGAAGTAACCTCAAGTAATGCAATCTACTAACACACTTGAAGTGAATTATTACCCTTATATTGACACTATATGTTGTTGAAACCAGATATTTTCTAGCAGGTGTGCCATATCCACTTGATAGTAACAAAATTGACTATGGATCATGATTAATGCAAAACTTGGATTTCACCTACGAAAAAGGTATATGGATGATAATAGGAGCTATGATTTGACTCCTTAACAAGACATACAACAAATAATATTGGATGCAAAGAAACATTGGCTTCATCCAACCAGGGCTTTGGAAATCCTTTTCAATAGAAAAAAGTGTGCACATTTACTAAGTGGAAAAACATCCTACTAATAAAATAATCCCTTAATTCGAAGCTCTACAAATCCTAAATACTATTAGAATAATCAAATACATAACTCAGACAAACAAGAGGAACTCCTACTGATATCTCTTTGACAACTTGCAAGGAGGAAGTCTATTACAACTCTATAGGAGGAAGGTTGTAACCTATGAATAAACACGGGTGAAGACCACTTTCTATGTTCTTGCTGGTTCAGATAACGACGCCAACCAATAGATAGACTGAGGGTGGGGCAAGGGGTGAATAACATAGACTATGTGATTTTTTCAACTATGTGCCCAAGTTGAGGCTATGTGCCAAGAAATGCAGTATAAACATTATAAATAGAAAGTTATAAGTTAGACTAAGGAATTCTACAACAATGTGTGATTGGAAATATTATTTCTATTTCACGTTACCTATAAAACTAAGAAAACATGGAAATTTGGGTTACATAATGTGAAGGTGTGGTAGTGTTTATTACAAAGTTAATAGATTAGAAAAAGAGAATTCATAAGAAGCAGTGGAATTTGTAAGAATTTTCTAAAAACAGAGGTCATAGGAGTACCTAGAAATTCAGAGATTCCGACGACAAGAGCCAGGAGATCGCTGAAGATGTCGCAGAGAGAAAAAACAAAAAAACAAAGTATAATTAAAACCTGCGAACAAAAAAACGGAGAATTAAAATTAAAACAAACAAAACAAATACACAAAAAAATAAACAGATTCGACGAACAGATGTCTTACCTCGCAGCTTTCCCACAAATGTCAATGATAAGAGCTAGGAGATCACTGAAGATGTCGCAGAGAGAGAAAACAAAATAACTGAGCAGAATTAAAACCCGCGAACAAAAAAATAGAGAACTAAAATTAAAACCAACAAAACAAATACAAGAAAAAATAAAGAGATGACTCAAAGAAACAACTTTCTCACCTCGTAGCTTTCGCACAGATGCGAGCAATAGCAACAAAAAATGGACCTCGCAATAGATGACACAGAGTAACATATTTCTCATATCGTAGCTTTCGCACATATGCTAGGAATTGCAACAAAAAACATATCTCACAATAGAAAACAGTAACAAGCACCTCGCAATACCAACATCAAAGAAAATAACAAGCCTGAAACCTATAAAATTTTACAGGCCGATATATTTATAAGCCAAAGTTCGGCCAAACTATTAGTCCAGCTGAACTATTAGTCTGTCTGAAGTATTAGGTCGGGCGAACTTTGGTTTCCAGTTTCCCATCTCAACCAAAAATATGTTTTCCCACGTCGTCAATACATCGTCAATGTAAATGACAGAATTAGTTCGGCCAAACTAATTTCGAAACTTCAGTCTAACTTTCAAACAGTTTGGCCAAAATTTTATAAAAGTTCGGCTGAACTGTTGGGAAAATGAATTTTTCACCCATGTTTCTCACAAAAGTGTAACCCACCTTCGTGGTTTTACCCTGTAATTGATTATTTTTCTTTTGTACAAGTCTTCATAGCATGCTGATTCTTTTACTAATAAAGTTTTCTAGTGTGCATTTTTCTTCCCAGCGTTCAATATTATACTGGTGGAGTGGATGGAATTATTCCTAAAGAGGGTGTGCTCTTCTCAGCTTCAAAAATGGCTTCATGATGATCAAGGTGGCTGGATCTTCTACTCTGTGGGTGAAAAAGGAATTGATGTTAATTTTTGATGTGACTATACATGTTGCTACAAGAGGAATCCTCTTCCTGTAGCAGTAATTTAATTCATCTTCAAGACACCATTACTACCTGTGGGATTTATGAAAAGTCATAGGAGCTATAAATACAAGGCTACACTCATCAAGAGGTGGTGTAGGTGGTGGAAATGTTGATGAAATAAAATTTTCTAATTTTTTCATGTAAGGCAGAGTGGAATTTGAGGATGATTTTTTCTAGATGGAGTGGATAGGTGATGGAAGGGGTGTTTGGGGACCTCTCTCAACCTTCTCTAAACAAGAAATGATATTTCTACCCTTTCCCCCAATAAAATTTGCTTCATGTAGCATCTACATGACTTCCCGTAGAATTTTAGGGCAATCCCCTTGTAGCAGAACTTTTTATCCATAACTCTCAAACAGTAGATTGTACTAACCTGAAATGTTTTGAGCATGTTACCATCATCCTTATGCACCTCCCCATAAAACATCTTGACGACTGGATGCATGAATCTCGAGAAAAAAGAAATGGTTGTAGGTGATGGAGTTCAATTTCTCACAAAGTGTGCACCAAAATTTGCTGAAATTTTTTGAGCATGTTACTATCATCCATATGCATATCCCCATGAAACAAATCAGAAAATGGATGCAAGTTTTTCAAGAAATAATAAAAAAATATTTGTGCTAAAAAACATGACTTCCTGTAGTAAAAACAGGATTTCCCGTAGCATTTTAGGACAATGAGGAAAATAAATGAGAAAATCTTGGCATTGGTGAGTGGACGTTGGAAATGGATGATGGTGATGTATTGGCATGACATTGGTCATTTTGGAGCATCTGAGAAAACGAGGATAAAGTCCAAGTTTGACTTGCTTTGACTAGATTTTTGACCAGCTTTTTCTTTTGGTGCCAACTTGTTTTTTGTTGCTTGAAAAGGTTGAAGAGAACTTGCATGCATTAGATAGAGATACATGGAGAAAATATTTTTTTTTTCTTTTCATTTTTTCATTTTTTCTTTTTTATTGGGCCTACTAGTTGCCTCAATGAGGTTTTCAACTAGTAGGTCTTCCTAGGCGCCTCAAAGGAGGTTTTCACCTAGGGTATTTTCTTTTTCTCTTATTTTCTCTTTTTTCCAACCCATTGATGGTCTCATGGTGGTTTTAAATCAGTGATCCAACCTCAGGCACCTCAAAAGAGGTTTTCACCTAATATTTTATTCTTTTATTTTTTCTCTTTTTCCATCCTAATATTATTTTTTCTATCCTACTCTACTTGAAAAAATAAATCTCTTTCAAGTATAGGAATAATTCCAATGGAGCAATGTGCACATCAATATGATATATAGAATCATATGTAGGTGTTGGGCCAAAGAAAAGGTACATTTTACCCCTATCTTTAGCGTGATTAAACATTAACTTTTATATGTTTTCCTTCATTTTAGAAATAAATCAAAGGAGAATAATGTAAAAGTAGGGTAAAACGAATTATTAATAAAAGGTGTGTTTAATAGTATGAAAAGAAAATTTTGTTATCTTTATTGATAGGGAATCGAAACAAACCAACTTCTGACCAAAACGACCAAACAACAGTAGTCAATAAAATTAAATGGAATCGCGTTGGTTCCTATGAATCAACAAAATATGCAGAGACACACCTATTCTTGAAGCATTCGGTTGATGGCTACGAAGCCTCAAGATCTCCTAATCCTGAGGATTCATTATTCTGTTTTGTTTCTCCTTTAAGTTATAAAAGGCTATAGGTGAAAGAAAACAAAGAGTTTTTGTTCATGTATTATAATTTCCTGTAATAAACTTATTCAGACAAAACCTTCGAACTCGTGATGATGTACTACTCCATTGATTAATGAATAAGTTGGTGTTTTCTTCATAAGCGAATTCCAAGTAGTTCTTGGTAGAATACTTCTAGAGGCTTCGGGCCCGATCCCTAGGATTTCTCCTGCTATTTTGTGTTATATGTTTATTTCCTAATTCTCACAATTTAGTTATTCTTTGTGCTTTGTAGAATTACCATTTGATTCATTAATCGCAAGTGTGATGTGTTACAATTTCCTTTTCAATAGGTTGAATTTATCATTGATGTTCCTTTATTATTGAGTGACACCTTTACATTCATCAGATTGATTTCAGCGTGATTAAGTATTTTTTGTTCATTTTTGCATCTGGTTATTTCTTAAATCTTTCCATCATAAGTGTGAATGTGTGGTTTTCTGTTTAATTACGAATGTTGATATTAGTTGAGTTATAGAGAATTCCATTGCAAAATGTTAAATAATTGATTATTGTTCAATTCATTGAGATCGTAGTTCAATTCATTAATACTGTTGTTCAATTCATTAAGCATTTTTTTCAGTTGCAAAAGATCCTTTATTTTAGCATCAAGTGTTTACTTCTACATAGGTTTAGATTAAGAATTTATTCCTTTGATTGATTTGAAGTATTTCATAGTTTAGTTTTAGGTTGGTTGATTGAAATTCGAGAATTAGATAATATTTATTACAACGATCTAGAGTAATTGACCTTTGATTTCACTCGCATATATTTTTCTCGCACTCATGAAATAAAAATACTTGCCCTGGGTTGATCATTAATGTGAGCATTAAGGTTACCTTTAACAGTAACCTTCTTGACCCAACATTTTGGCGTTGTTTCTGGGGAGAGTGTTTAGAAGTGATGTCTTTTGTTTTTCCTTTTTCTGTGAAAGAATTGGGTATTGAAAACGAGAGGTAAGAACCTGTGTAATAGCAAGAAAAATGCTTTCTCTCCAGCCCGCTTCTCAGCAATTGTGTAGAGGTTAAATAGGATAGGTGGTTTTTTTTTTTTCTATGAATGATTAGGAAGAAAAGGATAGAATTAGATTGAAACCCCCCATATAAATCCACAAAACCCAAGGGATTGGTGGTCCTTGGAAAAACAACATTCATAGACGAAATCATAAGGAAAGCTGAATCTCAGGCATCTGCAAGACCCAAAATAATTTCGGAAAAGAGTCCTACTACAATCCCTTAGGAAGCAACCTCACCATCTACATCCCATGCCGAATATCCACAGGAAAACCGAAGGTTCTGAATGAAGCTTTCAGACTATAAAACATTTGAGTCATGGCCCTTCACAAGAGGGAAATTCCTGCAATTTGCAAGAAGGAGAGGAAGAAACTAGTAGTGCGGTAAAGATAAAAACTCTAGAGCCTAAATCTCATGAAATAGTGATTGAGATAGAGGTACCCAATATTCCAGATCAAGTTAGTGCTGCAAGGCCTCCTCCAAATCTACCTCTTAATTCCACTCAAATTATTCTCCAAGACCAGGAAATTCCTGAAGGTTATTGGCACATCTTTGATCAGATGGTGCATAACCAAAACCAGAGATAGACATCAAAATTGGAGTATCCCATTGTTGATTCAATTGCAAATTCCCCTATGAAATCTATCCCATTACAAAACATCCCCACCTTCCAAGGACTGACTTTAGAAGATCCGAATGCATTTTTATTTGAATTTGATTTTTTATGTAGGGGATATGACTACACCACTGACGCTCAAAAACTGAAACTATTCCCCTCTACTTTGAAGGGAGCATCTCTACCCTGGTTTATGGGGCTCGGTGGGGGAACCATTAATATTTGGCATCAGATGAAAAGATCTTTTCTTAATAAATACCAAGATTACTGTCAGACTCGGGAACTAGAAGATGAAATCTTCAACATATCTGCAAAAGACAATGAGACCTTAGAAGAATATTTTGAACTATTTCAATATAGTTTGCAAAGATCTCCATATACCAAATTGTCTAAGGATATCTTAAAAGCAACAATTATTAAAGGAATGAAAGAAGAATGGGTAGAAACACTTAATATAATGGAAAAAGGGGAAATATATCAAGAATATTATGATGGCATTATTGCATTGTGTATCAGGTGCTCTCGAGGTAGTACGTGGAACAGGCCAACTGGATGGGTTTCAGTTAATAGGAATTACAAACTGTTAGGTGGAAGCATGACCAGAGCAGAGTTCGGTAATCTCTTAGAATATTTCAAAACTTATATCTTGGGCACCCTCACAACACAGCTAGATGTCCTCCAAGCCAAGAAGAAGCAAGATTTAGCAGAATAGAACTTGGCTATTTTTTTTCCACGCTGTTGGAAGAAGAACAGACAGCGAGAATATCCATTAGACATGGTCTCGACATGTGCTATCTGTACCAAGGACCATGCCACTGAACAGTGCCCTTCACTTCCAGGGTTGAAAGAGATTTTCAAAGAAGCAGAAGAAGAAATAGAACTGTTGTATCTAATGAATCAACGTCGACACTGGAAAGCACGACCAAGTATGTCACAAGACCCGTCTCAGTTCTTTCCTTCTTCACAATTTAATGAACATAACTCTGGGATAGCATGGCAAAGCAAATCACCTTTTTATTCTTTTCCATCCCAATCATTTTTGATGCCCCCTTGGAGGACTCAATCCTCTCTAGGTAATGGTTGGCCATGTTTTCCTTTCTCTCCTCCATACTAGCTAAACAATCCATATCAATCCCAGTGGCCTACCTCCACCTCAGAAAATACAAATTGGTCTCAAAAATGGCAGCGACACCTGGGAATAATTAATTTACCTATGGGAATAGGGGCTCAAACTCAACCCACATTACCAGCTCCATACCTTGTACAAAAAAATCCTCAGCCTATTATACGCCCTCAACTTCCAGCTCAACCAAATCCTAATCCTAGTAACAGACCGGTTCAGCTGATCCAGATTTTTGAGAATCCAGACTCCGAAATTGAACAAAAGGAATGTAATTAAACTAAGCTGAGATCAGGGTGTGTTATTTCACCTAAGGGAGGTACTGCCCTGCCCAAAATTAAGTCTAAAATTCTATCAATACCTAAACAACCAACTATGAATAAAAAAAATATAGAACAGGGGAGGGACACAGTCGACCAAAGAGATCCTGAAAATATTATTATTTCCTCTCCTCCATTCGTTGAGAGATTAATAATACCCAAGCCAATTTTCTCTTCAAATTTTGATCTTATAAGGGAATTAAAAAATCTTTGCATTAAAATTCCTCTCCTGTAGGCTATACAAGACATCCCTATATATTCTAAAACAATAAAAGAATTATGTGTAAAAAAACCTATGAGGAAAGCAAAGACTTTACCAATTGTCCATGTAGTAGGGACACTGTCAGATTTACTTTTGGGTAAAGAAACACCAATAAAATATGAGGATCCATGAAACCCCATAGTCACAGTCCAGATCTAGGGCACTCCTTTTCAAACACGTTAGTTGATTTGGGGGCAAATATTAACATTTTAGCTACAGAAACCTGTGAAACACTGGGTATAATAGCCTTAGAACCCACCTCTACCTTGATGGAACTTGTTGACTGATATTTTGTTAAACCAGAGGGTAGATTATAGGATATCCTGGTTTCTGTCGACTCATGGGAATACCCGGCCAATTTTTTAGTTATTTACCCAAAAGGTAGATTAGACAGACATCCCCTAATACTGGGATGACCTTGGTTAGCGATGACCGATGCTTACATAGGTTGTCGAATAGGAAGCATGACCATTTCTAAAGAAGATGCCATAAATAATATTGCTATATATCCCCATACCAAACGAAGTCTTCCCACTGTAAATATCCACAAACAACCACATACATATTGGGAACAAAAAATTCGTTCACCATTGACAATAGTTGAAGCACTCGAATTCAAATATCAAATTGAAGATTATGTGATCAATAACTTTATAAACTAGCCATATAGTTCAGGGAATTTAAAGTGCCAAATGTTAAAAGAATTTTTTGATAACAAATCACAGGAAGACCCCCTAACAGATATTTGTTACTAGCACATACCCACGAATGTTGTTCGTAAAAGAATGCCAATTGAAATCGATTCAGGAAAAATTTTGAATATCAATGGCAGTCTGGATAGTGACCAGCAACAAAAGATCCTTAAAGTCTTGAAAAAATATAAAGGAGCATTTGCTTGGGACTACCCAGACATGAAGGGTATAGATCTTCAACTGTGCACGCATCATATTTACATTGAAAAGGATGCTCGCCCTATTCAGCAGCCTCAACGAAGGCTAAACCCATATATGAAAGATATTTTAAAAGACAAATTAAAGAAGCTGCTAGATGTAAATTTCATTTATCCTATTTCAGACAGCAAATGGGTGTCTCTATTAGTGGTGTTCCTAAAAATAATGTTAAGTGGAAATTTTGTGCGAATTACAGAGAGCTGAAAAAAGCCACATAGAAGGACCACTTCCCCCTCCCCTTTATTGATCAGGTCCTCAATACATTGGAAAAGAAGCGATTATTTTCCTTTCTTGATGGTTTCAGTGATTACAATCAAATCTATATAGCCCCTGAAGACCAAGATAAAACAACCATCACCTGCCCCTGGGGTACATTTTCCTATACAGTATTACCATTCGGTTTATGTAATGCCCCAACAACATTTCAAAGGGCCATACTTAGTATTTTTCTGATTTAATAAATGAAGGGCTCAAGGTCTACATGGATGACTTTAGTCTATATGGATATGACTTCGATCAGGCATTTCAAACATTGGAAAAAGTATTGGAACACTGTATTGCTACCAGATTATGCTTAAGCAACGAAAAGTGTCACATGATGATGACCGAAGGCGTGATCCTAGGACACTACATCTCTATAGCTGGAATACAAGTACATCCAGAAAAGATAGAGGTAATTATCTTATTAGCCACACCTTGTACTCAGACAGAGGTATGTATTTACCTTGGATATGCAGGGTACTATCGTAGGTCTATAAATAATTTTTCACAAATTTATGTGCCTTTTTATGCATTAACTGGAAATGTTGAATTCCATTGGTTTAAAAAATGTGACACTGCTTTCTCATATTTGAAGAAACTGATCTCGACTGCACCAGTCTTGTGTGGACCTAATTGGGAGCTGACCTTTCATATTTCTTTGGATGCATTAGATACAATGATAGGATCATTTCTCGATCAAGAGGAGGAAAACAATCCCTATGCTATTTACTATATGAGCAAGAATCTTACTCCTATTGAACCAAATTATACAATGACCGAAAAGGAATTCTTGGATGTCATTTATGCTATAAATAAATTTATACATTACATAAATGACTATCAAGTATTACTGTATACCGATCATTCTGCCATTAGATATTTCTATTACAAATGGAAGAGTGACTCATTGGTTGTTTATTTTACAGGAGTTCGATATAACTATTAAGGAATGTCCAGGGAAGGAGAACATAGTTGCATATTTCCTATCTAGAGTCCCAAAGACAAATGACCCACTGGCAGTAGATGATCATTTTCTTAATGAACATTTGTTTGTTGTGGCAATAAAAGTGCCATGATACACAGATGTAGTGAATTATCTGGTAGTAGGAAAGCTGCCAAGACACTTGACAACAAAGGAATGGAAGCTAATTGTTTAACGCAGTGCTAGATTCTTCTATATTGGTGGATGTATTTTCCATACAGGAGGTGATATGCATATACGTAGATGCATTCTAGAAGATGAGATTCATGACATCTTGAAGGACTACCATGACAAACCATGTGGCGAACATTTTGCAGATTGCAGGAAAAGGCACAAAGTATTACAAATGGGTTACTATTGGCCCAAAAATTTTAAATATTCAAAGAAATATCTGCAAGCCTGCAATATTTTCCAAAGAATGGGTCGCCCTTGAAAATCCAACGAGATACCATTTCATCCACAGTTGGTAGTAGAACCATTCGAACGATGGGCATTGGACTTGGTTGGGACATTCAACTTGCCATCGAATCAGAAGGCCTACATACTCGTTGCCACAGAATACGTGACGAAGTGGGTAGAAAGAGTGGATTTGACAAGAGCTATAGAAGAGTCTGTGATTAATTTTCTTTTTGAGTTATTTGTGCGGTATGGCTTACCCAGGGAAGTGATAACTAATGGAGGGGCATAGTTTGTAGGAAATAAAATTACGGCCACTCTATGGAACCACCATGTCACTCATAAAGTCACCTCTCCCTACCACCCGCAGGCGAACGGGCAGGTTGAAAGAAACAATAAATCCATTGAGGCAATTCTCACTAAAAAAGTCTCAACACATCATAGGGATTAGGCTACTAGACTACCAGAGACCTTGTGGGCTTATTGCACAACTTGGCGAAACACCACCGGATATTCTCCGTACCACCTGGCATTTGGAAAGGAACCAATTTTCCCCATTGAATTTGAGATAAATACTCTTAGAACATCCCAGTAAGGGGGAATGGATTTGACAGAGGCCTAAGTTAGAAGACTCCAACAGATAAATGAATTAGATGAAGCACGACTACTTACTCTATAGTGCACTACAACTATTCAGCAACAACAGGCTAAGTGGCATGATAGCCTCATAAAAAATAAGACATTCCAGAAAGGATATTGGGCACTCCTATATGACTCCAGATTCCAAGAATTCCCTAGTAAGTTACAAACAAGATGGCTCGGGCCATACGAAATTCAAGAAGTGCACAACAACGGTACCATTACCTTGACCACCATAGATGGATCTGAATCTGTTTTTCAAGTCAATGGACACTGGGTGCGCCTCTATCATAGACCACTTACAAAAGAGTCTTTCTGCCAGCATGTGCATGATGATCCCACTATCCAAATTTTAGCTACAAGGAATAATGGCCCAGCAGCTTTAAGTTCATAAAAAATTTTACTTCCTCTTGTAAATAGTGTATATATGCTTCCTACATTTAATGGTAATTTATAGTTCTTTTCATCACTGTATAAAATAATTCCATCTTCTTTCTTTTCTATTGTTTTATTTTTCACAGCCGCGTTCTTTTTCTTTTATGTGTTTGATTGCTTTTGATGTTCAATCCATTAAATAGTTGGTGTTCAATCGATTGAACAGCTGTCGTTCAATCCAATTGAACGGCTATTTTTTTTAGCATGTTTTTTATTCTTTCCATTGAACAATTGCTTTTCAATTGATTGAACATCTGTTGTTCAATATAATTGAACGGTTGTGTTTTTAGTGTATTTTTATTTTCATTTTTGTTGTTCAATCCATTGAACAATTGATGTTCAATTGATTGAACAGTTGTCGTTCAATCCGATTGAACGACTATTTTTTTGTAGCGTGTTTTTATCTTTGTTTTTCAATCCATTGAACAATTTTTGTTCAATTGATTGAACAGATGTCGTTCAATCCAATTGAACGACTGTGTTTTTTTAGCATGTTTTTTTTTCAAAAAAACAAATTTGTTGCTCAAAGTAGAAATTTTTTGTCTTTTGTCTTTTGATGATTTCCTTTTAATATCCACTCTTCCTTTACACGTTATTGCCATAAAAACCATTTTACAAAAGAGGAAATTGCACCTAAAGAAGAGAAAAATAGTGATATTACTAATATTATGTTTTTTTTGAAATTTTGATGGACATCTCTAATTTGGAAGCTAACATGGTTCATCTATATAATGAATGGCTTGATATCTCCTTTTCAGACATATCATCACACAATTCATTATCATAGTTTTATGCTGGTGTATCTTTTTACACTCTCAAGTGGAAATTCTCTTTGGCATGAGGATATAGGAATAAGAGCATCATTTGTATTGGCATTCTTTTTACTTATTACACCATCCCTAACACTTAAGAAGTTAATGAGCCTCCCTCCATTTATAATAAAAGGAAAATATATCTCTATGTGAAAATTTTTAAAGAAGAGAGAATAGGGGGTCTCATTACGAGCCAGCCTACCATGATCATGACGATCTAACATGTGACATTCCCACAATGGCCACCACACCAGGGTAGTGACCTTCTCGACATCTAAAACTTCTTGAAGGACATGACGTATCATCATGATCCGGCCTCATCACTCTCTTAAATCCCCGTGAATGGCATTATGACTATCTAGCCACCACACCAGCATAGTGGTCTCTCCACAAAATAAGAAAAATGTCTACTTTTAAATAGAGGATTATGTCTCATTCCTGGGTTAAAATATAAACCCTATCAAGGCTATGGATGTTTGCTGGCAGCAATGGCTCTGCTTGTGGTATTGGAGTATTTTTTATAGCAGTCAATTATTTTTATATGCCTCTATTTTCTATTGATTCATTCCTGAAGAAGAATGCACTGTTTGACTAAGTGTTATTGTTATCAAAGCCTATACACATAATCAACTATGGTTTTAAATGATTTATCTTATCATGCTGAATTTAGTGATAAAAACATCAATCATAATCTGTCACCTATCGTGCTTCCGTCATATTATGCCATCAAAATAGGAAATCTTTTTCATAATGATAGCTACTCCGCTTTTCTCCCATTTTGGTCATTTCCACCTGATGTACATTTGCGATGATTTCCAACTTCTAACTTCTACTTCATGTGCATTCATGATTTCTACCACCTTTCCTCTTTTCTTGTGCTTGAAGGTCGTGGACGCCCTTCTCTCATTGGAGGGGGTATGAATACTCATAATAAACAGGCATGCAAATTAACCATGCGACTCCCTTTAGATATATTGATTGGAAAATAGAATCATCGCATTAACGTCATGCAGTCATATTTCTAATAATATATTTTATAAGAGCTGCATGGAGTGTTTGTATTGTTTCTAACTAATAGAGTCGAAAGAAGTAGAAGGGTGAAGAAACCAGTTCTGAAAATACAGTAGCTATTGGTGGAAATTCTCTTCACAATGAACCCACAATATTTCAAGTCTTAGAATTAGCTCACACCATTCTCCAACAAGATGGTTGGATTTCATACCTGAAAAGACTGGAAGGGTTTAATACGAAGAAATAAATTGAATTCCTGCAGAATCTACGGGAAGGGCACACCATAGTTAAAGTCAGAATTATACCAATCTTCAAAGAAGTAATTGTTGAGGTATCCAGACTTCCAATAGAAGGGGAAAAATGGACTGATAAACATGTCCTCATACAAGAAGCAGTTTAAGTATATTAGGATATAGATGAGCAACTAGTACCAGAAGGAAAAGGTATTGACCCTGTGTCCTTGAAGTAGCCTTGGCAGGAACTAGCAGTCTTCATCCAAAATTATATCACATGTGACAGACACCAGGATGTGGTAAAGTCCCGTCAACTCAAACTGTTAGTTGTTCTCAAACAAATATTTTAGTTAATTTTCCTTTTTTCTTGAATTATATATTGCATGATACTATTGTTCGAATTAGGAAAGCTAAAACCCCTCAAGTCGTTCTCAGCCACCATGGCCTGATAGAATTAATTATTATTCATGAATAAAAAGACATCAATTAGCATGGGATAGCTTTTTCAATCATGCCCTAGTTTCCCCTGAAGAAAACACTGACACAGTAGAAATTGAACTTCCAAGAACGGTCATTCCTAGGAAAGATAGAGGGAATAGAACACATGTTTGAACCTCATAACCAATAAAATGGAGATGGTCTGAAAGATTAAAAATAAAACTAAATACCTTAGTATTTCCAGATGAGACGGGGCCATCCTATACACCACCTCTGAGCCCTCAAAATTTATCTTTACAAGACTATGAGGAGGAAATGGCTGAAGTATTAGAACAGATGAGAGAATCTTATGAAATTAGGAACCCATATGAAAAATCTGAGGAACAGAGGGACCATTTGAACCGGTCTGCCTCTACTAGCAGCTCTGGCCATACTGAAATCCTACCTTCCAATGATGAATTTCAGGATTTTAGGGTTTTATCTCCCTCTGATAAAAAATGGGTGAATAAGGAAGACCAGATAGAGAGAGCATCTGAATTTTGAAACCAGTCAGGGGATATTTTTCTATTAGAATAGGACACAAATATTGAGACAACTCCTCTGTCACCTGAAGAAAATATTTCTCCACCCAGTCAAGACATCAATGTTGGAGTAACCTCTTCGACACCTGAAGAAAACATTATTTCATTAAATGATAACCCTAATATTGGCATAGCCCTTTCTGAACCTGAAGTTGTTGCTATTTCTTCTCCTACCAGAACCCCTTCAAAGGAAAAATTAGTTGGGGTTAAGTTTAGAAAAATGCGCAAGAAATGTAGAGAATTGAGGAAAATAGTAAAATAGTTAAGGGAATGGTTGAGAGAGGCAGACAAGGCCTGGAAGCCTAAGAAGGAATTAGATACCATGGAAACCCAAATAAATTTTTTCACACAAATGGTAGATACTGCTGAAGTCTCTATGCAGACTGACTTGATACCTACGGAAGGCAAAGAAACCAAAACGGAGGAAACACCTGCTTATACTCCTTTGGTCGAAAAAGTTTCCAATCAAAAGATTCACAATGAATTAACTCAAGTTCAACATGAATTTACCGAGTATAAGAAGGAAGTAGTGCCTTTTCAAGAACATCAGGCATTAATAAAATGATTTAAAGACCTTTCTGCAGCTGAAGACAATACCTTTACCCAAATTAGGGGAGAAAGAGTAAAAGAAAAAGGGTCACAAGACCAATTGGAACAGGCTAAGAAACAAACCAGTGTTGTTTGTTCTCTTTACTCAGATGTATTGAGTTGCAGAGCACCGACCACCAATTATGCCTTATTTTTAGTAGAAAGGTATTTGTTGTTGAAGATCAAATATGTTAGAGCAGGGAGGCCTACTACATTTAAAACCATTGAATAATTTTTCCAATGTTGTAATGACTAGGATGAACATCTCCAACACATTTTGTGCGAATTTTTCTTGCACAACTTATTTTTATAAGAGGAAAGAGACAGTAACCCCAGTACTTTCATTGGGGACATTCAGTTCCAAGCTTTTCTGTCTTTTGCTAAAAATCAGATTATATGGGCTAAAGCCTATAATATATTTCATAAAAGAGAATATGGGCTAGATATATGGGTTAGAGGGGAGCCTACAAAACCCCTAAATTTATTTACTAAAAATAAGATGTTTATGCAATGGGAAGGAGTGATAGTCAGGTTAGGGCCAATTCACAAAGATATTGTGCTGAATGGAATAACATATGTTACACAGAAATTTGTCACTGTCCCTGCAATTCCCCATCCCGCACATTGGAGGGCTCATTCCGTGACCTGTGAGCAGTGACATGACTTGAAATCATTTTCATGACATTCCTCTAAACATGAGTTTTCATTGCCCTGAAGACACCTCCTTTTGAAAAACCCTAAAAATGGCCTTTTCATCATTGGTGCGACTAGCCAGTTCAGTACCCGCACCAATGGGGGAAATAATTCAAATAGGGTGCGCCAATTGGCGCTCTGTCTTAGAGTTGCACTCGCGCCAGCCATTTTAAGGATTTTTTTTTTTTAATAAATGGCGGAAGTTTCGTCCTAACTAATCCAGAAACTGGTATCTAATTTGAGTTGAGAGGTTTGACTCCGAATCTCCATGTAGAGAAAGTGGTTTTCCACCTCTCATGGAAGCTTCCTTGAGGATTGGGCCAATCCCATGATTATAGGGATCCCAACTCCCCTTCCTCCATATATAAAATCTTGCTCATTCCCTTTGCAAGCTAGTCTCCAAGTTCCCAAGAGCCATCAGAGCCTTATGCTGCAAGAGCCTTGATTCATTCCCTTAAGGCCAAATCCAAGCAAGGATATTATCGTCGAGACATCTGAAGAGAGAGGTTTGTCCCATCCCCGACAGGATTTTTCGAGACGTGTTCTGCTGGCGACCCTCCGAAGGAGAATTCAGCGTCAGAGCCAGGTTGTATCCTCCTTTGATTGATTAATGATAAGCGACTATTGGTTATGGTTCCACTCTTTTTGTTGATTATGATGATGAGTTATGTCTTCTCTAACTGACAAATAGTTGCATATATTGGATCTTACGCTTGCGTTTGTTGTGTTTCTTGCATGGGCAGGTGTCCTATCACGAAGATCGTGAGGATCGTGATATGCCAGAGCTAAGGAACGGGAGCGCTACTTTCTCTACAAGCGACAACATTGGATTCCAGGTAAGCCTTCATCACTAGTTGGTTTATGTGCAATTCGGAACCTGCACTATAGTGTGTGATGATTGTTGCTAGACCCGGTCTGGGCTAGTAGGGATCGCCTTTGTCCGCAGAGGGGATTTACCTCCACAAAAACATACTTCCAGGATATTCAGGAAGAAGCTTTATTAGCATCCAAATAGAGATGGAAAGCCTCTACCAATAACGTTAAGAACATAGAGCCACTTGGGTATAGGAATTTTAAAGATTTTTCTTCTCCTTTTCATCTGTATATTAATCTAATTTTGAACATGGGTCCTACATGGATAGGATGCAGATATAGATGCCCCATCATATTGTACCCTCCTGAAGACTACCATCATGATTATGAATTATCAAAGGGACATACAAACTCAACATTTGCAAAAGTAAAACAAAATCATGGTTTTAGACTTTACAAGGAATAAGTATATCCTACCTATTCCTTAACTCAACTACACCTCAATCATCTGTTTGCATGAGGACATGAAAAAAGGTAAGAAGGGGAGTATGTTGGGCCGAGGAAAAGGTAAATTTTACCCCTATCTTTAGCGTGATTTTTCATTAACTTTTATATGTTTTCCTTCATTTTTCAAATAAATCAAAGGAGAATAATGTAAAATTATGGTAAAATGAATTATTAATAAAAGGTCTGTTTAATAGTATGAAAACTAAATTTTTCTTTCTTTATTGATAGGGAATCGAAACAAACCAACTGTTGACCAAAATAACTAAAAAACATCAGTCAAGAAAATTAAATGGAATAGCATCGGTTACTATGAATCAACAAAATATGCAGAGACATGCCTATCCTTGAAGCATTTTGTTGATGGCTATGAAGCTTCAGGATCTCCTGATACTGAGGATTTATTATTCTTTTTTTTTTCTCCTTTAACATATAAAAGGCTGTAGGTGAAAGAAAATAGAGAGTTTTTGTTCATGTATTATAATTTCCTGTAATAAAATTATTCAGATCGAACCTTTGAACTCATGATGATGTACCACTCCATTGATTAATGAAGAAGTTGGTGTTTTCATTATAAGCGGATTCTGAGTCTTTCTTGGCAGAATACTTCTAGAGGCTTCGGGCACAATCCCTGGGAGTTCTCCTACTATTTTTTGTTATATGTTAATTATTTCCTGATTCTTGCAATTTAGTTATTCTTTGTACTTTGCAGAATTATCGTTTGATTCATTAATCACAAATTTGATGTGTTACAATTTCCGTTTCAATAGGTTGAATTTATCATTGATGTTCCTTTATTATTGAGTGACACCTTTACATTCATCAGATTGATTTCAGCATGATTAAGTAGTTGTTGTTCAATTATGCATATGGTTATTTCTTAAATATTCCCATCATAAGTGTGAATGTGTGGTTTGCTATTTAATTCTAATTGTTGCTATTAGTTGAGTTATAGAGAATTCCATTGCAAAATTTTAAATAATTGATTGTTGTTCAATTCATTACGATTGTCATTCAATTCATTAAGACTATTTTTCAATTCATTAAGCATGTTGTTTAGTTGCAAAAGATCCTTTATTTCAGCATCAAGTGTTTACTTCTGCATAGGTTTAGATTAAGAATTTATTCCTTTGATTGATTTGAATTATTTCATAGTTTACTTTTGAGTTGGTTGATTGAACTTCAAGAATTAGATAATATTTCTTACAACGATATAGAGTTATTGACCTCTGATTTCACTCGCATATATTTTTCTCGCACTCTTGAAATAAAAAGACTTGCCCTAGGTTGATGATTAATGTGAAGAATTAAGGCTACCTTTAACAGTCACCTTCTTCGCCCAACAATATGCTTGAAATATATGCCCTGAAATGTACCTGAGTATGAGAGACCAAATTATTTGACTAAGATGATATTAAGTATTGTTGAAGAAGAGTGTGTTGCTACAACTTAATGATTTTCTAGAACCATATTTCAATATAGTTTTGATGCCCTTGGTTTGCTTGCTCATCTAGATCATTATTCATGTCTTCTTCTACCGTGACATTCAAATATTCATATTTTTGTTGATTTTTCTCTTGAACACATGGAGAATATGATGGTAAACATGAGGGAAGCTTCTCAGTCTTTGATTCTGATGTATTCTCTCCATCAAGTGTAGCCCATGACTCTTTGGTCTCCTCATTTGAATCTTCTTCTTCTGGATGTTGTCCTTCAATGACATCAAGACAATATATTTTTTTGCAATACCTTTCTTGAACTAATATGAATACCATTTAGATCAAGAGGATATGTTTGGAAGTGCTGTACCTCAACATTGTAAGTGGGTTGAGCTACTTCCTTGCATGGGTTTGGAAATGGTGGTATAGGTAGATGAGTGGGAGTATATATTTGAGATGGATTTGCTTGGGGTTGTGGTTGTGGTGGAGGTGGATGGTAGGGATAACATGGAGTTGGGTATGGAGGATATTGAGGAAAATATTAAGGATATTGTGGATTTCTCCCATAATGTTCTTTCCAACCTTGTTTCCAAGTTTGGTTTTAGGGTTGAGATGGCCAAGGTTTCCAAGGAAAGAGTGTGTTCCAATTACTTTGATATGGAAGTGAATAATATTGAGATTGTGAAGTAGGTCCTTGCATTATATCAAGTTGAATAGGCTTCCATGGTTCTCTTGGCGCTACATAATAGAGTTTCTCTGGTGATTTACTTTCTCCATTGTCTTCTTGGTACAATTCCTTCAAAATTGGTAATGATGGACAATATTTAGTAGCATATCATCCTACATGGATAACACAAATATCAACATATTAGTTTTTCTCATTTTTCAATCTCAACATTTCTACTTGTTCACTTAGACTACTAATAATTTTTTTTTTTTAAAGTTATCAAGCAAATTTCCAAGTTTAGCTTGACTTACCAATGTTGATGTTGATTTACTTACTCTTGCCCTTCCTCTTGATATGCGCTTGCATTTTTCACAACTTTCTTCAAATGATAATTGTCATACGTCTCCTCTACTCATGAGATCAAGGAGATCAATCCACTCCTCCCTAATTGTTCTAAGTAAGAGGGTTTTTGGTGTGTCAAATCCTAAATGATGTAATTTTTCCCTCTTAACATTATACATGAATCCCTCTATTATATCATCAAGGCTCTCGTCTTTTTTTTCATTCATTTTAAATATTTATTCTTTAAAATCATTATCTTTGTATTTTTCTATAAATATATTTTGAATATCATTCCATGATCTTATTGAATTAGTACCTAAACTCATGAACCATTTAAGAGCTTTGTCCTTCAATGTTGTTGGAAACAATCTCAAATTTTGAGTGTTTAGTAAGTAACCATAAGATCTATAGGTTATTTAAAATTCAAAGAGAAAGGTTTCTGGATCCTATGACCTCATACCATGGAAGTTGGGAAGGAAATATGGAGGGATGCTCTTCATATGCACACTGACATCAGTATCTTGAATGAGAAATCCAAGAGGATCTTCTTCATCGTCATCATCTCCGCCCATTTATCCTAACTTCTATGCCACCTCTTCTTATTCTACATACAAAAGTGGATGTTGATGTGGCTCATACTACACCACGTGATCAAATGGGGGGGGGGGGGGGGGAGGGGGTGTTGATGTTGGAGAAGTAAATTTTTTTTAATAAGAATGCTAATGTAATGCAATTTTCCATTTTTGAAAAGAGATATGCCTGATGAAAATATTTTTTCTTTTGCAGAAAGAAAATAAATGAATCAACTAGGGAGAGAAAAATGCATACTTTAGCACCTCCCTGGAAACGACACCAAAAATTTATGAGCCTCAGTATTGAAACAATAATGTTGCAACTCCCAAGGCTACCAACTTTAATTATCAAGCCAGGGTTCGTACAAATTGAAGAGGTATTGATAGTATATGAGCAACATACAATGTGTCCTTATATTTTTTGATATGATGTAATGGAGTGAATTCCGTGAAATCAAAGCCTAAACTACTTTCAGAAATGGAAGTGTTTCTTTGAAAAGAAATTAATCCTAGGCAAGAACAGTAATTTGTAATTGAAATCCTATGAGCATGAATTCAAATAAATAGGCCTAATATAATTTGTAAAAATGCATGTCATAAGTGGTGTTTATTATTCCTAAATCATGGATTTAGATCCTAGGGGTCACGATTCAAGTCTAAGAGACAAAAACCAAGCTTTGGGATAAAATCTAGTCGAGTTTACACATGCTACAAGAGTGCTATAGGAAGTTCTTTTTTTCTACAGGAAGTTTTGTTTTGGAGATAACTCACTGAATTACTAAGTAAATAAAATGAAAATGGGATGGGAATATTATTTTTTAAGAATGATTTTTTAGGTCTCCATTCCATGTGGAATCACTCCAAAATACCTCTTTTCACATGTGCTAAAAAATAACAAAAAATTAGTACTATAAAAACTAGAAATTCAAGAACTAGTGAGCTAGTTAACTTATCAAATGCCTAACCTAATCAAGTGAAAATGAAATGGGGTAATTTTTTTTTATTAACTTGAATGTTTTTATTACCTAGTACAAGTGGACTAAACTCAAATTAATCTAATTAGCAGAAAACTACTACTATTTCGCTACAAGGAATTTCCAGAAATCCTATATTCATGAACTAGTAACCAAATCCAAGTAGCTCAATGATGAAGATGACCTTCAAAAGTTATTCTAAGGATTAATAATGCTTAAATTGAATCTATAAATAACCTAAAAATTGATTCACTGAAATCATTTAACTCAATTCTACAACAATAAAAAGAATCAATACTAAATACAAAAATAGGCAAAACAAGAATAAGAGATGCGTGTGAATAAGAAATGAAAAGAACATAAATAAATTGTGCAAGAGGGCTTTGAGGCTCCTGGGATGTCTAAGCCCAAGGAGACTCATATTCCTATGGAATAAACCAAGTTTTAGAAGCTAAAAATGGCACCAAACTTCATTATTTGAATTAATCCATGTACATCCCTCCAAGAAATGAGAATGGAACTAATAAATAGAAAGTTTTCTCCACAAGAAGACTAAAAATTACATGCCTCTAGAGGCCAATTCGAATTTGTACATATACAAATTTATGGGGAAGAATTCTCCTTTAAAGGAGGAAGCTTTCCCAAAATCCCTCAAATAGTGGATTTGGTTCCCAACACTAGGAGTTTGCATTAAATGATAGGGAACACATTCCTAGATTTTTCTCAATCATTAAAGTTCCAAAATATCTCAATAATTTCATGATATTTTTTTATTTATTCTCCAATATTTATCCTCCGGTAGTAGGGAGCAAGTCCCTAAATTATCTCATTCTCCAAATCTTTATAATTCGTCCAATATTCTCACAATATTATTCAAAAATAAATAATATTAGGCATAAATATTCAATTACCTCTAAACCTTAATAAAAACATATGAAAGCTTAAAAACATTATTAAGTGCAGAAGGAGAGATTTAATATAGCCTTTATGTGCCTAAGAAAGGTTATATGGGCCTTAATTTATGTCTAATTTAGAGGCCCGTCAGTGTCTTGGTCTAGTAATTCTACATCATCATTATGTCATCTGCCACCTCTATGCCACATAATTTTTTTATGCCAATTGGATTCCTCCATGTGTCCTCCACTTTTTGTCCTTACAATGGTCCTTGTTGCAATGTGTCCATATTATCATATGGAAGTGAGGGGTTCTCGAACATTGGTTTTCCACCATATGTCATTTTTGTGTTAGAGCGGTCCCATGGTCACGCATCCAAAGAAACCACCTAGTGGTTTTGAGCACCCCCAAACCCCCCTCCCCCCTCCTCATTTGGTTTTTAAATTTGGGATGGGGGTCCCTCATTTCACCTGGATCATCGATCTGAGGAGGGTGGTTTGGGCACTAATCCAATTGAGGGACCCCCATCCCTTTAAACCACGTCGAGGATTGGGTCCCCTCATGTCACTAAATGGATAATTGTGGATACTTGACATCCGATGTGCTCATGAACATATGGAATGTTAAACGTTGAAGCCAAAAACCATATTAAAACTAACTTTGGAAAATTTACTAATTAATTCCAAATTTGGAGAATGCCAAATTAACACCAAATTCTGGCCCTGAAACACTAACTTATTTTCAAACTAAGATTCCTTTTCATCCCCTAGGAAATTTTGAGACTTCCATTTACCATTGGAAAGTATTTTTTTATATCCTTGCATATGAGCAATTTTCAAGTGCATGTGAGCTGAATTACTGAGGAAAATTTTGATTTAATGATAATGCTCCATAAAAGATCAATGTCATAAATAATAACACTTATTCACCAATATTCCTGCAACCACCTGTTACACTAGTGATATTTGTCACCCAGTGACAACACCTTTGACATCAATGACAACGTATTTCTAACACATGGATGTAATACAACCAATTGAATCAACAACATATTATTTTTGTTCATCAATTGGTATGTTAATTATAATAATTCAAGCAGACTCCTATTCTCAGGGATGTATATTCAAGAGAACGCAAGAATCATTTGTTTATATTAGCAGTTGTGGAGTGTAAAAATATTAAGGGATATTTGTGAAAGAAATGAATATCATGCTTTTGAAACAATGAAAATATGGCACATGTTCAAGGGGAGCTTATAAAATGCTTTTAATGGATCAATAACTATCCATAAGCATCAGAGAAATTTTGGGGTCTAAAATGGGCCTCAAAACAAAAATTTGAAATCAAAGTCAACTTTATAACAACCAATAGGATTCAAGATGAAGATGTCAACCATAGGGGATGATTCACCATTTTTGGAGTAAAAAGATTTAAAAAAATAAAAAAATAAAAATTAAATCTACTTTTTTCGACTCGTATTTTCAACTCATCTCCCTATGGTTTTACTGAAATTTTGAGCAAGAGAATTCGTTGGATGAAAATTTTATTTCTTCATCCAAGGAGAACCCATGTTGCATACTTTTAATGCACCCTGCTACACGAAAAATGATAAATACATGAGAAAAATGATTGTAATACCATTTTTTCATATATTTTTCATTTTTCATGTAGCAAGGTTCATAAAAAAATAGAAACATGGGTAATACATGGATGAGGAATTAAATTATGCATCCAACGAGTCTTCACGCTTGAAATTTGAGTAATAACGTAGGGAGATAAGTTGAAAAAGTAGATTTTTTCTTTTTTCCCTAAACAATTTGGTGATGTAATATAATATTTTTTTTATTGTTTCCATTATTATTTTATAATATTCCTTAGGAGGCCCATTTTAGACCTCAAATTTTCTCTAATGATTGTCGATTATTGTAGTTGATTGCTTATTTTGGAAGCAAGTCAAAGGGTCTATTGTTTGAAGAAAAAACTTATGTTTACTTGATGATCTAGATGAATATCTATGTGAATGCTATTTTACAATGATTTTTTAAAATTAATTGAATACCAATGATTTTATTGACTACCTATTAATGCCTAAACAGTTACATGATGAGCTAGTATTTGTTGAAAGTGTTGGCTATAAGGAATGCTGATCAAAATAGAAAGGCCGCTTGCAATAAAAGTGTTGCGTCTACAAGGAAGATCTATAAGATTTATCTACAATAGCAAAAACAAATTTCATTTGAAAAAAAATTCATTTATTACTAAATTCAAGTCACTCTTATAAATCTACCACTAAGTTAGATTATGTTGAGGTGATACTATTCCTAGCATTTAATTTGAGTGTGTTGAAGAACCTACTTTTCCTAGTTTGCAATCTATCCATGGTGGATGATTTGCATTAAAATATTTCTTATGTGAATTGTGCGACTATTTCCATTACAGGAGTATGGAGCTACTGTAGTTGTTGACGTTTAAGTATATTTTGATGGTGATTTTTTTTTTCTTGCTAACTTTTTGTCTAGAGAAAGGGTTTATGCTACAAGAATATGAAGCCTTGGGAATGACTAGGGATGTTGGGATGTAGAAGATGTTTGTATTTGAGATGATTTCTTATGGTTTTATGTTGTTGAAACTCATGTTGATGACATTGCTAATATTGATCATGGTCTAATTTCGTTGTTGATGTGTTATTTCTGATCTATTTTTGCCTAGGGTTTGTGCTCAATAATAAAAATCATTGTTTCAAAATATTATTGCTTCTTGTTGTCAGTGAAATGATTTAGAGTTGCAGGTGCCAACACCAATAGTTTGTTTTGGTTTCTAATATATAATTTTCAGGTGTATTGTAACAAGTATTGGATAAACATTTCATTAGAGAGGTTATCAACATGATATCCAAAGGGTTATGGAAGCCCTTTACCATTCGTGTAAAAGGGGAGGAAAGAATAAGAGAGATAAATTTTTAGAAGATCAACCTCATATGGAAGGATTAGGTTCAAGTTGGTTCAATGATTTTCCATCATTCCCAAAGGGGGATATTGTTGGTAGCAACATTTCCTTGTTGACATTGATGTTAACCTTCACATTGAATTTGCATGGTTTGCATGTGCATGTGAATTTTAATGATGAATTTCAAGAGTTGATGATGTTGTAAATGGTTGAAGATGCTTTGATGAATGTGTGAGTAGAATCCATTCTAAAATTTCCCCAAAATTATGGAACAGACGTTGATTTAGTATGGGAAATATGCATTTGTAGTATTGACAACTCATATTTCCAGTGTCAAAACCATGTCCATAGCCCAGATTCAATGCGAAGAACCAATTTATTTTTCATATTGATGGAAAAATGAATTCCGCAAGTTATCCCAACAATTCTTCCCATGGTTTCCTCAGTGTTTGATATGGTCATGATTTGGTTATTTAATTTGGTCCTCTAGGAAATTTTGGAATGTAAATAATTCTTCTTGATTTGGTCCTTATGTCGAATAAATCTCCAAAAGGTGGGTGCTAGTCATTTTTGTGTTGAACTAGTCCAAAATGATCAACACATGATTCATCTTGCATGATCAAGTGTATAGTGCGATGAGGGATTTACAAATTGTTTGATCTTTTATGCAAGTATGGTGTGTGAAATATGAGAAAGTGTGCTTAAGGCATGCCAGGAGTAGAGAAATATATGGAGTGGTACGATAATGTATAGTGTACCATGAGTATGTGCACAATTGAGGAGTAGTTTTTTTGTTTGATAAAAATGCATTGTGCACACACATGAAATTGTTTTATGCTACCCACAATGACACAAAGTATGAAATAATAGGAAGATTAATTAAGTGTGGAACCTACGATTATAGGTCAATGGAGAGGTGTGATGAGATTCCAAGGAGGTAATGTGTTTTGGTGCACAAACTTGGGTGGAAATAATTCTATGAATTGATGTCAGCAATGCAATGTGATTGGTCCAAACTAGAAGTGGATCAGTAGTGTTGTGGGATGTGGAGTGTCTGTCCAATTTACCAATGTGTGGATTTATGTGATACAAGCTTGATGTGGTTGAGATTTAGTGTAATGTTCGAACCTGAGAATTCTTGAACATAGGTCAATCTTACAAACATAGTCTAATGTAATGTAATTTTTTGTTAAGAACTTATACTGCAAAGATTATTGTTTCATTGTTGAGGATGAGAGTGTATATTGTTCAGTGTAAATAATCTATATGTTGATAAGCCCTCTGATATTTATGACCTGTTGATGTATTGGCATAGTTGTAGTATTGATGTATGTGTGGTTGGTGCTTCTTGGGAGTCCTAGCATCTAGAAGGATGAGTGTTATATATGGTTGTATGTGTCCTTGAGTCACAGTATATGATGGTGTTGTTGATAGTGTTTTCTTTGTTAATGGTTAAGAGTTTATATGAGATCTGAGTTGGTTGTGAGGATCTTATGTGGATGTTGCATTTGGGCCTAGTCGAAAAATCCATGAAATGATGGACCATAGTGTTTGTGGAGGTTGGGGCCTCTGAAAAGTAATGGCTTGATAAAATAGGGATTTGGGGCTTCCTAGATTGTAAAATCCAACAAATCGATGTAGTTTTATTTAAGGCTTCCTTACTAGTAGGATCCAACAAGCTAATGTAATGATAAAAGAAAGAAGAAAATCAATATGGTGGATTTTCTCTCCAAAGGGTTTCCCGCATAATCTTGGTGTTCTATGTGTGTAATGTTCCTGATTCTTATGTGTTGTTTCCTTTTTGTGATGATGATATTTAATAAGGTAAAAAATAATGATATTTGTGTAACAATTCTCACTACTGATTCACCACCCCTCTCTCACTAGAGACTTGGTTACCAACAATTAAAAAAATGATTAGGCATTGGATAATCCAACACTCCCCGTGTGCTTTGCGACATGTACTTAAATACATCTAGAGTATCCATTAAATCTAGTGATATGTCTATTTACTAACACCTTTGGATTTTGGTGTAACGAAAATCATGATTCCAACAACCTGTTGTGATTACAAATATTTCACGCTATAATATTTATCATTGTTTGATGGTTTTTATATCTAATAAATTATGTTTAGTATTCCATGCATTTCATCCATATGTTATGTTTCTTTTTTCATTATTTTAGGTGCATGAGGTGTATGAAATAATTTCTAACTATATAATTGTGTTATGTCGTGTTTTCTTATGCAATGTTATTTTAAGCATTGTGTTTTTCTTCTAAGAAATTTTGGAATCATGTGATTGGTTAAACAAATTTTAACATAATTTTATTTCCTCATACAGGGCTTCAAAAAAGAATAAAATATTAATATAAAGTTTCAACAACAATTTTGGGTCTCAGATGTGTGTTCCATGTGTACTATTGATTTTAATGATCATTATCATGATCAAGATTTAAACATGCATTATGTTCTATTTTTGCATAGGGTTTGTGCTCAATAATAAAAATCCTTTTTGAAAAATATTATTGCTTGTTGTTTTTAGTGAAATGATTTAGAGTTGTAGGTGCCAACACCAATTGTTTGGTTTGGCTTCTAATCTAGAATTTTCAGGTGCATTGTAACAGGTATCGGATAAACATTTCATTAGAGAGATTCTCAACATGATATCCAAAGAGTTATGGAAACCCTTTACCATTCATGTAAAAGGGGAGGAAAGAATAATAGAGATAACTTTTTAGAAGATCAACCTCATATGGAAGGATTGGGTTCAATTTGGTTCAATAATTTTCCATCATTTCCAAAGGGGGATATTGTTGGTAGCAACATTTCCTAGTTGACATTGGTGTTAACCTTCACATTGAATTTGCATGGTTTGCATGTGCATGTGAATTGTAATGATGAATTTCAAGATTTGATGATGTTTTAAATGGTTGAAGATGATTTGATGAATGTGTGAGTAGAAGCCATTCTAATTTTCCCCCAAAATTATGGAATGAACATTGATTCAATATGGGAAATATGCATTTGTAGTATTGACAACTCAGATTTCTAGTGTCAAAACCATGTCCACAACCCAGATTCAATGTGAAGAACCAATTTCTTTGTCTTGTTGATGGAAAAATGAATTTCACAAGTTATCCCAACATTTTTTCCTATGGTTTCCTTATTGTTTGATATGGTCATGATTGGGTTGTTTAATTTGGTCCTCTAGGACATTGTGGAATGCAAATAATCCTTCTTTATTTGGTCCATTTTGATATGTCTATATAACACTATGATATGGTTGGAATTAAATTTTTTGAGTTAAATATAATCCTTGGATTTGGTCCTTATGTCGAGTCAATCTCCAGAAGGTGGATGCTAGTCATTTTGTGTTGACCTTGTCCAAAATGATCAACACATGATTCATCTCACATGATCAAGTGTATAGTGCGAGGAGGGATTTACCCATTGTTTCGCCTTTTATGTGAGTATGGTGTCTGAAATATGAGCAAGTGTGCTTAATTCATGCCAGGAGTAGATCAATCTATGGAGTGGTACGATAATGTATAATGTACCATGAGTATGTGCATGATTGATGAGTAGTTTTTTTGTCTGAGAAAAATGCATTGTGCACACATATGAAAATGTTTGATGTTACCCACGGTGACACAAAGTTTGCAATAATAGGAAGATTAATTAAGTGTGGAACCTATGATTATAGTTCAATGGAGAGGTGTGATGAGATGCCAAGTAGGTAATGTGTTTTTGTGCACAAACTTGGGTGGAGCCAATTCTATGAATTGATGTCAGCAATGTAGTGTGATTGGTCCAAACTAGTGTTGAGTCCCTATATTAATAGTGGAGTCCATTATTATGTTAGTGTAGCTCCCCTTATTGTTATTGTTGTACCCCTATAACCCCCATATTTTTATTATTGTGCCCTTACATTATTATTGTTAGGTCGGCTAGGATTACATTGTGGCCCCACTAGGATTACATTATGGCCCCATGGACTCATATATATAGAAAGAAGGTTTTGTCATTTTTATCATCCAAGAATTGTTCATTCATGTAATGTATTGGAGGTTTCCCCCTCGAAGTGGCTTATTTCTAAGGAATTGATATCTCTTTTCTTCTATTTTTGGATCTGTTTTCACGACATTTGGTATTAGAGCTTTGGATTCTAGTGTTTCAGTGCTCCAAACGGGTCATCGTGGAATTTTTTCTATAATTTTTTTTTACGAAGGTTCAGAAGCTAAAATTTTTAGAGTGTGAAGCCGAAATCTCGAGGAACATTGTCGCACAATTTCAGAGCTTGTTTTGAAATATTTTCGGAGATATGATCTATGGAATGTAGGGCTTTTGCAGGCTCCTGGATTTCACTTAAAACAGTCATTGCAGAAATTTTGCTATAACATTTTTTCTACGAAGCTTCAAAAGCTGAAATTTTTAGAGCACGAAGCCAAAAGCCTGAGGAACAACATCGCAAAATTTCAGAGTTTGTTTCTCAATATGTTAGGAGATATTATTTGTGGAAGTTAGGTATTTTTCAGGCTCCCTAATTTCATCTCAAAGAGGTGATTGTGGGAACATATTCATAACTCTCTCTCTGAGAATCAGAATGGAATTATGTAAAAATTTTCTGGAAGTACACAGAATGTAGTTTCTTGTCTATAAATTTTAGATTCAAAGGATCAAACAGTGACACATGGCAAGTTGTACAAGTTCACTCTACTAAACTAGTCCATAATTAGGTCATTATGGGAGATTGGACATAAATTTGCCTTGAAGAATATAAATCAGGTCAAACCTTTGGCATTCGAAAGAGGATTCATAGGGCTACCGCAAGGGCAAATTTCAGATATTGAAGATCTGAAACCACAAAGATAATTCAGTTTAAATATGCAGCTTCTCAAAGAAAGAAACAGGTGTGTATTTTTTTTCAAATTACATAAGTCTCATTTGAAAAAAAAGCAGTTTGAAGTGACTCCAAGGGCATATTTTAGAGTTTTTATCCATATTGGGTTCTATAATGCCTCCAAAAAATAATTCCATACCCATGAAGCCCTCAAAAAATCTATACTATGACGCATGAAGAGGAAGAATTTCAGTATGAGATATCAAAATTACGGTACCAAGTGCAAAAAATTTCGATCTTACGAAGAGAAACTGAAGATGAAATAGATGGTTTAAAAGTAGAAATGGAGGCTAAGTTGGATGGTTTGAAGGATCAAATAATAGCTAACATGGATTATAAATTAGTGGAAGATCACATCGAGCATCAACAACAAGTTCTCCAACTCTCAAAGGATAACCTGACTTTGGTGCAAAATCTAATGAAACATTAGGAAGATCAACATCACATCGAAAGAATTTTTGAAGTAGCCACAGAAACAAGAACTCAACAAGTACGATCAATTTTAGAGTATCTCAGAAAATGGAAGAACTCTCCTGTAGAAGATTCCACATGGGAGGATGAGAATTTTATACAGAAGCATCAAGAAATAATCAAGCGTTGAGGAAAACACTTGTTTGAAGGAGAGGAGCATGTTAAGTCCCTATATTAATAGTGGAGTCCCTTATTATGTTAGTGTAGCCCCCCTTATTGTTATTGTTGTACTCCTGTAACCCCCATATTGTTATTATTGTGCCATTAAATTATTATTGTTAGGTCGGCTAGGATTACATTGTGGCCCCATGGACTCCTATATACAGAAAGGAGGTTTTTTCATTTGTATCATCCAAGAATTGTTCATTCATGTAATGTATTGGAGGTTTCCCCCTTGAAGTGGCTTATTTCTATGACGTTGATATCATTTTTCTTCTATTTTTGGAGATGGTTTCACAACAACTAGAAGTGGATCAATAGTGTTGTGGGATGTGGAGTGTTTGTCCAATTTACTAGTGTGTGGATTCATGTGATCTGAGCTCGATGTGGTTGAGATTTAGTGTAATGATCGAACCTGAGAATTCATGAGCATAGGTCAATCTTACAAACCAATTCTAATGTAATGTAATTTTTTGGAAAGAACTTTTTATACATAGATTAGTGTTTTATTGTTAAGGATGAGAGTGTATATTGTTGAGTGTAAATAATTTATTTGTTGATAAGCCTTGTGATTTTTATGACCTGTTGATGTATTAGCATAGTTGTAGTATTGATGTCTGTGTGTTTGGTGCTTCTTTTTTGTCTTCGAATCTATAAGGATGAGTGTTATATATGGTTGTGTGTGTCCTTGAAGCACAATATATGATGGTGTTGTTGATAGTGTTTTATTTGTTGATGGTTAAGAGTTAATATGAGAGCTGAGTTGGTTGTGAGGAGCTTATGTGGATGTTATGTTTGGGCCTAGTCTAAAAATCCATGAAATGGTGGCCCATAGTGTTTGTCGAGTTTGGGGCCTCTGAAAATTGATGGCTTGCTGAAATGGGGAGTTGGGGCTTCCTAGCTTGTAGAATCCAAAAAATTGATGTAGTTTTATTTAAGGTTTCCTTACTAGTAGGAGCCAACAAACTTATGTAATGATAAAAGAAAGAAGCAAAGAAGTATGGTGGATTTTCTCTCCAAAGGGTTTCCCACATAATATTGGTGTTCTATGTGTGTAATGTTCCTGATTCTTATGTGTTATTTCCTTTTTGTGATGATTATATTTAATAAGGTAAAAAAAAAAAAATGTGTGTGTAACAAACCTCACTACTGATTCATCACACCCCTCTCACTAGTGACTTGGTTACCAAGAATTACAAAAATTATTAAGCATCGGGTAATCCAACACTCCACGTGTGTTTTGCGGCATGTACTTAAGTACATCTAGAGGATCCATTAAATATAGTGACATGTCTATTTACTAACACCTTTTGATTTTGGTTTAACGAAAATCATGATTCCAACAACCTGTTGTGATTACAAAGATTTCATGCTATAATATTTATCATTGTTTGATGGTTTTTATGTCTAATAAATTATGTTTAGTATTCCATGCATTTCGTCCATATGTTATGTTTATTTTTGCATTATTTTAGGTGTATGAGGTGTATAAAATACTTTCTAACTAGATCATTGTGTTATGCCGTGTTTTCTTATACAATGTTATTTTATGCATTGTGTTTTTCTTCTAAGAAATTTTGGAGTCATGTGATTGGTTAAACAAATTGTAACATAATTTTATTTCCTCGTATCAGGCTTCAAAAAAGAATAAAATATAAATATAAAGTTTTGACATCAATTTTGGGTCTTAGAGGTGTGTTCCATGTGTACTATTGATTTTAATGATCATTATCATGATCAAGATTTAAACATGGATTATGTTCTTTCTATTATGGCTCTATTGGTTGTTTTGTATCATTATATTAATGTATAAAGAATGGATGTGGATTTTTTTTTCCTATTAAATTTATTTTGTGCATAATGGTTGAAGCGATGCCAAAAGATGATCTCCTTGTATAAATTGTAGGATTTGCATAGTTGGTAACATATATTTATCTTAATTCATTACTTATAGCATATATTTCTCTTTAATTTATTCATCACAAATTTATTATTTAATATTTACACCTAAGTCTAAAAGCTGGGTATATTTTGCAACACGATTATAAATTAAATATTTCCATTTTGTCCCTATGTTCCATGGAGTAGTGGAACTTACCTTTTTACCTTTGGACATGCAACATGCATTTCTTACACAAGACCTTTAGCTCTACACATACCTTGATTTGGTAGTCTTCAACTCACACATGCTTTCCCTCCTCACATCCCTTACTTTCACTAGTAATAAATTTAGTAATATTTTTCAAGTGGGGAAACTTATAACACAGGCCTATAGACATTACCAAATAAGTGAGACTATAGTTTCCTACTTTACACTTGGTTTATATATAAATATCATGGGAAATATTTCTGAATAGAATTGATCAAATCTAATACTTTCTTCCAATTAAATTATTAGCGTGAAGTTAAATCGAATTTACTTTTTGTTGCATGCATCGAAGTCATAATATGCCTTAAATTCTTCTAATATATCAAATATATTGCTTTATGCTTTTGCAATATTGTCGAAATGGTCAAATGATACCTACCCTTTTACTTCTGCACATGCATTACCTCCGCACATAATTTATTTTTGCATATATTTTTCATGTGTGTGTGCCTTACTTCTACCTGGTCTTTAACTCTATACATCGTTCTGCCACATAACACTTCCACTTATACACACATTCCCACTTTCGCACATCCACGTGCATTCCTTGCTGTGCAGAATTCCTTCATACATCTCCACTTTGCATAGCATTTCTTGCACACATGCGCTACTCCACACAATGGTTTTCCTACATTTGTCCTTTCTCACGCACTTTCTTAACCAATGAAATCAACTGCTTCTACACCACCTGTTTTCATTTCAAATATTTCGTGGTATAATATTTATCATTGTTTGATAATGTTTTACACCTTAAAAATTATGTTTAGTACTCCATGCTTTTTATTCATATGATATGTTTCTTTTTCCATGTTTTTAGATGCATGAAGTCTACTAAAAGGTTTTGTAGCTAGCTCCATGTGTTATTTCACATTTTCTTGTGGAATGCAATCTTTTGCATTGTTTTATTCTTCTATCAATTTTTCAAACCCTATGATTGATTAAAAAAATTAGAAATCACTTGACCTCCACACATATTTTATTTATGCATATACTTTACCTTTGCACATGACTTTCTTCTGTATAGTGTTTAACTACATATATCCTTTTGTCACACAAATAACATTGGAAATCGTTTTTAGTGGAATTTATCGAAATCAATAAGTTATTCCAATTAAATAATTGGTCACTGGATTTATTATTTTTGGCTCTATGTTTGTGTTGCATGCATCTAATTCATCATGCACATTAATTTCTTCCAATATATAAAATATTTTGACTTCTTAATGCTTCTCAAATATTGCAAAAGTAGTCAAATTATACTTACGCTTTTACTTCTACAAATGTTTTATCTCTACATATAGTTTATTTCTTCATAGAATTTTCCTTCACAAATGCCTTTCTTTCGCACAATATTTAATTTTGTACATTCTCTACTACACAACACTTCACCTTTTGCACACATTCCCAATTCTACACGTCCACACCCATTTCCACCTCCACATATTTCTCCCATACATCTCCACCCTGCACAACACTTCTTTAGCACATGGACTACTCCACACAATTGGTTTCCCACAATTGTTCTTTCTTGTGTCCTTTCCTAGTCAATGTTATCAATCACTTCTACACCACTTGTTATCATTACAAAGATTGTTTTTACACCTTAAAATTTACGTTTAGTAATCTATATTTTTCATCATATGCTATATTTCTTTTTTGGTAACTACAGTAATTTTTGCATTGTCTTATTCTTTTATCAAATTCTCAAACCCTCTCCTAAGCAAATTAAAATGTGATAAAAAGACTAGCTCCTTTGCAACTATTTCTCTTATTTCATCTTCCCATTTTTAGTTTTTTCCACTCATATTTCATTATCCCATGTTTCGCACATATATTTTCATTGTGGAAATGTAATGTAAAGTGAGTATAAACAAGTAATTGATATCGTTCTATTTGTATTCACATGTTTGAAATGTAATGGAAATTGATTAAATAACTAATTAATTTTCCACTTATATTTCCATGTTTAAAATATATTGGAAAGTGATTTCACTTTTATTCATTTATATTTTTTGTCATTTTTATTCATCTATATAAATATTTTTATTTTCCACTTATATTCCCATGTTGAAATGTAATGATTTTTATTTTCCACTTATATTCCCATGTTTTAACGTAATGGAAAATAAATAGAAACATTGAATTACTTTTCAATCATTTTTCCATTCACTCATATTTCCACATAATATAAATTATAATAAAAAAGGAATAAATACATGTTTATTATTTTTATTTTTCTCATAAACTTTAATATTTCTACTCATATTTTCATGTTGAAACCTAATTGAGAAGTGAATATAAATAACCCATTATTTTCTATCATTTTTATTATTTCCATTTATTTTACAATCTTTTATTATTTTAACATATTATTTTTAATCATTTTCCACCATATTTTCAAATTAAAATATATTAATATACTATTACTTTTAATGATTTTAATTTATTATTACAATTTTTCTTCATTTCTTATTTTTAAAAATGTATTCCTAGTACTATTATTAAATACTCGTCTGTCAGGAGAGAGGAGGCTTTTTTGCTTTAAGTCGTGGGTCAATTACTCGATGCTCTCTAATCACCCACCCGTCCTCTCCATGGCTCAACAGTCCATCTCTACTTTACGTCCTCTCCATCTTTACTTTGCGAAGAGACAGTGTTTACTTTGCGAAGAGTGTGCTTAAAGTCGTTACTTTGCAAAGAGCGTGCTTAAAGTCGTGGTCAGTTTGACCCAGAAATCCGTCCTTTTCCTTCTTATCTTCACTTTCCCTACAAATATACCAAACTCATGATTCTGCCACCCGTTCCGCCATCAAATTTTCACATGACCTTCAAATATATACAAGAAAAGAGGAATAAGTGGGACCAATGACCACAACTTCTCAGTGATTGTTCTCTTTAATTTGTCTACTTTCTACTTCAAACATCACAACGACATCGTTTCTTTATTTTTAATTTATTTTCCACATTCAAGTAGATTCCATTTCTTATCTCAATGCCTTTGTATTTTATAATTAATTAATAAATTATCTTACCAAAATAATTTTTTTATATGGAATTCTTCCACTCTCCAATTTGCACAATCAAATAAACAAATTCAATAAAACAATAATAGCATTCTCGATAGAGAAAACGAGAAAATGTATCTTTGTATTTTATAATTAATTAATAAATTATTTTAATAAAAAATATTTTTATCGAATTCTTTCACTTTCTAATTTGAAGAAGAAGAAGTTATGTTAACGTCTACGAGGCTAACTAGAACCTATGGGACAGATTGCTCTTCTATCTTACTCTTGTATTGTGCCCTTTTCCTGTGAACTTTCATAAAATAAACTCTTTGAGCTTAACTTCTCGACAAAGCTCTAGCTAAATATAATATCCCAAGAGCTAGCTACCAAAATATCTGCATACTTTTCCCTGTTGTCTTTGAAGGCCTCACATTCTAAAATGAAATGCTTTTATGTCTACACTTTTCCATAAGAGCAAACAATACATACTCTTTCCTCCCACACTTCTCTTAGCCTTTTCCAGGGCCCTATTTCACAATGGAGTTGATGCGAATTAGTCCTTAATTGAGTAATAAGAATTTTGGCTTTTCAAGAAATATTGGCACCTATTTACACTTTTTGCTGATGATTATGAGAGGGATTAAACTCTTCAATATAATACTTTTTTTGTCTCCCTAACTTCTTCTCCCAAGTACGTTTGTGAAACCTATCCATAACAAAATATTTTATCTCTTTACTTCTTGTGGGACACTTGCTCAAGCAAATGCCCCATTTTCTAAACCATTTGTTATTTTTCTGCATCCAATTCTTCTTTCTTGTGCACAATATGTCATTAAACAAAACCTTAGGCCATCTTCCCTCTTCCATTTTCTCAATTTTTTTAAATACCTTATGACCCACATCACAGTTATTGCTTGAATAGGAGTCGCCCATGTTTCACTTAACAAGATAGCATATGGAACTGTACTTTTAATTTTGAATTTGTTTCTAATCAAACGTTTCTGAATTTTCTCAAATTTTTTCCACTGCATGCCAGATGTGCTGTTGGCCCACAGTTCACAGCCGTAGAGAATCACCAGAATCACTAAAAGCCCAAAATGAGTTAGAGTGGTTTTCCAGTCCCATAACACTTCCTCTCTACACCTATTTTGAAGAGCACAAAATGATTTCCACCCCCAAAGTTCTTTTCTTTCTACATCCACCCCATCTTAATCCACTATAGCTTAGATTTTTGTTGAACTCATTTATGAGGTATTTATAATCCCCAACTTCTAAAAATGTTTCCTTCAACAATCAAATAAACAAATTCAATATAACAATGATAACATTGAAAAAAACAATATATATATATATATATATATATATATATATATATATATATATATATATATTATATATATATATTAAATATATGATAACATTGAAAAAATTATATATATATATATATATATATATATATATATATATATATATATAATGTTAAATAACATATTACATTATAATATGTATATATGAATTATACAATTGAATTTACTTTATAATTTTAGATTCAAATGTAATATTACTTTTTATATTTATGTATAGAAATGGTTATACTTATTAGAGTTTTTTATATTAATATAAAGCAAAATATTAAAATAATTGGAAAACAATTGGCCTATAATTTTGATAAGTAACAACAAAGTATTTTATAAACAATTAATTTATGTTGAGAAGGGTTTTATAGCATGTTTTCAATTTAGAGAAAAATAATAATAAATTTTTTACTTACTGCAATATGATTAAAATTAAATTCTTTTAACAAGGGTTTTATAGCAAGTTTTCAATTTAGAGGAAAATAATAATAATTTTTTGACTTGATTATCTATAAATTTATAAATTTATAACCTGTATTAATTTTTTTTAATTATTATGAATATTTTTCGAAATATTATATATCAATTTTATCCTAAAAATTAGATAAACTACAAATGATTTTTTAATAAAAACCAATTAATTCTTTTAACTAAATTTTTGATCTTATCCTCAAATATTCAATATATATGAAATAAATGTTACTTCTATATATATATATATTATGGTGGTCTAGTCTAATTTATATATATGAAAAGAAATTCAATATATATGAAAGAAATGTTACATATATATGGTGGCCTAGTTTAATTTGTAGACACAAATGGTTTTCTAACCAAACAACAATCTCAAGCAATATTGTGATATTTTGTTGTTTAAAATACAATTTTGAATGCATAAATGGATTGAGTACCCTAAATGGATTTATTCCATTTCATCTATAAGTTAGAATACACCTATCCTTTTTCTGGGGGAATTCAATGCTAGAACCACTACCAACCAAGCTACTCTATTAAGTAATAACACTAACCCTAACCCCCCTATGGTTTGATGAAGATTATGAAATAAAGCTAGTAAATTGAAAATAAATTATAAAGACATAACCGATAGCCTATTTGGTATCGGCTAGATCAAGCTTTGCAGGTCCCAAGACTTGATTATTTGTAACATGATTAACAATTGGCCTACATATGGCCAAATGCATTGTATTCATGGGCTTGGCAACAATGTTGTGGCCTAGGATTGATGCCAAGTTTCTCAACCGTATTGTTAATTTTGACCTCCTAGATGACCACAACCCTGATTCTGACCAAAAAACTTTATCCTTGACCCTAAACCATTGAATAGAAATTAACCAAAATTAACATTTATAAAAACATACTATAGACATGAAAAACTAGACATGGCAGAAAAGGCCTGAGAGTCTCATTTCATTCCTCACACATTCTCATTATTAAAACAATGTTTATGATACATATAAATCCATGAGGAGAATGTGTCTCAAGTTAGTGCATCTATCTTGGACACTTTGGTTGAGAAAATATCTCAACCATACACCAATCTAGGAGCCTAACTAGTTGGAGAGAATATCTCAACCAACTAGACCTAATCTGACTCCTAACTATGAGGAACAAACCCAATCTAGAAAGGTAGGATTAAATCCCAACTTTCATGATAATAATTAATTTAATAATTTTGGACTTAGAATTGTTTTACTTACATGAGAGTGAGGCTAGCATTCCCCCGCTCAATCATAAGTCCAAAATAAGAACTAGGAACCATCTGTAGAAATTATACCAATGGATTCAATTCAATCATGTAATGTACTAAAACAAGATATTGAATCCTTCTACAATATTTGTGGAATAAAAAAAATGGATCTTTCAATCACATGAAAGTAAGAGAAAGAAGTAAATCAATTGCATAAAAAAAGATATCCCTGGGGAAATAAACTGCTCAAAACCCCTCTACTCTATTGTATAATAAGCCAAGGAATCATGAAACGATACAATGCATTCTTGCTCACAAGAATCTGTTGCACTCCACCAATCGTCTCACACTGATCTAGGAAAAATTGGACAAACACATAACCAATTCCTTTCCTTCCTCTAGGTTTCCTTTATCACACAATTCCTAGGCAAATAAATCCCGATTAAATAGGATTTCCAACCTTCCTTGATTGCACAATCCATCACGGGCTTCCTATGTCTTTATAATTTCACCCGGGAAATTTGCTATTAATACAACTGATATTTATCTTCTCTTTAACCTTTGTCTCAACTCGGTCTTCATCGGAATTGGCATGCATGCATCTAATAATAGTGAATCATCAGTTATCTAATTGATCACTACTTGTGAATTAAATACAATTTAATTCATTGGATCTCGCACTAGCTCATCACTCAGTTAGAACTAGTTAAATTGATTTTAACTCAATTAATTTGAGTTAATTGATTACACTCACACCACACTAGTGCATTAACTACAACTAGACCCCAAAAATAATAGAATCAAGGTACATGCCTCACCTTTGACCCTGAACTCGAAATTCTTGAGCTAACTCAGTCTTTCTGACTTAGTTAACTAATACAAGTTGTTATGAGATAAGATTACAATTTATTGTCCAAATTATTTAAGGGAAAAATAAATTAGAAACACATTTTCTTGTTGATTTTCAACACAATCTTCCAATTTCTCATGATGAAACTGTTGATCCTCAAAAACACTGCTTGAAAAACCACCAAAGTTGGATGCTAAAAAAACTTCAATCTGAAGAGAACATGAGTCAGCTGCAAGTCTGATTCATCTCTGATTTTTTCTTGACAACGCCATCATGTGCCAAGCTACAAAATTATCCATCTATCCTTTGTTTTCAATCAACATCATTTTTCCACTGACAAAATATTGATGATTCCCACTAGAAAATTGATATTTACTACCCACTGGCTTCTTGGATGTTTGATCACCCAATGGCTTCTTGGATGTTTGATCGCCCACTGGCTTCTTGGATGTTTGATCACCCACTAACTGCTGATGATGATCACCCACTAGATGATGTTGATGATGTCAAAAACTGCTCACTAAGGTTTTTTTTTTATGCTGTCAAAAACTGCTCATTGTTGGTGTCAAAAACTGCTCACTGCTGCTTTTTTTGTTGACTAAACACTCGTTGATGAAGATTCCTACTATTGGGTATGTATTATATTCTTTCCATGAATAGTCGTATGCATGGGGGGGGGGGTGATAGCCCCCCTTGTTTGTTGTGTCAGGCGCAGCGGCAACCCCCCCTATCTAGGGGTTTATAGGGAGTGGGTAGTCCCCTGCACAGGGTCTGGGGCATTGCCCCAAGAAAAAAAAATTTGGACCCTATTTTAGGTGGGAAGACCTGCCTATGGTTTTTTGCATGGGTTTGCACATGGTTTTGGGGCATGATGGATTTCGTACCCTGAAATTTCGTATATCTGTTCAAGGGAAAGACGATTATGTTCTAATCCAGGGTTAATGGATTGAGGTTTATGAATGCTTCAGCATGTATATATATGTTTTGTAACACTAAAAGGAATACAATGAAAAATGAAGCTGGTAGTCCTGATTTTGGATCTAGGGGAAAAATATCTGTGTATATCTATTTTACTTTTTATGCTCTCGCTATTGTTTATTTTCTATTTTTAAGAATTCCTTTGCAGATAATTTCTGTACTGGGTTAGAACCTAGACCTACTAGCTTCTTTTGCTAATGTTTTCTAGACTTTAATTTTGACAACCACCTTCAATTTCATTATCATTTCCCCCCTTTGTCAACTGAAAGGAGAGACAATTATTACCATTTCATTTCAGAACTCCCCCCCTTCAGGTTAGGAGAGTTTCACTATCTTCATTATACTGGAAAATTTATCTTCATGTGAGATTAAATCTGTTGATAGCACATAGAAATTTTTTTTACTCTAGATAACCACTTCTAAGGATCAATCCATGCATAATTGATCTTCATTCTAGGTGGTTGATTTCACTTACTGCATCTTTCTGATGAATGATTTTTATTGCCACATTGGTGACAAGGATGGAGGTCAAAACATGTACTCTCCATATGGCCAGTTCACTTACAATGGTTACACTTATTATGAGCATTGTCTAGAAAGGCTGCACTTACAAACTGCACTGGTTTTGAGTAATCTGGAACATAGAAATTGTTGTCTTTGTTGTAACCTAGGCCATGTCAATCTTTGTTGAAGGAGATTTCTTCCCAAGGTCTGATCACTTTCTTGGAAATACTATCCTACTGTTGTTCTTCATACTTGATGTTGCTTCTAACATTATGTCCTTGATTTATTAAATCTTCTATATCACACTGGGAATTAATCATTAACAGTTTATCAGTTTTACAGGCTGCATCAAACTGATCAATTTTAACTTTGGTACTACTCGTTGAAAAATTAAGTAGTACAACTAGCCGGATAAGATCACACGTGTCGCAAATGTCATCAACCTGGTGAATTAGATCAAATGTATCAAAACTTTCATCAAATTTATGGATGAGGTCTTCAATGTCACAAATTGCATCTAACTTCTCTATAAATTTGGCGTCTAGTAAATCTTGCTTTTCACTTAACTTAATTTGGAGTGCACTAATAATTTTTTATTTCATCTCAAGCTCAATTTGAAAGTATTTCTATACCTCTAATGCGTTGTTCATTAAATTGATTAAGTTTTGCTTCTATTTCAACTTCCATTCTAGTAACTCAATTTTATTTTGTAGCTTATGATTGCACTCTTTCAATTATTTAATTTCTAGCTCTGCACTTTGAAGACATTTACCACCCTTTCCCATTTTTACACGCTCGCTTGAACTGGCTCACTTGATTTTGTGAAATTTTCACTTCCTTGAGTTTACTCACTTGATTGTGTGTATTTGTAAAAGGAGAGTATCGAACACTGTCGAAAATGCACCCAAAAGAAAATTCTTACAATGAAAAGTTAAAATAATATTGATGACTATGTTGAAGACAACAGATTCACTTGAATTAATTCTAGGGCCTATCATTTCAAAATATCTTTTTTATGTCGATGTAGACTTGTCTTAGAGCAATTGATTTTGTAGCTTCATTGAATTGATTTTCTTGAGTGAATTTTCTTGTAGAAGGCTGATGTTGAAAAGATTGATTATGTGTTGTCGCTGCTTGATTGATTGTAGTTTGTGTATTTAAGCTTTATTACATGAGATTGAATTGAATTGATTATCTACATGCATTTGTCTCATTTATTGTGTACCATATTACAAAGAGAGTGTCAAAAAATGGACACAAGTCATGCACAAGCATTCATTACACACGTTGTACCTAAGATCCCCTTATTCTTGATTTCGGGCGAATATCGGACACAAACACCATACAAAATTTATGTTTTATTAAGTAGGGAGTAAATCATCCTGCAATTTCACAACGTTGTTGTGGAACCTTCTCAAGCAATGATAATCTCATGTTTACAAATTCTGGAAACATATTGTCTTCAAAAAATGGATGGATACTAACTCAACCTTCTTCAACAATGAGCTTTCCTAAAAAAAAACATATCACTCCAAACTTCCAAAAGTTTTTACCTTATCACTCCAAAAAAACATCACAAATACTCCTTATCTCTCCAAAAACCTTCTTTACAAATTCTTGAACAACATTAATTCTCTTTTCCACACCTTCTCTCTTTTCACAAAAAAATATTATAAAAATTACACATTTTCACCACTCTTTCTTTCTTATGCATAAGGTTTACAAAAAAATGCAAGTCAAATACTCTGAAAAAAGAGGTTATAAACTCATGTCTTTGAAATGCACTTTCTCCGAGGCATTACTCCACTTAAGCTTTCCACTCCACCTTAAATTTTCACCTTTTAAGTAGAAGCGAGTGAATATTATGGGCGAACTATTGATGCACTTGAACAAGATATTTCTAAAGCACAAGATGAAATACAAGGAAAGGAGGAATCCTTGTAGAATGTTCAAATAATATTGATTCAAGCTCAACAAAAGGCCAATGATTGTAAAATTACTTTGGATGCATTAAGTGATTCAACAAGGGGTGACATTGATGCTTTTAAAGAAGCTGAACGTGAATTATTATCAATTGAAGATGCTATAAATACAACAACTTTAAGGAAGAAAAATTATGAAGGAATAATGAAGAATACGGTTATTCCAGAGGCTAAAGGGGGAGAAATAGAATTCAAGGAACTTCAGCATAAGCATGAGGAGACTTACAAGAAAGCTTTTATGTTTTGTCTCAAAATTATGGAAGATTATGGGGAGCGAAGCATACGTTTTACAGGGCACAACCAAATGGTAGAATATTTTATTTTCATTGGACGAAAGTGTTGTCTGTTCTCGAGCTCCATCCAACCAACAAATCGCCAAATACGAACCGCCGATTGCAGGCATCCGTGAGAGTGAACCTGGAAGACATATTTGCGAAGTGAGTCCCACAGGCTAAATCAGGGGGTCTGTCATTGGGAAGATATCAATTCTGGGAAAGTGTATTTTCCCATGATTTTGTATTTGTTGAAGCGTCAATGGCGTCGTATATTACCTTGTGTATCTTCATTTTTCTTATAATTTTCACACAATTTAGGAGCCATGGAGGCACGTTGTAGATCAATGAGCTAGAGGAGGGGGATGTTGAGTCTATGAAATTAATTTCTCCTCATGATAGTGGAATTATTATTTCAGAAGCAATGAAGGATCTCCCTAGTGTAATTGACCATGGAAAATAGTTGATCAAGCACGACGAGATGCCCACTTCTTCATTTCTGTTCTCGTTGAATTGATATGTGACTGATGGTGCTGGGATTATGACTCAAATTCCATGGTCTTTACTAAATGAATGGTTTAACAAGCAACGACTACCAACTTTGGATGAGGCCAATATGGGAGTGGGAATGGTATTTCTTCCTAAATAAGAGCAAGATATTCAGGCATCCAAAGAAATTGTAAGCATGGACACTGAATCGGAAAAGTATGAATATCAATTCTAAATCAACGATGAGACATGCAGCCTGTCAAGATCTCAAAATAAATTTATAGAGAAATTTCAGAGATATTGCAATGCTAGCGAAAATTAAATTCAATAAAGACTTTTCTCAAACATGAAAAGGAGTGACTGGTGTTATTAACCAAGTATTGGCCCCATTTTTATCTAATAAAATACAGATTAATCTACAAGTAATCTACCGTTTTGACACCAATTTGTAAAAAATATTATTTACCTCTGTGATTTTCTCAGGAATTTTACTATAGGATGGAGTCCCCTCTAAGAAATCAATCTAAGAATTCGAACCTATGCCTTCAATAAATCACAGGATAATGTTGATACATAGGTCATCATTTTTACCAATAGAATTATCACCGATGAGGAGTTTAGAATTTTAATGGAGCATGAAGGTAATTTTTCTACAATGATGATTTGATCCAGTATCTAACCATGATGGTGATAATTCCAACCAGATAAGCATTTTTCCCAGCTCCTTCAATCGTAAAAAATATTCATGCAATCATAATGGCAACTACTTTATCCAGCTAAAGCAATTGTTTTTCAATTGTGGATAGGTAATCGACTGTCGCATATGTGGTGATCCCTATTCTATTCTTTGTTTTTCATTTATAGAATTGGCTGATGAGCACGGTGCAAGAGAATATTTATCACATGATCCCATCAATCACATATCTTTTCTCTTCTCTAGAATATTCATGGAAACAATAGTACCTCAATCCCAAAGAGAAAAACCATGTTCTTTGATACCACATGAAGAAAAATTAACCAAAATTAACACTTAAAAAAACATACCATAGACATGAAAAACCAGACATGGCAAAAAATTTCTGAGAGCCTCATTGCATTCCTCACACATTCTCATTATTAAAAAAATGTTTATGATACATATGAATACATGAGGAGAATCTGTCTCAAGATAGTGCATCTATCTTGGACACTTAAGTTGAGCAAATATCTCAACCATACACCAATCTAAGAGCCTAAATAGTTGGAGAGAATATCTCAACCAACTAGACCTAAACTGACTCCTAACTATGAGGAACAAACCCAATCTAGAAAGGTAGGATTAAATCCCAACTTTCATGATAATAATTATTTTTAATAATTTTGGACTTAGAATTGTTTTACTCACATGAGAGTGAGGCTAACAACCATGATATGAACACAAGCCAGATGGAAAATAATGGTGAGAGACAAAGGCACCCTCACTTTTAAAAAAGTAAAATGGATCTCTTCTTCAAATATTTAACAAGGGATTTAGATCTCTTAACATATAACGATAACATTGATCACAACTACCACAATTTTAGTACGATCCTCTCCAATACAATTAACAAATTCTCTACTGATGTATCATATAAAAATAACAATAAAACTTCCAACCCTTGGTATGAAAAGGATTGTAAGTTTGCCAAGAAAATGATTAGAGATTTTCCTAACAAAACTATAAAGCATGAAAAAATAAGTCTGTACAAAGTTATTATCAAAAGAAATAAAAGGTGTTATATGAATAATAGGCATGGGCATCTCATTCACCTCTTTAATGTTGAGCCTAGAAATTTTTGGAGGAATATTATTTTTTGTAAAACGAAAGAAGATAATTTGACCCCCTTAAAGGATTGGTATATCTAGCTTAAGAATACTTATGAATTTGTGAACGCCATGGCCATCATTATAACCACTCCAATTTGCAAATATATCTTTTATTTGGAAGACGTGAAGTTCAAGATTAAGAAGCTCGCTAATGGGAAATTTATGGATATTGTAGGTTACCAATCCAGGTGGATCCCTAATGGCTTAATAATCAAAGTCCTCAGATCGAAACAAAATTAGCACCGAAGAGCTCCTCATAATATTTACAATGACGCAAATGACGTCTCATTCTGAGTTCATTTGTAGAAGATATGTGTTATAGGTCAATTTGGGCATCACTCCTGAAACTCAGATCAGTAAAAATAGGGTCTATCATACTCTAAATCAGTTTCTATTTTCCTTAAGCAAGTCATCCCATTGATGGCTTTTATCCATGAAAGTTTCACTTCTTGAAGTCTAGCAGAAATGCTCCATTGAACCACCAATGCACCCCTAGATTGTAGTAAGTGATTTGTAGGGCACTTACACCCATGCAAAGAAGTGTTGCAGAGCACCTAGGTCCACTTAACAGTGTGTTGGTCAACTTTGAGAGAATTTTCTAATGATTCTGGGAATCTTCCTACTTTCTAGGTTCCAACTATCATACTATCCGATAACCTTGAATATGAAAACCATGGAGCCATTAAATCACTTATCCTCTTATTCCATTGAACAAGGAAACTTCCTCATCCATTTATGGGAAAGCCATTCAATGACCAATTAATGCCAAACTACCTTCATTTCCTATAAATTGAGCATTGATCATAGCGCAAAAGGAGAGAAAGAGATTGAATTTTGTAGTGTTATGATGGTGAGAACATAGCTCTTTGAGTTATTTTTTGCAAGTAATTTTATGGTGTTGGAGTAATGTTGCTGATGTGATGAGGATGGACTAAAGTTGGAGTGAGTTGACATTGAATCGATCCAACTGGTTGTAACTTCTCCTTATATCTTATAATAAAGAGATTTGTTCTTTTCCAAATACATGTGTTCATGCTTTTATATATGTGTTTTCAAATGCAATCGATTCAGTTTGATTAAGACGAATGGATCATATTCATTTATGTCATTTTCTGTCTTGTGTTAGTAATTGTAGGTACCAATCAAATGAGTTCAATTCAATTGGGAGTGAAGGGAGAAAAAAAAAGGAGATGAAGAATAGTGAAGGATCACAAGTAGGTGTTCTTCTCTTATCTGTTTATCTTAGGGAAAAAGTCAAGTATCTTTCATTTGTTGTTCTAAGTGCATCCACCACACTTAGGGAAACTTATCTATCCATAGGTTTGATTTCTGTAAAACAAATTGGTGAATCCGCAGGGATAAATTTATTGTCCATGGTTGTTTTATCCTTGTTTGTCAGCCTCTACTACACTTTACTTGCTTCATTATAGTCATTTGAATGTTTTTTTGTGAAATAAGTGTGTTTTTTTTCCTATTTTGAGATTTCTCTGGCACCAACGCACTGTTGGTATTGCCACAATTCTCTGCAAAGCATTTTTGGCTTAGATACAATGCTCTGCAACACACTGTCTCCCACTCAGGGGTGTGTTTCTCCTGTGACCAACCAATATTCATCATATTTTTGTCTTTTATCATCCAGTTCAGTGTCTTGTTTGCTGATTTTTCAAGTTTCATATTGCCTCTAGAGTCCATTTTACTTCTTCTATTCTTACTTACTTTGGGTGTCTATTTATTCAATTTTTCTTCTTGTTTACTTTATCATTGTTGAAATAGCTCCAAATTTTAAATTTACATTTGATTAGTTTTTTATTTTCAAAAGAGAAATTTCCATACTACTCTTCCTTTCTCTGGAAAGTATTGATTGATTGTTTGTGCATCTTTATTTCTTTTTCCTTCATTCACACTTAAAATAAATTGGAAAATACAAACATACATTTTCATATAGGGTTTGTGAGTTTTGCATAGGAATAGCTAGGGAATTTTCATTTATATGTGTTCATTGTTGATTTCTTACGATCTGATTTCTCTATCCCTTGTAGCTAAGGTTTTCATTGTCAAAATTGAATCGAAACGAATTCTTATCATCTTACTTGCATTTTAGGAATTTCAAATACATCACACGGTGAACCTGAAACATAAATTTCTAAGCAAGATAAAATTAAAATTTATCTCAATTAACATAAGGTAGCATTGTCACTTAACGATAACATTTAGAGGTCTAGGCTAGAGATGTGTTCCGACGTCGTAAAACATAGTAGTTGTCATTAATTGTCTACGATACATTCCAAGTGTGATACCTCATCCCACGTACGTAAGTATATCGGAGCTCATCCACATACCTTGAGTATATCGGGTGGTGTTCTAGTATGAAAAGTATAAGGGGATTCTCTCACTGTGCAGTTTCGCATTAGATAGTGCTAACACAGATTGGGCCTTGATCAAATTTGGATCATGGACCTAAGTGATAGCTCAAATTTCAAAGTGTTCAGAAGTGTACCAAACCTGAGCGACCAGATAGATCTCGTCTTCCTAATTCCAGTGCCATGAACGGTTCAAAAAACAGATAGCGTATGAAGAAGTTATTGCGGTTTGAAAAGTCCAGTAAACTGCAATTTCTAGCTTTTGACCAAGTTTGATTGGATTTGGAAAATTAAAAAAAAGAGAGAATATTCTAGGGAATATTCCTAGAATATTCCTAGAATATTCCAAGGAATATTCCTAGAATATTCCCCAAAATATTATGTTTGTACCATTCATATGCTGAAAAGTGGCATTATTTAATTTTTAGTTGGGTTGTATGATTTTTGGTTCAGCCAATGAAAGGGTGACACGACCCAAAGCCAACGGTTCTGCTCGGCAGTTGCCTTAACCATGGGTTTGGGGGTCGGCATGTGGCCACCCCTACCCTAAATTTAATGCTACAATTAGTAAACTGGTGGAGTATTAGCAATGGCTACCAAATATTTCAAATTTTCCCACTTTTAAATGTAGTTAAGTCCATTTCCTTCAAGTTTGGTGGAGGATTTTTACAGTTCATTGGGCAAAATGAGTTTAGGCTCTATCTTGAGCTAGATTAGACCAATTTTGGGGTGCCAATAGTCAATTTCGACTATACCAGACATTTCAGACTCATTGGTGAGGGTTGTAGATCCATCATAGGACTTTTGAGTAGGTTTATTCTTCAAAGAAGTTCAAGGGGCCACAAGGGCCACCATGGGCCAGCAACAGTTTGAGGCTTAGCCAGTGCAGCTAGATGCCTTATTCAAAAATAAAATAGTAATTTTTGGATTTTTTAGATGTTATGGAACTACTCGTGTGGTTTTCAGAGCCTATAAAGGAATTTTGAAGGCCGATATGCTTCAGAGAAGCTCCAAGGGCTAGCAAGTGCCAGCAGCAGTTTGAGGCCTAGCCAAGGCAGCTAGAGGCCTTATTCAACAAACCAATAGTAATTTCTGATTGTTTTGATACTTATGAATCCATTTAAGGATTTTACAGAAGATTGTGAGGACTTATAGAGGTATAGAAACCACAGAGAATTTTTCTTTGGCCCTAGAGCCAGGGGGTGCCACCAGGTGTTGGAGGTGAAACTGGAGTAGTCGGAGGCCAATTTCGTCAAACCAATAGTCTATTATGACAATTTTTTGGCATTATGAATCCATTTAAGGGATTTTTCAGAGCCATTTGAATACTTTTTAAGGTTGAAGAGCCACAGGGAAGTTTTGGGCAGTCGAGGGCCAACCGTGGAGGGAGGCATATATTGGGGATGCAGTGCTCTTTTTGAGAAAATGATCAGTCCATTTTGGAGGTATGATATGTGATGGAGACATTAGGTGAGTTTCTAGGGACAAAAAAATAATTCTGAAGGATTTAGGGCGATAGCGAAGCTCAGGGTAGCTCAAGAGCACCGACAAAAGGAATCAAGTCTAAGGGAGCCTAGATCTATTTTCAGAGTGATGACAGCCATGGAAGGGATATTAATGGTATTATAAACCCATTGGTTCAGTTAATTTAACCTTTGGAGTTGATTTTTTAACTTGTAAAAGAAAATTTTCCATAATCCCAAAGATCCAAGTCAAGATGATAAGAGCTCAAGGAGACGTAGCCCATGATATTCGGGTGAACTCCTAGATTAAATTTACTATTATGTGTTGATGTTTATTTGATGCATTATATTTCCATTACACATGTTTAGTTTCAGAAAAAACAAATGGACTTAAATCACTTAAACAATTAAAAAACATACACCTGTTTCAAGTATAAATTTCCGCAAAAGTCAAGTATAAGCTAGATCTTTTATTTGTTTAACTGAGTGGGAGGTTCTTTAAAATAATAAAAATTTATTCAACCCATTTTCATATCAGGCTGGTATCAGAGAACTTATTTTCTTTATTGATAAATCAATAGCTTGCTTGTTTGACTTGAAATGTGTTTAAATAGTGCAAAGAATTTTACTATTTGCAAACTGATTATTTCTTACAATTTTGACTTTGCTAGAGGTCAAGGGAAAGATACTGTTAGCTATGTCTAGAAGAGGAAAATAAGGAAGAGTGGTTGAAGGCATCTTCCTTACCCAAAGGATCTCAAGGAAACCCTTGAAGCACAAGAGGTTTTGTTTGTAAAGGCTGCTTGAAGAAAAGCTGGACTCTACAGCCATTTTGTTCAAAATCTTTATCAAATTTTTTTTGAAAGATTTGTGAATTTTGTTGAAGTAATTCTATTCATTGACATTATCATGATAGCTTCTTCAAGTGGGATTTCAAAATCCTCCTCCTTCACAAGATTCTTCGATGAAGACATGAAGCGATACTTCTTCAGGATGAAGGATATTGTGCAAATTTTGTATGAAGATACAAGAGAAAACAATAGACTTCATGAGAAATTGGTTGCTATGAAGCAATAGAAAGAATAAATTCTTCAAATATTGCATGAGATGGAGATGCAGCACCATCAAGCCTAAGAGGCCTTAACCAAGAACATGTGTGAAGCAGAGGTAATTCACTCTATTTTTTCTTCAAATTCCTCTTTAGAAAGATGTGTAGGTTCATTTGAAAAGCACACTAGAGGTATAGGGTCCAAGTTAATGTTTAAAATCGGCTATGAAGGAAAGGGTATAGGAAAACATGCACAAGGAATGATTGATCCTATTTTGGTTGAGGAAAGACCTAAGAAATTTGGTCTTGGTTATGTTCAATCTTATGGCGAAAAATCTGTAGCCATGAAGTCATTTGAGGGAACTTCAAAAAGAACTTTTGTTACAAGTTCTAAACCACAAACATGTCATGTTTTTTTTCAAGTTGATTGCCATTGTTTGAAGCCTATGTTGCGGCAAGATGTGTGTATACATGCATCTTATTGTGAGCATGAGAGTTTGGACAAGTATCAAGACAAGAACGTTGATGTTAGTCTGCAAAAGAAATCTAGAACCTCTACTAGCTCATCTCCTCATGAAGGTAAAAAATATGGACATGCAAAGCAGCATTTGAGATATAATTCTTCCCATATTCAAGATGATTATGTTTCTTTGAAGGCATGACAATTCTGGATGCTTGAATGGAAGAAAGAGTTGTTGTGCATATTTTCGTCTGTGTAACCATGTTGTTTCAAAATGCTAGAAGAGGATGAAGGCATACAGGAAACAATTGAAGCGAAGCCAACTTGCAATGAAGGTGTAAAAGCCTTGCACACATTGCTAGAGAAAGGGATATGTTGTTTCCCAATGTTGGACATTGCATCGAACTATTCATCCCAAGCACATGAGGCAAGAGGATAGAAATACTGGCGAAAGTGGAACCAAATATTCCATCATTGATGTGAGAACAGATGTTTCACATGAAGAAGATTTTCAACAGCAAAATTTGTTGTGGAAGTGGCTTGGTAAGAAGTGGTTTGACTTCTTGACACAATGAGACATACACTCATTTGTACATATGAAAATTTCAGTTATGTAAGAATATTTTTGTAGTAAGCTCACATTTTTTTGAGCCACCTTGGATTAATGATCAAGGACATGATGTTCAACTACCTTCTCTCAATTTCTCGCCAAATTTTTTTGAGTGAGTTCAAGGAAGACAATTCTTGACAGGAGGACAAGAGCATTCAGGAAGGGAAGTTTTGACTACCTTTGAGTTGTGGTTCAAAGGAACTAGCCATGCAAGGCAAGTGTATGGAGGCTAAAAAGAAGGGGATTTTGTAATCTCATCTACTGAACAAATCAGTATATTAGTCCTTTGGGGTCCAAAATATTCCCAATGGGGAGGTGTGATCAGATTTGGATCATGGACCTAAGTGATAGCTCAAATTTTAAAGTGTTTTTAAGTGTGTCGAACCTAAGTGAATGGATAGATCTCGTCTTCTTTATTCTGGCACCTTGAACGGTTCGAAAAACCGACACCATATGAAGAAGTTATTGTGATTTGAAAAGTTCAGTAAACTGCAATTTATGGCTTTTGACCAAGTTTGACTGTATTTGGAAAATTCAAAAAAGGAATATTCGAAGGAATATTCCTATAATATTCCCAAAATATTTCCTAGAATATTCCATTTGCACCAGTCATATGCTAAAATGTGGTATTGTTTAATTTTCAGTTTGGCTGTACGATTTTTGGTTCGTCTAATGAAAGGCTGACACGTTGCCAGCGTTGAGGCCACCACTTCTCCCCAGGACTGTGTAATAAAATTTGGGGGGAGCAGGCTGGAGTCGACCGCTTTACCTCTCGCCTACAGTGCCCACATCTTACCACTCAGGCTGCTTGTTAGTTCTTACCCCTTAGGGTCACCAGAACTATATAAATTTTAATGGTGTGATATATGGGTGGGGGGACTGCTGACATCCCAACCCACCAGCGGCCCAAACAATAATGGTAACATGGTATATTTGTAAAAAACCACACATATTGTAACCCTAACAGTTATGAAACCATTAAGTCCAGCGACATTAAACTCAAACCTATCACATGCACAATCACCGCGACCCAAAGCTGATGATTCCGCTCAGCAGTTGGCTTAACCGTGGGTTTGGGGGTCAGCATGTGGCCACCCCATACCCTAAATTTAATGTTACGATTATTAAACTGGTGGAGTATTAGCGATAGCCACCAAATATTTCATATTTTTCCACTTTTAACTAGAATTAAGTCTAGTTCCTTCAAGTTTGGTCGAGGATTTTTAGGTGTCATTGGGAAAAATGAGTTTAGGCTCTACCTTGAGCTAGATTCGACCAATTTTGGGGTTCCAATAGTCAATTTCGACTATCTAAAACATTTCAGACAAATTGGTGAGGGTTTCAGGGCCATAAGAGGACTTTTGAGCAGGTTTTTTCTTCAAAGAAGTTCCAAGGGGCCACCAGGGCCACCATGGGCCAACAACAGTTTGAGGCTTAATCTATTATGACTATTTTTTGACATTATGAGTCAATTCAAAGTTTTTAGAGCCATTTGAAGACCCGAGAAGGTCAAAGATCAGCGAGGAAGTTTGGCGACCTAGGGTAAACGGAAGTGGAGGGAGGCCTAGATTGGGGATGTAGTGCTCTTTTGGAGCAAATGATCAGTCCATTTTGGAGGTATGATATGTGGTGGAGATAGTAGGTGAGGTTTTAAGGATAGAAAAATAATTTTGAAGGAGTTAGTGCCATAGATAATCTCAGTGTAGTTCAAGAGAACCGACAAAAGGAATCAAGTCTAAGGGAGCCTAGATCTGTTTTTAGAGTGATGACAACCATGACAAGGATATAGTTGGTATTATAAACCCATTGGTTCAATTCGGTAGCCATTGGAGTTGAGTTTTGTAACTTTTAAAATAAAGTTTCCATAATCCCAAAGAGCCAAGTCAAGATGACAAGAGCTCAAGGAGACGTAGCCCACGATATTCGGGTGAACTCCTGGATTAAATTTGTTGTTATGTGTTGATGTTTATTTGCTGCATTATATTGTTGTTACATGTTTAATTCAAGAAAAAAAAATGTATTTAAAGTACTTAAAAATTTAAAAAACATACACCTGTTTCAAGTATAAATTTCCGCAAAAGTCAAGTATAATCTAGATCTTTTATTTGTTTAACTGATTAGGAGGTTCTTCAAAAGCATAACAAGTTATCCAACCCATTTTCAGATCAGGCCTCCACGTATCATTGAGTATATTTGAGAGGAAAACATTAGTTTTCTTACCATCCATAGGTAACCGATTCAGTCGCCTTGTATACTGTGATACACCGAACGCAACATTCAAGGAGATTACCTGCACGTACGTAAGTCTTTGGTTTACTGGGCAGGTATATTGCAATTCACAGTTGCTTGGTAATCCTTTTGCCTATCATTACCCTCTTGTTGTTTATTTATTTTGGTAAAAAATCATTCAGCAATTGTGGAAGAAGATCAACCCTTTCCCCATTGTTCACATAGGACAACGAATAAACCATACTTACCACCAAAAGCTACACCTACTTGGTGAAGGCGAGCTCGTCGTGATGAGTCCGGACCTCTGGTGCTTCATATTCATCTAATTTATGAGAGTCGTCTAATACTTTGAATACTGAGTCTTGAGTCATTTATATCGATCCTGGTCTACCTACTACAATCGATATGTAAACCTCAAAGTTACCTGAGGACATTGAAGTTCAATTCGGTGAAATGGTAAATCCAGAACCCGAATTTGTTCAACCGGAAGTTGAACCATAAACTATTTTTATTTTACCATAACATCTTAATCCTGAAAATGAACAACAAGAAGTTGTTACCTTGCCGGAAGAACATGAACCAGCTCATCCTCAGTCATCCATAACTATTGAGCCTTCCTCTTTACCGTAGAGTCAACCACCTTAAATTTATCTCAGGCCTGACGGTGAAGTAATTCCACCTAGTTTAATTTCAATTGTGGAAGAACCTTAAGAAGAGACACCCCCTGCAACTCCAACTCATTTTGGGTCGGGACTTCATCTTTACTTGTATTTTCCTCCTCGGATCTACATTGCTCCTGTTGATCTTGCTTAGTCTCAAGTTCTCATAGATTGTTTAGGGTATTTACTAGGTCATTTAACCATGGATGAGATACCATCCCAGACTGTACCATATGTTACAGTTGTGACAACATCTATTGTTGCTACCTCTTTGATGTTTACTACGACACTTGAGTCTCATATTTATGGTGGTACGTCCATCCCATAGGGTTACCATGCTTTATCTGGAACCAACTCTGGTGCCTCCTCTAGTCCATGGACTTCGCCCATGTCGTCATCTACAATTTTATCTGGTTCCTCTCTTATGAGTACTGAATGACTTGATCCTTTATTTACACATTTAACTCAATATCAGGTTGGTCTATCCAATTACCGTCCATCTTATCCAACTTATACTAGACTCCCACCATATGAAGGTCAGTATGCTCAATATTATTATATTCCATATGTTGGGGGAAATTTTTGGTTACCCCATATGGCAGTACTCATTCGTTTTTAGGTCAATATTATGCTGGAATGCATGTTTTTCAATGGCAGCCTACCTTTCCTATTCAACCACAAATGTTTGTGTACCCATATCAACTAGTTCAACCTGTTCCATCTGTACCTACTATGCATGTTATTACTTCCTTGGCCATAGCTCAGCCTTCTCAGGTGGGTCCTTCAACCCTTAACCCTCATGTTTCGGGTCTACAGACTTCGTCTTCCCAGGCTGGTTTACAACAACTGTCTATATCAGGAATTTCACAACCACAGGCCATTTTACCCTTATATGGAATGTCACATACTTCTACTAGTTCTGTCTATTCACAACCTAGTCCAACCTATCCTCGTAAGCAACAATCGTTCCCATGGAAGCAATAAAAAAAATTCCAACAGTATCAAAGCTATCCTCAACTTAGTCAACAAGCCTATGTTGGGTTTGGTCAACAAAAATCTTATCTAGGTCTCGTTCAACAGGCTTATCAAGGGTTTGATCAAAAAACTTACCCCTATCAAGGTTACCATCAACAGATTCCTTATGGTGTTGCACAACGGCCTATTTCCCAGCCAATTCCATCTTACCCTGGTTACGCTCAACCCGATCTAAACCAACAGTTTCCATTTGTTGGAACACTAGAGTTACCTAATTTAAAACAGATCATTAATAATCTCATTCATTATTTAACTTGGTGGTCAGTGATTCCTCATAACTTACCCTCAGATATTCCAAAATTCAATGGAAACTTTGCAGAAGATCCGTCTACGCACTTTATGACTTATCATTTATGGTGTTCCTCAAATTCCTTGAATGATGATTCTGTTAGACTCTGTATTTTCCAGCGAACGCTCACTGTTCCTACTGCAATGTGGTATATTGAATTACCACGAGCTTATTTCGATAACTTCACGGCTTTAGGCACTACTTTTCTAACGCACTTCCAGTTACCCATCAGATATGAAACTGGAACGGAACTTTTGACCAACTTTAAATGTACAAATGCTACTCACATATCATATCACATACATGAGTGGCATCATTGTCATTGAATGGTTAAAAATTTTGATCCAGATCAGATTTTAGATTAATTTTTTATAAAGTCCTTGTTGCCATATATAGCCGAGGATGTGGCCAAAGGTAGTGTTGTCACTGACGAGCAAGTAATTTCTTATGCCCAGTATCTGGATTTGATTTATACTCAGTCAGACACGCTCTAAGAAAATATTTCGAATGCATCGCGGCCAAATTTTACTATTCATCCTCCTCCATCTAGTAAGGACTCACATGGCGGTGATGGTGTGATTGTTTCTGCCAACACTCAGCGAGTACGTCGACCATCAGTTTCCACACTTGATGTTTCTAATCAAACCATTGTTGCATCTGATCCTACGTCTTCTTCCGAAATACATGTTGTGTCATCTAGCAAGAGAAAAAGTGATAAGAAACTCGGAAGTAAGAAGAAAGGGAAAGATAATAAAAAACAAAATTAACCCCCGCAGGAAAAATCATCTGATTCATCCAGTAGTTCTCAGAAACCTTGTTACCCCTGTTTGATACGTAATGAGGAGAATTTTACATGGGACTATCCTCACTGCTCAGAAGTATCAAAAATTCTTAAGACTTCTCCCGCATCTGCAGTGTTGACAGATCCTTTTCCGAACCTGGAAACAAATATGGTTGCTATGGATCCCGCTTCTAGTTCACAAGTGCTTATGTTATCCGCCAATAATCCCAAACCTGATGTTTTGGTGTCCACTCGAAGTAAATATTATGGTAATCCTCTTTCCTCATCGAATAGTTAGGCTACAGATCAACCTCATTAGGGGAATTTTGAGGTCTAAAATGGGCATCCTAAGAAAAATGTACAACAAAAATAAACTTTATAAGAACCAATAGGATACAAGATGATGATGTCAACCATGCGGGATGATTCACCATTTTTGGAGTTAAAAAGTAAAAATAATAAAAAATAATAAAATAATAAAACTACTTTTTCAACTCGTATTTTCATCTAATCTCCCTAAGGTTTTACTCGAATTTTGAGCGGGAGTACTCGTTGGATGAAAAATTTAATTCCTCATCCAAGGAGTATCCATGTTGCATACTTTCGTTGGACCTTGCTACATGAAAAAGGAGATCTACATGAAAAAATGTGTTTGTAATCACATTTTTCATGTATTTTTCATTTTTTGTGTAGCAGGGTCCATGGAAAGTATGTAACATGGGTACTCCTTGTATGAGAAATCAAATTATGCATCCAACGAGTGTTTCTGCTCGATATTTGAGTAAACGCATAGGGAGATAAGTTGAAAATATGAGTTGAAAAATAGTTTTTATTTTCTCCCCTCTAAAATTTGATAATGTAATAAAATATTATTTTATTATTTCCTATATTATTTAATAATTTCCTTAGGAGACCCATTTTAGACCTCAAAATTCCCTAATGACTACTTCGAATTTTTCTGATTCAATTTCATCGCCTATTATTCCTGAGTTAATAATGAAGCCACCAAAGGGAGTTGTTCATAAATTGACTTTCAACCCTCGAGCTCGTGCAACTCAAAATTATAACATATTCGATGATCTTGCTTAGTCACCTTCTGTTATGTCGACGCTTGAGGTTCTAAATAATTTCAATCCCAATTTCGGTTATCATTTTTCTTTATCACTCCATGCATTCAGTTTTAAATCCAAGCATGATAAAAATAGTAAAATCTGGAAATGACAATATTTTTTGAAAACAAAAATTTGGAGATTTCACCACTACTAGAAAATGCATAAATAAAACATAGCAAAAATATAACAGCCACACACAGAAAATGACACAACGATTTTGTTCAATGTGACCCTAGAAAAACCCCCTACAACTCTTGCGGAAAATCAGTTTGACAGCTCTTCTTTATTTCTGAAAATGCTTTTATAGAGAAATTGAAATAGACAGTAAAAATTCCAGCAACCACAAATTACAACTTATCTCGATTTCTGTGGTTGAAATTCACCTCGAAAATTGCACCAATTAGCAAACTATCTAAACAGAAAATTTTACAACAATAAATAACAACATTAAATGTTGTGCAATCTGCCTCGCAATCTGTGCCTAGAAGTAACTATACGAACTATACTAAAATGTACAGTTGTCTCTCTCCTCGATTTTCATGCCCATCTTGCCTCAAAGTTTGTGCCTTTAACCTGCTATAATTTCTCCCTCGATTTATGTGTTGTACATTGCTCAAAAAATGTGTCTAATGCTTTTGTATGGATTTTTCCTTGGAATGTGTGCCAAATAAATGATGTTGTAAATACTGTTGAAATGTCTCCTTGGGATGCGTGCCAAAGTTTGTTGCTCTCCTTCACTTCCTCCCTGCTCAGAAATTTTCTCCTTGCTCTCTCTTCTCTTTCTCTCAATAGCTCATGAAAGAGCGAATTGATCTTTTCTTCTCCTTCTCTCCTTTTACCCTAAATGAACTTTTTAGTAACCCTAATATCTAATGGTTGAGATTCATTGAGATCTAGGGATGAGAATAAATTTTCATTTAATTCTCACTTTCTATTTTTTAACTCACCGACTTAACCTTTTATTTCCATAGTCACTTTTTCACTTTCAAAATTTTCACTGACTTTAATAAAGTCACTTTAAAATTAGAATGTAACTTTATCACTTATAAAGTCACTTTAATATTAGACTGACTTTACCACTTATAAAGTCACTTTAGGAAAATAATTACAAATAAAGTGGACATTTTTCCCTAGGCCAAATATTAAAGCCTTACAGAACCACTTGTCCCCTGATACCCAAATTTTAACACTCCCTCTTACAGAGGAAAGTGTTCCTCGCCACTCCCATCTTGTCTCTGAAGTAGACATGCTTGCCCCATGGTAAGGCTTTGGTGAAAATGTCTGCTACCTGCTCATTTATGGAAATGTACTCAATCTTACCTGCTCCCATTTGGAAATAGTATCGAATGAAGTGATACTTGATCCTGATATGCTTTGACCTGTCATGAAGATCATGAAAAAGCTGGATTCTATTTGTTAGTTTTATGCAACTTTATGTTGAGTCTCAAATCTGCATCTTTTCCATACACTTTTCTATACCTTTTTCACTCACCTGAACCTCCCAAGTTGTCAATATCATGTGAAAAAGAGCATCTAACATGGTTTTTAATTATATTTTTGTGTTTGCTATTTGATTTAGATTTTGTTCATTCAGCTGCAGAATCTTGCCACTTTCCGCAGCTGCTGCAACTTTCCGCAGCTATTTTGTGAAACTCTATGCTACGGGTGTCTACAAGGAAAACGAGCCACATGGGCAGGTCAGGAATGACGTGGACATGGTTCGTGTCCTATTGGTTCAAGCAAACTCATCCAAAGAAGCCGCGGACAAAGGCGTCCACATGGAAGTCAACCATGGAGTTTCATGTCGGCCGGACTCTGTTTCGTGTCACATGAAGACCCATATGGCCGTTTCTAAGCTTGCGGAGGTTAAATCGACATCTGTACAGGGTTCTGGAGTCGAATTCAAGCATCCACCTTTCGTAGATTTACTTTCCAACACGGCCATGCTCCTATATCCGTGGACGTAGTGGTCTACGTGCTCTCCACTAGCATGAACTTTAGGAAACAGTTATAGTTTGTTGTTATATATATTGCATTTGCATACGCATATGAAGTTAGTCGATATTAGTGAATGTAGTCTCTGTTATCTTTTGATTAGTCTGCTCTGTAGTGATTACGCTGCACTTGTGCCGTAACATTACCATTCTGTAATGACTGCTTTTTAATATGAGAAGACGTTGTTTTTCAACTTAATTCGTATTTGAGGACCGTTGCCAAGGCTGTGTAGAGGGCCCCTGCTCAGCTAAGGTTTTGTGTATTAGTGTATATTTCTCATTTCGTTTCTTTAGAAATCATTGTATCATAATCCATTCATATGTTCATACTTTGCAGTTGTTTCATTTCTGTTTATACACTTCCATAATTTCCATTTCCTTTCTGTCTTTCATGCTTTATGATTGTTAATCACTGATCAGTGTTTATGTTTTTCAGGTTTTAGATAGGCAGCCCGGGCATTTTCATAGCTTTTTGACTAATGACATGGAACTAACATTGTTCTGTTGCTAGTTTGCTTTTCATAGTTTTTGTTTAATTTCAGTATTGCTCTGTACATTTCAGTTTTGTTTTTCTGCTTCAGTAGTTAAAATTTAGATATACTAATCTGCTCATAGCATCTTCAGTTGCCTCCGAAAGCCACAGCTGGACTGATGGTGAGGGATTGTATTATGAAATGTGTAGTTTAGTATTAGTTTCTTTTCTGCAAATTTAGATATACTAATATGCTCATAGCATCTTCAGTTGCCTCCGAAAGCCACAGCTGGACTGATGGTGAGGGATTGTATTATGAAATGTGTAGTTTAGTATTAGTTTCTTTTCCGCAAATTTAGATATATTAAATCATGCATGACATCTTCAGTTGCCTCCGAAAGCCACAGCTGGACTGATGGTGAGGGATTGAATCATGAGTGTATGGTTTAGTATTAGTTTACTTTCTGCAAATTAAATATCGGTTACTCAAGTTGTTTATGATTACTTCCGAAAATCATAGCTGGACTAATGATGAAGGGTCAGAAGATAAATTGATGTAATCTGATTTAGATTTATTTTGTTGCAATTTTTGAATTTCCTTAAGCATAGTTTCTTTTATGTTTAGTTGGCAGCAAGAATAGTTTGGTTTTCATGCTCACTAGTTTACTATTTTGATTTATTAGATTAGCAGCACCTTTTCATTTCAGCAGTACATTTTCATTTTCTTTCAAGTCTTGTCATTGTAAATTTCAATTTGCTTTTTAAAGTTTCAAGTTGGTAAATCATTATAGGGGATATCACTTCCTTGAAAAAACATAACCAAACTTGTTTTCATCTTAGAATTTCCATTTCACCTTAGAAAACCAAAAACGACAAAAAGTTAAGAAATAGGTTATCTTGCACATATAGTGCGCCGCACTTCATCGGCTTACGATTCCTGGATTGACAAATTAAATGCAGCAATTTAGGACACACTAAATTGAACCAGCAATTTGATACTTACGTTAAATCCAAAGGAAGGGCTCAATGCACAACAAAATAGATAAAACAACATCTTGCGAAGCCATATGGTCTCACAACTAGCCAAACTGGCTGCCATATACTCTGCCTCAGCTGAGCTCAATGCAACTGACTGTTGTTTTCAGCTGAACCACGACACAACTGCCGAACCCAACCCAAAACAACACCCTGAAGTACTCTTCCTATCAGAAGCACAAACTACCCAATCTGAATTAGTGTACCCTGCCAGTGTCACTCCATCTCCCTGTCTATAATCGAGACCATAATACACAGTACCCTGCAAGTAACGAAGAATGTGTTTTATAGCCACCCAGTGCACTCTCCTAGGCTCACACATGAACTGACTCATAGTGTTATCTGCAAAACATATATCTGGTCGAGTGTTGACCAAATACATCAATGAACCAATCAGTTGTCTGTATAGAGTAGGATCCACCAACTCGGAATCAGAACCGTGAAGCTTCTTCTAGTTACTGATCAGAGGTGTAGACATGGGTTTGTAGTCCTCCATGTGAAATCTGCTAAGAATATCCACAATGTACTTCCCTTGTCCCAGGAATAAATTCTCCTCCTCCTGCCACACCTCCAATCCCATAAAATAATGCATCAAGCCGATATCCTTCATCTCAAACTCTGAAACAAGATCTCTCTTGTAGCCCTAAATGAGTCTCTCTGCACCAGTGATGACCAAGTCATCAACATACAACACCAAGATGAGAGGCTCCTCACCTACCACAATGAAGTATAGGTTTGAATCAACCTCACTCTTAATGAAACCCAACTGCTGCAATTATGTATCAATCCGAGAGTACCAAACTCTAGGAGTTTGCTTCAAGCCATAGAGTGCCTTTTTCAATTTGCATACATGGGACTCCTTCCCATGCACCTCAAAGCCCTGTGGCTGCTCAATATAAACTTCCTCCTAAATGAAGCCATTGAGAAAGGCGGTCTTCACATCCATCTGGTGGATCTTGCAACCTATCTATGCTGCAATCGATAAAATGGAGCAAATAGATGTATACCGAGCCACGGGAGCGAAGGTCTTCTCATAGTCAACTCCCTCTACCTGTGAGAACCTTCTCGCCACAAACCGAGCCATGAACTTCTCTATGCTGCCATCTGCAACATGCTTTATCTTGTAGAGCCATCTGGAAGTAACAACTGATTGACCTTCAGGCCTCGGCACTACCTCCCAAACATTGTTCTTCATAATAGAAGAATACTACTCCATTATGGCCTCTCTCCAGACCTATTGGTTGGCTACCTCCTCATAACTAGAAGGCTCGGAGTCAACAATGTTGGTTACCAATGCCATGTAACTACACAACCGCTCAGGTGGTTTACTCTCTCTAACCTGTCTCTTTGGCGCAGCAACTGATGTGGCCTCACGCAAGGTGTCTCGAAGCCACTTGGGCTTCCTCTTCCCTGAGCCTACTTCTTCCGCCAAAGTGAAAGAATCCTCATCATCATCAGAAGCCTGAACTCCTGAATGCCTGCCAACTGACCTCATACCTGTACCTATGCCTGTAGAAGCTGAAGTACCATGCGAGTTGTCCTTCAGTGGACTACCCTGTGAACTGTTCTGCAGACTGCCCTGCATGCTGCCTAAAGAACCACCCACCTGACTCTGACAGCCACTACTCACTGATGGACCTGACACTGTAATCGATGTACCTCCTGATCCCTGACCTCCTGCACCCTGTGCACTGGATCCCTGTGACTGACTCAGCTGCTCCTGAGGGTCTGGTGACTCTAGATAATGCAACTCTTGTGACCTCCTAAAATCTCTCTCCTCAAACTTCACATCCCGCCTGACAACCACTTTCCTCTTTGCAGGAATGTAAATCCGTTAAGCTTTCGAGGTCTCGCTATAACCCAAAAAGATGCCCTTGTCTGCAGTAGGTTCTAATTTGGCCCTCTTCTCCTTGGGGACATAGGAATATGTAAGGCACCCAAAGCTACAAAAGTCTCCAACATCATGCTTCTTCCCAGAAAAAGCCTCCTCAAGAGTCACATTCCCCAAGGCACGATGTGGACTCCTGTTCTGCAAGTAAACAGCAGTGTTGGAGGCCTCTGCCCACAAAAATAAAGGTAGCCCCTGATCGTGAAGCATGGCTTTGGCAGCGCCTACAATGGATCTGTTCTTCCTCTATGGCACTCGTTCCGCTGGGGGTTGTAAGGAACCGTGAACTCCCTCCTAATGTCTACTTTAGCACAAAAATCCACAAACTCGCCAAGGGTATACTCCCCTCCATTGTCCGACCTAAGGACCTTGATCTTCCTACCTGTCTAGCTCTCCACAAGAGCTTTGAACTCTTGAAACCGCTTGAAGACCTCAGTCTTGGTCTTCAAGAAATAAATCCAGGTCTTCCTGGAGTGGTTATCAATGAATAAAACATAATACTCATAGCCACTCAAGGATACATGAGACATCCGACCACTCACATCCGGTACCACATCTCGAGCACTCTTTTTCATGTGTATTCTCAATCGATGAGAGCATTAAGGAATCCATGATGCCGTAAGAAGAACCATGGGAATATTCTCATCATCAAACCCATCTTCCAGATTACATTGAATATAATCAAACTGAACTATATCACCCTTCAGTCATTGATTTATTTATGAATTCCATTCCTATCCACACCATTGATTTTGAGAAAAATATATAAAATATCAAAGAAATGATTTCTATCGATATTTCAACCAAACCTGGTGTAATAGAAAAAATTCATATTGGCACGTCTTGTTCTACATCTGAAGTTGACACTTACCTATCTCTTTTTCATGAATTATGTGATGTATTCACTTGGTCGTATGAGGATATGCTAGGCATTGATTCCAGTATCACTGAGCACAAGACTAAAATGTACCCTGATGTCAAACCGATATGACAATGCCTTCATCCTGTTCATCCTAAGAAGGCAGTTGCCATTAAAGAAGAAGTTGAAAAACTTATGTGTGCAGGTTTCATTTACCCTATTCCGATTACCAATTGGGTTTCCAACATTGTTTATGTCATGAAGAAACAAGGGACAATCAAAGTGTGCATTGATTATCAAGATGTTAATCATGCTTGTCTGAAGGACATCTACCCCACTCCATTTATGAACCAAATCATTGACGAATGTGCTGGATGTGAAATATTTTCCTTCATGTATGGTTTTTCTGGTTACAATCAGATCAATATTCGCCCATATGAACAATATAAAACCACTTTTATCTGTCCTTAGGGCACATTCACTTATCGAAAACTCCCTTTTCGTTTGAAGAATGCTAGGAAAAACTTTAAGAGGGAAATTCCTTATTCCTTCCATGAAATCGAACACACTGTTCAACCTTATCTATATGACTTACATGCGCATTCACGGAAATGGTTTGACCAATCGAGATGCATCGAAACCATATTTTATTTATGTCATATCTAAATATGCTTCAAGCCACACAAATTTATGCTTTGTGTTGGTTCCGTCATTTTCAAGCCTCATCATACAAAGATGGAATTCGACTTGATCCCTTAAAGGTACAGGCCATTCTAGATTTGTCTGCACCTTCCAACCTACTTCAATTACAGAGACTCCAAGGGAAGGCTAACTTTCTAAGGAGATTCATTCCCAACTACGCCAAAATAGCTAAAGGATTTACTCGACTCTTGAAAAAGGGGACTCCCTTCCATTGGGATGAGGTTGCGCAAGCTTCCTTTGGTGCTCTTAAAGATACCCTAATCCGAGCATCATTAATGTTTCCCCCAAATTATTAGAGTGATTATTTCTTGTATCTAATCATTACAGATACAACCATCACCATGGTTTAAGTCCAAGAAGAAGATGGGATTGAACATCCAATCTATTATTTGAGTCGTAATCTCAACGATACGGAAGTTAAGTACACCTATGTTGAGAAGCTCTCTTTGGCATCCATTCAAGCTGTAAAAATATTTTGCCACTATATCTTGCTCCAGAACATCGTTGTCATTTCAGATTGCAACCCTATGACATACATTCTATCACATCAATTTCTAGGAGTCAAATATTCAAAATGGATAGTTATTTTTCAGGAATTTGATTTGGAATTCATCAAATCCAAGTCAAATAAGTCTTTGGTTTTTTCTAAGCTTATCTGCAACTTTCCCTCAAGTAACACTGAATTTACATTGGAACCATCTATACTGGATGATTCTTTGTTTCTGATTGCATCATCTGACCCATGGTATGGATATTTTATGATCTATCTCCAAACCCAAACTTTACTACCCAATACTTCTTGCTCACAACAACAATGTATTCGATACCAAGCCAAATATTATCTGATCATCGGCGATACACTTCATCATCATGGTATCGATACGATTCTACGTAGGTGCCTCGTTCATGAGGAGGCCAAGAAAGTTTTAAATGATTTCCATGCCGGTACATGTGGTGGAAATTTGTCTAGTTTTGCTACTATGCAGTGCAGAAGATTCTCTGTGCTGGTTACTTCTAGCCTACCATATTTCGCAAATGCATTCTCACGGTCAGAAGTTGTCATGCTTGACAGATATTTTATCGTAAAACCCATGTGCCGCTAGCACCAATGTATCTTGTCATCGTTGTCGGACCTTTTTACAAATGGGGCATTGATTTCATGACATGTAACCCTCACTCGACTGGGGGGCATGGCTATATTATTGTTTTCGTTTACTATTTTACCAAGTGAGGCGAGGCGATGCCTACATTTAACAATACAGGCAAGACAACTTCATTTTTTTTCTTTAACCATGTGGTTAGTCGGTTTGATGTACCACAAACCATAGTTACAGATCATGGAAAATTTTTTCGCAAATACATGACGACTGAGTTGACTGCAAAGTTAGGATTGTTGCATGATAGTTCTACTCCCTATTATCCATAGGTTAATGGAAAAATTGAAGCCATCAAAAAATTCTTAAGCGTATGGTTCAACAAAATATTGGGGCTCATAAACGAAACTGGAATTTAATATTGTACTCGACTTTGTGGGCTTCTCGAAGCTCACTGAGAAACACAACTAGATTTACTCCTTTTCAGCTATTTTATGGTCTGGAAGCTATCTTAACAATTCAATGTGAAATTCCATCGTTGAAACTCATAATTGGCCTACTACCTGACACTTATGACGAAGAGGCACATCTTTTAGATCTCATCCATCTAGATGAAATGTGTCGTGAAGCCACATTGGCCAATGAAGCACATAAGAGACGAATGAGGGTGCAATATGACCATAATGTCAAGCCTCGCACATTCTCTGAAGGAGATCTTGTCTTGTTTTATGATCAGGATGTTGATAAGATAGGAACAGGCAAGTTTGAACCATTATGCCATGGCCCCTATATTTTCAAATGTGTTCTAGAAAAGGGTGCCTATGAGTTAGTAGATTATGATGGAATTCCATTGTCGCAGCCTCGGAATGGGTTGTATCTCTAATGTTACTATGATTGATTCTATTTAGAAAACATTGTATGATACTGTATATATTCTTTGATTGCGTGTGTGTCATAGTGTGTCTTTCAAGAGTTTTCATTGATTAGTAATCCGATTTTCATTTTTTGCAGATGTTAGAATCTTCGGAATCATTTGCTGGTTATGCCGATGGTGCTTGTCGTAGTACACAGAATCTATCCTCTATAACATGGGCCATCTTCGATCCAAGTGGCAAGTTAGTGATTTTCAAAGGGATTTGTATCAGTCGATCCACCAACAATATCGTTGAGTATAGAACATTGATTGAACTCCTCTATGATGCCATTTTACTTGGCATTAGCTGCATCATCATCAGGCTGGACTCACAACTTGTTGTAATACAACTTACTAGTGTTTACACTGTCTGAAATCCAACTATTCGTCACATGTTCCTTAGAGTTCATCTTTTGGAAAGAAATTTTATTTACCTCCAATATCAACAAATTTCCAGAAAATATAACACCTTGACTAATTATTTAGTGAATTACGTGTTAAACAGACATTTGCAACATATGTAAAGACAAATTTTCAATTCACATCATACAATTGAATAGGATTACACATAACCATAGGAAAGCACTAAAAGTAAAATAGATAGATAATAGATTTTTTTATAAAAAATTGTGTCCAAGACACGTTGGTCACATGACCTAAAAATGTATGCAAACATATCATATCCTAAGTAGATCTAGTGGTGCTCATGATAGTAGGTCACTGCTTGAGCTATCATGCACAATAGCCTCATCCATCAGCTAGGAACACCAATAGTATCGTGCTAAAGCCTCATTGGTAACTCCTCGATCGGTATATCCAGTATTCTGTTAGCCAACCCCTCTACATTTTGCTATAACTCATCTAGATTCTTGGTCAAATCCAAATCCCGAAGGACTGCTCTGTTGATAGTCCTCTCTGCTAATTCATCTGCTTGCTGTGGAAGACTCACTGGTCGAACACTACCCACATATGTATACATAAAACATCTTTAGTTTAGTATTGGAAACATCAAAAACACAAAAACATGTAAAAAACATGGTCAAAACATTTTACCTATAGCACCTCATTGAGCGCCTACTGGTAACATCAAATCTAGGTCTCCACGAAAATCCACCCCTGCGTATGGATGCTCCTCTATGATGACATGTTGTCATTGGATCCAAGTAAAAAATACAGTAGAGAATGAGATCAATAACTGGCCAACATGTCTAGCCATCAACTCTACCCACCATTGCATCCGTGGATCCCTAGGACCAACTACACCTAGTGTTACATGTTGTGGCTACATCAATGGAATTCACTCCAGAATGAAAGTGATCAGAATCAATCCATAGCTAAAATTCTTCATCCTGTCTCTTTTCACTTTGTCTAGTTATTATTTCATCTAAGAGAGTAATGCTTCAGCCAAGTTGAAAACGGTTGACTCGAGACACTCCAATGCATAATGCATGTATGATCTATTTGTAACATGAAGTGTCACACTAACAGATAGCTTTACGATAATGAATAGGATCGTTCGCAAAGGCATATCACATAGATCCCTAATGTTTAACTTTCTATCCTTGTTAGGCTCTATACCTGGCCGACAAAACTTTCGAATGTAATCCTTCACTGTCTCACCTCCACGGACGGAACCTGCATGGGAAATGGGGGCACCATGTCTTGAAAAACCTCTCCGAAAGTAAATATAATTGACCAATATTGGGAGAAATTTGTCCCCAATGTGAAATTCCTGTGCTGTCAGATCCCTTGAGCGAATAAAGAATTGTAATAGTTCCAAATGTTGCCTCATCCATGATAGTTTAAAGTACTCTAATAACCCGCAATCTCTGAGGGCTCTCACAATGCCAAGATCGTTAAGGGAAATCATATCTTGTTCCTCATGTTCTCTTTCTCACCATGTAATCAACATTCTGATATGATCAAAGCCTGCAATCAAACCATAAGCTTAGTTAGTACCCATTTCATGCAGAAAAATGAAGCAATTTTGGGCACAAATCAAAAAGAAAATTCATCAATTACGCCCAACATACCCCTGAGTGGGAGACAGTGCATTACATAACTCTAGGGCTTCTATCTAGTTCCTCTGCAACACACCCTTTGACATTCATTGGTGCATTGGTCCTAAGGCATTGTAGATTTACCCTAGGATCCCCAAAACCCTAAACAATCTGCCTGAAACTACAAAATAATGATACCAATAGAAAGATAAAGGTCAGATCTCTTACCTGGTCCTCATGGCACGAGAAATGGTTCACATAATTTGTCGCAATAAACTACTGAAGTTCGAGGGAAAAACTAGCTTAGAGCACTCAAAAATGAATGGTAAATGTGAAATGGTAAAATAGCATGGTAAATTCTCATTTGAATGGTATTTCCAAATATTTCATGCATATTTAATGAATTAAATATAGGTTTTGCCTAGTTTTTACTATTTAGCAAATATGTTTAATATGTTTGTTGGTTCTTTTAGCAGATTTACAGCTAGTACCGTGCATTTGACATGCATGATCTTAAAATGAACTTTGACCATAGAGTGCACTTTTATCTCTTTTTCGAGCTCTGTTAAACATCGAAAAAGGAACCCCCTTAGAGTCCTCTTTTAGCTCTTTTGAAACTCCAAAAACATGAAAATATTTCTGAGCACTTGTCCTTTCGAGCTCGTAAAAGGAACTGAAATGACACCAACTCAGTATAAGTTTAACCCTTTTTTGAACTAGGATAGATTATTTATGAAAAAGAATGCCCTAGTTGAACATGGCTATGAGGTTCTCTCAGGTATTATTTTACTCTTTTTCGGACCTGAGGGAAAAATTTACGAAAAAGAATTTGTGGAGTTTTATTTTTGTCCCTTTTTCAAACTCTCTAAACATGAAAAAGGACCGAGTATTCACTATCATTAGATTAATTAAAACATCAAATAGCAATAGACTTGTCCATCATGACAAGATCAAGTTTCACTTTCGCTAGACTCATTAAAAAATAAAATAGCAATAGATTCACCGAAAGGGTGGAATTATACATCAAGCATATGTTATCCTCCTCATTCTTGTTAAAAAATAAAGAGGTATTGGTCAGCAATGACTCGGGAAAATGGGAAAGGGATAAATCACTTTATGGTAGTAAGTCACTCTTAAACATGAGACTCATTCACTTCATCTTAGTGGTTGTTGGGTTGGGTTATTTGCTTGATGGTCTATCATAACTATGGTCTAGCATACCATCCATCACTTTGGTTTTGGGTCAATTCTGCCAACTCATTCAGTGTCATCGATATGTTCAATAGAAGTCAGTCAATAATTCCTCATCCTTTGAAATACTCATAAAATTTCATTTCATGACCACCATTCGTGAACATTTCTTCATAAGCTACATTCTGTCTCTTAAATCATTACTCTCATTTAGTGTTGTTGATGGGGGATACATCAAGGCCCTCTTGCGATGAGTCGCTTCCTATCGACATCATCTCATCATCCAGTAAGTTGACTTAGAAACATCCTTCCATTACCTTCGAGCTTCCATACATCAATGGCAGGTTTCTCGCTTCTGGCGATAGGTTAACATAACTCGACTTCGACCAAAAGACTTTGTATGGTGTTCTACATCAAATCATCTATTCATGCCATGCATACTATACTGAAGTACCTTGAGAGACATTATCATCATCGATGGTTTCTCTCGCATCTGTTAACAAATTACATCATTACTTGGTAATCAGATGATGTCTTCCCATGTTTGACTTCGAATCACATATTCACATGATTAGACTCATACTTGAGTCATCAAGTGAACAAGATATAAGACCCCAGATCTAGTTTCATCCATACGAGTTGCAATTTCAATAGTAGTACCACATCATCCATATGATGGATTTACATATATGGTCATCCTATCATGGGTCTACATATGTGGACAACTTTCTGATTTATATACATGTTATGATATTTTATGTGCTGAGTATGGGTATGCCTCCCTCAGCAATTGATGTCCAAAATAAAAAATATATCATGATGTAATGTATTGTAATTGATGTAGGCCATCGTCTACTTCAGATCCCACTCATCACATCGTAAAGCATATCACTCCACATTATCACTTTTAACTTCTTGATTTACGGGGCAGATGTTACAGTTTGGGTTGGGCATCATTACCAAAACTCATATCAGTAGAAATAGTGTCTATCATACTCTAAATCAATTGCTATTTGACTTAAACAAGTCATCCCATTGATGGTTTTTATCCATGAAAGTTTCACTGCTTGAAGTCTAGCTAAAATGCTCCATTGAACCACCAACGCACCCCTAGACTGCAGTAAGTTCTTTGTAGAGAACTTACTCCCATGCAAAGCAGCATTGCAGAGCACCTAGGCCCACTTAAAAATGCGTTGGTCGACTTTGAGTGAATTGTTAAAATGATTCCAGGGATCTTCCCACTATATAGTGGCTTCTAGAAATGGTTCCAACTATCATACTATCTGATAACCTTGAATATGAACACCATCAAGCCATTTAATCACTTATCCTCCTATCCCATTGAACAAGGAAACTTCCTCATCCATTTATGGAAAAACCATTTAATGACCAATTAATGCAAAAATACTTTCATTTCCTATAAATTGAGCACTGATCATAGTGCAAAAGGAGAGGAAGAGCTTTGATTTTGTAGTGTTATGTTGGTGAGATCATAGCTCTTTGAGGTATTGTTTGCAAGTAAAGTTATGTTGTTGGAGTAATGTTGCTGATGTGATGAGTATGGACTGAAGCTGGAGCGAGTTGACAATGAATCGATCCAACTGGTTGTAAATTTTCCTTCTTTCTTATAATAAAGAGATTTTTTCTTTTCCCAATACATGTGTTCATTCTTTTATATATGTATTTTCAAATGAAATTGGTTCAATTTGATTAAGATGAATAGATCATATGCCTTTATGTCATTTTCTGTCTTATGTTAGTAATTGCAGGTACCAATCAAAGGAGTTCAGTTCGATTGGTATCAATGGGATAAACAAAAGTGAGATGAAGAATAGCGAAGGATCACAAGTAGGTGTTCTTCTCTTATCTGTTTATCTTAGGGAAAAATTCAAGTGTCTTTCATCTCTTGTTCTAACTGCGTCCACCAAACTTAGGGAAACTTATCTATCCCTAGGTTTTATTTTTGTAAAACAATATGTTGAGTTAAAGTTATAATCAAACTTAGTTAGAAAACACAACTTATGAGAGCGCTAGTTAAATTTGGAGCAATGCTAAAATTTTGATCCGACCAAATCAGTAACTAAAGTTGGCAGAGCCTCACTAAATATGGTGAATATTTTAGTTAGGGTTAAAGTTAGCAAAACTTCCAAATATGGTAACATCCCGCTAAATTTTGTGGCATTAAGTGGCCCAATAGGAGGGGGCCACGTGGCCCATTTAGATGGTGCCATGTGCCATCCTATTGGAAGATATTTGGGCCAACCCAACCATTTAAACTTGGAAATGATTATATATTTGAAGGATGGTTTTATATTAAGTGACCACCGAATAAAACCAACAACCCGCGGTTTAAATTAAATGGAAAATATTATAACAAAAACATACAAATAAATCATGAAAAAATAAGTGTGCAAAAATCTCTTATGAAAAGGAAGAATAGGTGCTATATAAATAAGAGGCATGCGCATCTTCTTCACCTCTCTTAAGTTGAGCCTAGAAAGTTTTGGAGGAATATTGTTATTCGTAAAACAAAAGAAGATAATAGATCCCTTCAAAGGATTGGAATATCTATTTTAAGATTTTTTATGAATTCTTGAACACCATGGGCATCATTATGAACACTCCTATATAGAAATATATCTTTTATTTGGAAGAAGTGGGAGTTTGGGATTAAGAAGCTTGCCAATAGGAAAGCTAGGGGTATTGAAGGTTACTGATCTAGGTGGAACCCTAATGTCTCAAAAATAAGAGTTGCTAGATCACATTGAATCCAAGAGCAAAGAGCTCATCTCAAACTTTCCAACGGTGCAAGTGGCACCTCAATCCGAGTTCGTATGTAGAAGTTATGCTCAGTTAAAGTTCTGGTCAAACTTAGCTAAAAGACATAATTTAGCAGAACACTAGTTAAATTTGGATTAGTGCCAAAATGGCAGTATGGCCAAATCAATAGCTAAAGTAATCAGAGTCTCATTGAATATGGCAAACGTTTTACTTGGGGTTAAATTTAGCAACATCCCCAAATATGGCAGCACCCCGCTAAATTTAGTGGCATTAAATGGATCAATAGGAGGGGGCCACATGGCCCAATAAAATGTGCTATGTGCAATCCCAATGGTGGAAATTTAGGCCAACCCAAATGACTAAAATTGGTGTTGGTTATATATTTGGCGGATGATTTTAAATTAAACGACGACCAAATCGAAACAACAACATGCGGTTTAAATTAAATGGCAATTGTTATACCAAAACACATATGTGTAAAGTCATTTGATGGTTGACGGTTGGGTTAATACATATATATAAGGATGGGAGTTTTGAATGTTATGTTATATATATGTAACGGTTATACATATGGTTAGTTGTTTGAACTTTCAAAAATGGCGACATTTTGGCCAAAAATGGCACAATAATTTGGTGGATTTAATATGGCAGTATGTCAACAATTGTGATCAGTAGTCAAGGTTATATGAAATGGTTACAATGAAACTCGGTGGGTGGTTTTTGGTGTAGCATAAATATAACAAAACAAATGATACATAGTTTGACATCATCATGATGGAACGTGGAGTTCCAACCCAACCGTAACAATCAATGATAATGGTTTTTTTAAACAACAATGTTTAATATAACACACGATAGTGAGCATTTCAACAAAAATATGACATGTTGGAATGATGGTTACACGATATGATAAATATATATATTATATCAAATGGGTGGTTGTAACAAAAAAGGTTGTGGATAGTTATATAACTCGGTGGTCAAGTTTTCAGTGAACAATCCAACCGTATGTTGTTTGTGTTATAAAGTTTGGGGTTGACGGGTTTGGAATCCATGACCTCCCAACCAACCAAGGGCTTGATTTAGCCATGCCAACCAATGTTTCAAGTGGGGCGGACCATGGAATATCCTTCAGCACAGTTGAGAAGGGCCATCATTAGGTATATTTTAAGGGGTTATGGTGCCACCTTTTTAGCTTATTTACTCTCTCTCTCTCTCTCTCACACACACATTTTATTACATTCTGTCATATTTTCTTAGTTGGAATGGTGTAAGAGGAATGTCATTAATTGAAGCCTAACATGGTTTAACTACAGGAAATGAAATAAATAACACTATTTTTTAGCGAAATACCATGTCAGGGCTCAGAGTAGACAGCACAAAGCAATCATAGTAAGGTTTACCACCTTATTAACTCCTAGAAACAGGAAATATCTTCTAAGATCCTCCTCCAACAGTTCGAAATCAAAGGCAGCCGAGCAAGTGGATGTTAAGAGGGAGCCAAGCTCCACTTCTCTAGAAGATCAAGGGGACAAATACCTACTTTTTAGGGAGTTTTTGGTAGCTTCCCTTTAGTATAAATAGAAAAGAGCAAGAGCTCATTAGTATTCAGATTTTATAGGTATCTAGAAAATCAAAGGAAAAAGCAACGACGAGGGCAAGGAGGTGCGGGATCAGCTGATTACAATGTCGAAACAAGGGCAAAGAGGTGCGGGATCAATTGATTTGATGTTTTAGAGTCTTTTCATGGCGGTGTTAACCAAGCCCTTTTCGCTAGGGTGTGTGTGTGAAGTGTGTAAGTTTTAATTTTTAAACCCAAACATTTGTAGAGAAAAATAAAAAGTGTGTTGTATAGCTGCAAATAAACCTACAAATGACAGTATATAAGCCTGCAAAAACAGAAAATAAACAGCTAATAATGTAATAATCTAAGCCCAAGGAGGCAGGCCTCTCAACAAATAGTCTATAGGTGAGTAAAAAACTAATCAAAACACACTAAAAAAACCAATAGATATAAGGTCAAGAGGGATAGGGATCTAAAGGACAAAAATTGCTAGAAAGTGGTGCAGAAACAACAATAGATCAGAGGAACAATTGCTATAAAAAGAGGTAGTGAAAGGCTATCTCCAGGAGGGAAGCAGAGTGAACCCTAGAGGAAAACCCAAACAAAGATAAATGAGGTGTTTTGGATGGATAACAAGCCAATATGAAGTGGATCTAAAGGTGAGGTATCAGATCTGAAAAAAAAACCTGAAGACTCTGAAATTTCAAACAACTTGCAACAACAAAAACTCTTCCACAAGAAGTGGAGGGTACTAAAGCCCTAGGGGGATAGGTTCCCACTTAGTTGAGTAAAAAAGAACAAGTATAGGTCCAAAATGGGTGGAGACGGAGGTCAGAAAACCATGAACAAAATTTTCAGAAAAATTCCCGCAAAAAGTCCAGGTCGCAGTTTTTGACCTATTTTCAGCAAAGGTCAAACTTTTTGGGCTTTAAGGTGCGCCCTAAGGGTCCAGGTCCTGAGGGTCCAGGTCACGGGTTTTGGGCTGAAAAGTGTGACCTACACTTAGACACTCTCGGCGATTTCGGAAAAAATTGTTCATCTTAATTGCGGTTAATTATCTTTGTCACACTGTAATGAGTCGAAAACACGCGGAAGTTAGAATTTTTATCATTTTAGGGTTTTATAGGTTAAAAACAACATCAATAAAAGAAAAAATAAGAGGCTAAAGAGAAATCCTAGGGTTTGAAGTAGTTGGATATGCAAGGATCAGAAAAACGACAAAGGTCGTAATCGTAAACCCGTGTGGAGTCGCCAGTTGTTAGTATGAATCTTAATTCCAAGCATACGAAAAAAGACCACTTTAGTTGTGCACAAAAAACAACCCTAACAACAAATATGGTTGCCAATATCCTCAGATCTGCAGTTAGGTGATCAAGATAAATGTTGCAAAAATCTAGATCTATGCATTAGAAGACATTAAGCAGTAGAAAAAACAAGATTTACTCCATGCATCCAATAGACAAGACAAGATTATGTTGAATGAATTTTGTATTAATGGCACCTGGGAGGAAAACACAGAAGGGTGTTACCAGTTCTCCTCAATGGGATGGGTTCTTGTAAGTCCTCAGCACTTTAGATCTAAAATTCCTCTCTCTTGATGGTGTAGAAAACCCAGACAAAAAATGGTAGCAAAATATGACTATGATGGTGGATCAATAGTCAGACCAAAAGTATAGATCCAGAGTGATCTTTAGGCAACAAAAGGTGGTAAATGAATGGGAAAACCCTTCTATTTATAACAAAATATTGAGTTTGTCTAGATATTGGTGCATAGTTAAAATATTATTAACCAAATCAAGATCCAACTTTTATGGAATATTTTATTATATTTGTTGGAGGGAAAAGGAATTTGACTTGGGTCAAATCCCTTTATTTGTAAATAATAAATAAATAAATGATTTATTTATCATTTTAATGATGTGGTTGAGTAATAATCAAATAAATAATGATTTATTTAATTATTTATGGGTGATTTAGTCATATTTAACAAAGAATATTATTTAAATAAGGTTTAAATAACTATTCTTTAGGAAATAATAAGATAAATAATGATTTATCTAATTAATTTCCTTGTTTTGGGTTAAATATAACCAGGAATATTAATCAAACTACTATTTAATTAATTATTCCTTGAGGAAAATCAAACAAATGTAGATTTATTTAATATTTCCTCATGGGGTTTCCTGTTTAGACCATAAACAACTTAATAAAGGTGGTTTACTAAGTTATTTTTATAGTGAAAGCAATTTTACTTAGGGTAAAATTGGTCTTACATGGTGTACTTGGATCCATCTAATGATAATAGGTTAGATGACCAAAAAATGGTGTAACAACTACAATTCTATCAATTATGTCATGCCAAAGACAATGTCACTACAATTCTGTTGGGTCACCTTTGATAGGATTTCTATATTTCTATATGAATATGTACAATGTCATACCAATATAAATGATGCATGAATGCCATTCATACAAAAGGTTCCAACCATACTGTACTCGTTCTTTGTGGATATCATGAATACCTCGGTGCCATACAAACCCAAACACCACGAATCCATAACACAACTATGCAGGGGCATACCATACAAAAAAGGTGTGTGACTATAACTAGTGTTATATAAGAGACATATATCTAACATGTGTGATATCAAGTGCATATAACATATTTGAAGCCAATAACTGATTTTTATATATGTGATGCCATACGTTGTGAGGGACCATAGTGATGCGATGTCATACATTGTGAGGGACCATACATATATGTGATGCGATGTCATACAATGTGCGGGGCCGTTCATATTGCAGAGGTATAATATATAAGTCGTAAGGGAACCGAACCATATAAGTGATGCGAATATATATATCAAAGCCAAACCATAGGAGATTGAAAACAAAGAAATTGAAACCATGTGTCATTACAAAGTACAGAAAGTGAAAATTCATGCCATCATATGCCATTACAGAGACAGATCATAACTAATCCAATAACTAATCATTACCGTGATCATGCCAGAGTAAACCATATTCGAGAGTCATGTACTATACCAAGACTGAAATTATAAGTTATACAGAGAGTGAATGCGAGTTTTGAAGCATGATTCGAGAGTACTGTAGCCAAGAAAGAGACATGTTGTGGCGCGAGAGAGTTTTGATCCAGAAACGTAAATCCATTCAGAAATATGAGATCATAATAGACTATCGAAATGTCAGCCCATTTTAGTAACAAGAATGGTCATGATTGATGATTCCATATGAGATGTGAGAACCATATGGGAGAACTGAGCTATAGAGTGATGCGAGATATCATGTAATATGCGAAAGACTCTTGTCCATCCATACAGAGAATATATGTGTGTTATGTTTGATCAATAGGACCTCTATTTATACAATAGAGAGAAGGCCCTTTGATTTGGTGGGAAACTATTTTAATTTTGAATTTAACAAATTATATTATTTTCCCCAAATAATACTTTTTTATTAGGGAATTTCTTCTTGGCTACAAAATTTAACAGGATGTATCCTTTTATTTTACTGTTTTATAATAACAAGATAGATAAATTGGTAAAAAGTTTCTTATTTCAGGTAAGACATCACTTAGTTTATGGTTCCTCAAGCTTAATTTTTTGAATAATTGGTGAGAGCTATAAGAAAGGGCATCGTTGTAGTGGTGCCACTATCAAGATCATTGTGAGGAAATATTAAATTTCAAGAAATGATAGCTTATCTAACTCTAGTGGCACACTCCCACTCAACATGTTGTCACTTAGACTAAATATTTTGAAGTTAGAACAATTTCCAATAGAAATTGGTATGTTTCCACTGAATTGATTTCCCCGAGAATAGATAGAATTCAATTCGGTAAATAGGCCCAACTCTTGTGGAATGATGTCATTAAATCTGTTTAAGCTAATTTCCAAGTCAATCAGAGTATAAATGTATGACAAAGTAGAAATTTTGGAACTGTTTTACTATTAAGAAAACAAAAACAAATGGTTTAAATTTTTAGCTAACCATTGAAGGCTTTGAAATTGTAAATTCATATATATATAAGCTTTAATTCTAGTCTTTCTTACTTGATTGTTAATAGTTTTTTGAAAGGCTTGACTTACCAAAAATAAGTTGAATGAAAGGTTTCACTCAAGGCCATGGGGAAGCATAAGAGCGTCTTTGAGTTTTCATAAATCTAGAAGGATACATATGGGAATTCTATTTTCAACCAATAAGAGATTTTATATGGAGTATGTTCCTAAAAGCAATAAGACTTAGTTATGACCTTTTTCTTCTAAATGTGTAATGGGTTGTTAAAGCCTTATATTTCCAAAATCCGATTGAGTAATAAGTTTCTCTCGAAAATTTCTAACCTTGGATTTATTGATCCTATGGTCTTAATTAAAATTATGTGATGATGGCGAGACAATGTTATGAAATATGCAAATTTAAAAACCAATTAACACTTTAATTGAATATATTATTTTTTTCTATGAAATATGCAAATTTGAATTTTACATGCTGGGGAAGTTTCCAAGTTATAGGCTTGGCAATCCAATAAACAATTCAAAAGGTTAATGATAAACTAATAAATTCATGTCTAAAATTTAAAAAGATTTTTTAATAAATAAAAAGTAAGTTTCAACCTATGAGTTTTGGGACTTTGCAATATCACCATAGTCTGTTTATTGTGCTTGGGAATTAGTTTCTTAGGCATGGTCGACATGTCTAATATCAACACAGTTGCATTTATAGCATAAGGGTTCCAATGCAATTTCTATATGATTTTTCAAAATTATTTACAAGTTATAATTACATGTATAGGCTTGTTTATTTTATAATAGACTTTTCACAACTTTAATTTAATTATTAATAATTATTAGGTGGATGATAGAGATTTAATCCCCATGGAATATGCTAAAATATTCATAATAGTATTCACAAATCAATTGATCTCCAAATTAATTATGGTATTTTAATTAGTTTATCTCAAATTGATTAATTAAATAAAATTTCATATCAACACATCATATTGGGCATGTGATATTTATAAGTCATGATAATTGCCCATGGTTTTCTAAAAAGAGTTATTTACAAAGTAAGATATCGTATTAATTATTTTTATAATAAATAATAATAATAATAATAATAAAGTTATAATTTAGTTAAATTTTATGATATTTTTTAACCTATACAATGTGAGATGTTTCATGGGTAAGTGTTTTGATGTTTATCATGGATTAATACCTATCAACATTTACCGTCCATTTAATTTATATGGTTTCACTAGTAAATATGATATGATAATACATATGCACCACCATATGTGGACATTACTCAATATGCGTACCCTATGTGACAATGTGTGTTTCCTAAGCCATGATAGATATGCAAGGGAAGAAGCAAGATTGTGGTCGATGTGCAAGGGAATAGCCCATATTTTTATGCTAAAATCACTTCCCAAATGTATTCCTGCCAACATGGATGTCAATTTTGCATTGACCTAGAGCATGAAGAATGGTTGGATTACATGGAAGCACAATGGAAAATTAAGAAGACGTTGATTGGTGGTACCAAGTGGTATTACAACAATCCAAATGAATCACCACAAAAATGAGGAGGTGTCATGTAGCCACGTACCCATGTAGTGGTACGGACCCAAACCTTGGGAAAATTAATCCTTGCTTAAAAATTTTGATATACCCCTTTAATTATTGATCATTTTTAGGCTTCTTAGCACACCATGTGGCAAGTCCATTTGAGGTAATGGCAAGGTATGTGTTTTTGAATGGATAAAAAGGTATGTATGTGAGTTCACCTATGATTTTATGTTACGCATAAATATCATGTATTTTATATTTATAACAATGATATGTGTGTGTGTGTGTGTCTATATATTCAATTAAATCAAATTATGTATTTCCTAAGGTAAAAAGTGTCATAACATTATGTGAATTATGTCTTTCTTTCATTTCGTTTTTTATGTAGATTAAGCTCAAGTCTTCCTATTTATAATTATATTCTCCTTTTTCAAGAGAGAATTGTTAAGAGCCTTAGATGTGTAGATCATGGAATTACAACAAGAATCAAACACAACTTTTCCTTAGACTTTTGTTGATGGTTTTGAAATAGAAGGCACAGGTGGTCATTTCTTGTTTGAAAATTAATTTAGAGGAAATAAGTTATAGTAAGCCTCCCACTTGTGCCCCGGTGAGAAAAGGAAGAAAGTAAAAAGTTACATCTAATTAATACTTGGTCATGCTACATTTTTTCAAAATTTCATAGTGATAGGAATGTGTTCTCCATAAAGATGTATGTAGCAACTTTGTGTCCCTATCTAAAAAATGAAAGTATTTCTTCCTAGGGAGAGATTACGTAGAACGCTAATATTTTGCATCTAACATTCAATTGAGAATACTAAAGAGTTGACATTTAGTGCTTAATATGATCCTTTATCGAATAAAGGTGATAAAAACCTTCTATGATATTGGTTTTATACCCAAGGTGAAGGAAGGAACATGGAGTAAGGAATTGTAGTGTGACCTTAGAAGGATCAACAAGGATAATATATATCATCTCATTATTGAGAAAAATAAATTACTTATCATGAAAACTTATTCTTTTACTCTAATGGGGCTAATATTCTTAAAAATTAAGAAAGCTTGTTAAGGGGAAAAAATAGTATTTTAAAAGGTGATGGCATTAAAAAACTAGTAACTAAGGAAAATCATAAATATTTAACCATGGGCTTAGATAACAGTAAAAACCATCAATCTAACATAAGTATATCATGATTATGTTACCTTGGTAGAATTTCCTATACTCCAACACAAGGACTTCAAATAAGGAGAAGACAATTTGGAGTGATTCAAATTAGTAGCCATGTGGATGTTCAATCGAGTAGAAATGAGGGTTTGAATAAGGAAAATAGTGATAGGCATGCTAGGAGTAATGGTTATGAAAAAAAATAAACACGTCATATTCAAAATCCTAATAGATGGAAATACTTAGCGTTTAACAATACATCAACCTCTTTTAAAGAAATCAAAAGGAACAATAAAGAGATCCAAGTGAATGAATTAGAACAATTATAAGGGGTGACAAAAAAATGCTATCATCTAAGAGTGGAGATTCCAATGCAATAAATGAGGAGGTCAAGCCTTGAAGTGCAGCTAGTGACATTAGTGTAGATATTCCCCACCATTGTGCAAAGTAAAAGGGAAAATAATAGAGGTCAACTCATCATTTCGTAGTAGTTCAAAAGCATATGATACTACATTAGAAAATAATGTTTAGGCATCATTCACTAAAAGGGATCAATGCCAAATTCAAGGGTCAACTATTGAGGATAAATTATACTACTAGCTAATAACTAAAGCATGGTAGAGGAAATGAAAGATGTAAGTGCATGTTTTATATTAGCCTTGCATAAAGTATCAATTCATATTATTGAAAATCCACTAATAACCATCAAAGAGCCAAACCTAATAGTAAAATCTATTTTAGGGAATAGGTACCCAATATTATTAATAATTTCCACCAACAATGAAAATAAAAATGTAGCCATCCATGAACTCATTATAGGTTGTAGTTGTAAGATATATATAAATATTTAGGAGGAATAAATCTTCTAAAACTAATATGCATATTTACGAATCGTACATGGTCAAATTTTTCAAGGTAAATGACTATTTCAATGGTAGATAATTAAGTGGAATATATTAAATGGATTTTTCCCTTCAATGTAAATGTATTGTAAAGTATTATTCATATGAAATTCATTATAATTAAGGCCTAAATTGTAAATATAAACATGATAACTTATTTTTTAAATGTCTAAAATTGCACTCGTCCACGGGGTCTTGGATAGACGGTGATTGGTTGTTTTTTTAAGGAACTCCTTGATGTGAAGTCACTGGTTCAATTCCCCACCCCAATCAGGGTGATATATTGTACATGATAAGGATGTAGTCCTAATAAGCTTACCAAAAAAAACAAGCCCAAGTCCACAGGTCTTGGATAGACTATGATCGGGTGCTATGTCAAGGCACTCCTTGATGTGAAGTTAATGTTCAACTCCCCGCCCGATCGTGACATATTGGACATGATCAAGATGTAGTCCTTCCAAGTATCGATGGGGATGCTACCTCCGCTAAACCCAGTATCCTCCCCTCTTAATTGCATTTTTCTTTTGCAATTCCTAAGTGGTCCTCAATTTCAAAATCTGGGTAACTCAACAATTAAATGCGGAAGCTTTTATATCTCAAATCATAGATTTGAGATATTAAATAAAATTCTTATGGTTATAAAACCACTCAACCCAGATCTCATCTATATTCGGAAGCTCTATTTCAAACTTAACTTCAATCCGAATCATTCTCTCAACCAACTCATATATGACTCTTCATTTAACATTCATTTATGCAAAGGTTTTACTTCAACCTAAATTTCAATATGATGGCCACTCACTTTTCCCCATATAGCAATTCGAAATTTATATTTGATCAACTCAAGTATATATATGCGCCCTTTGCCTTTTAAAACTTACCAAGCTTGACCTTGGTTAATTAACACCAACGCATATAAATATTATACATTCAACATCAACAACCTTCACGGCATTAATTTAGAATGCCACCACATAATTAATATTCAACCATATATAAATTCAGACTTTGGCTACAACCCAACACAGACATAAAATAACAATTGGGGCCTACAGCTATCCTTACCTTGGCTAATTGTCGAATGGATTGGATTGTCCAAATTTCATCGCGTTCCAAACCTCAATTGAACGCTCATCCGACGATCATCGCGCAACACAATTGCACGCTTCTTAATCCTTCAAAATCACGCGATAAAAGTGGTTTTTAAATACCACTTAACGCCACGTGTCAAGCAATGAGTGATATCGCGTTCCAAAAGGTAAAACAACTTACCACTCTTGAGACCACGCGATACTGCCGGTTTAGATTCACCAAAACCACCTCTACTGTTTAACGCTCCAATTCCACTTCATCTTCATGGTTCCGCCTCCCCTTTCTTCACGGTTCTTTGCCATTAAACAATGCTCCAATGCATCTCGGTGGATTCCATTCTATCAACGCACAATTCCCTTTACTTTCACGGTTCCACTTCTAATTCTGCGTTCATTTGGTCTATGACTCCGTAGTCTCTTCGCAAATTAACATTCCCCCATTTCAACGTGACTCAGGGTTTTAAATACAGTCAGGGTTAGATCTTCGCATAGTTCTTCGCCTCGGTTTCATCTTCAAATTCTGCCTTCCTTGATTCGATGGCTTTCAAATGGCAACTCTAAACAACATTCTTACCACCTCTGCCTCTTATGTTTAATACAAACTTTATCTCTAGTGTCTCAGAGAACCCATCCACCAATTGTGATTGGTAATTTCGATTTTTTCTGGTGATTCATCCTTCGTTGACTATATTGATTTGAACCTTTATGTCTTCTCAAAATATATATGATGCAAAATTTCAATTTAATCTCTTATCATAGAACCTAATCACAGATGACATCAATAATTTAGTTTGAAATTTTAATATATCACCACTCATCTTTACTACCAGTTCGTCTCAATAAAACATCTTCGCTGTAATTTGACTAAAGAATACACATGTAATTCACACAAAATTCAGGAGCAAATTCTTCATTAATTTCAAAACCTACTTCCTCTGTGGCCTGATCTTCAATTCGATGGCCTTCTATCCTTCCACCACCAATTGTCAATATTATCTATAGTTTACATTTATAATTAGAACAACATAATCATATTCTTCAGTACCTTTAGTAATCGTAAAATCCTAAATTTGCATTTAAATCTTTAGATTTGCAGTTCCACCTTTTAAACTCATCTCATTTTGCAAATTTTTCTAATCTTCGACCTTCAGAGTCAAACTAATCACTTGAGATAGCGCATAAACTTTCCACATTTAAATAAAATGTATTAGAACCCATTAAATTCATTACATAAAATCTAACTTTCAAAAAAACTAAAACCCAAGTCTAATAAAACATAATGGTTTTACCTAATGCCTTTGTATATCATCATAAAAAATACCATCTAAAATTGCACTAATTTAAAATTGCATCTTCAAATTTTCTTTGGAAAAGGGAAGGAAAAATACCAAATCCATATTAAGAACAAATATCTATGTAAAACTATATTTGATAGATAAATATTAAGATTTAAAGTATCCATGTATGTGAACCATTTTTTTCAAACTAATATAATAGTATCATTAACATGGTAAAAAAGCATGCCATTAATATATATGAGGAATGGACAATACCTTCACTATGAATTCTTATTTGAAATAATCATACCTTTATACAATATTTAGAAAAGCTTCTACCTATTTGATGTTGTTAGGGCCACTTATCCTAAAACATCTATTTTCATAATTTGTCCCCCTTTATCAACAATAGTAATAACAAATCCATTCCTTCATTGGAATCTATGATGCATTCTAGAGTGATTATTCAAAATTGCAAAGAGCTCTACAAAGTATCGATATGGTCTGCATGTCTTCATTAGGGACACAAAAAGGTTGAGACAATAGGGATATCTCTTTAACATGGGAAAATATATGATTCGTCAAATATAATTAGAAATTTCTTACTAAGCTATAGCTTCACAACATTTATCTTTATGTTTCATTAGTTGAAGACCAATATGGTATACTTGAAGAGTACAACCAATTCAAATTCACAACTAAACTAGCAGTTAAACTTATAGCATTTAGTAAACAATGTAAAAAAATTAGTTAGAATTTTTACACATAAACATGTTTATATGTCATGTTAAATTTAAATAGCAATCTTATCACCAATAGGTGTAAAAAAACTGCACTAATTTCTTGGTAGTAACTATTATTGGAGAGCTTACTTCATGGATATGATATTGCACTTATAGATGGATAAAAAATGAAACAAAATCTACATCTACAACCTCCATAATACAATATTGTAAAGGCATATTATTTTCATGTCCAAAATATTTACAAATCAATAATACATAATTGCCAAAATTTCTTGCTATTGTAAGATGAATAACAAGATTCAAATTATTGTCTATTGTGCTTTGAACAAATTATAATGTAGAAAAAAATTGACCCTTGGAGAATCAAATATTCCTGTTTCATTCATACTTACAAACAGATACGCTATCCTCGACCCTAGAAGCAATTGAATTTTCCATAAACTTTCTAACACCTTCCAACACCATCTGCTACTTCTTCATAGTTGGTCTTTCTTTTTAGTGAATCTTTTCAACAACTCAAACCAACATGTAGCAAAGAAAGGAGGAAATTGTATATATTATTTTCTTCAAATTCATATTCATCCACCTCTTAAAACAAAAAAACAGCAATTACCTCCTTCACTCTATTTGGAAATGCAAGGCTCACCCACTTGTGCAAATTTATCTCTCCAACAAACATGTCACTAGTTGGTCGCTTTCTAGTAAGAATTTATAATAGCAAAATACCAAAGCTACAACATCTCTGGCAGAAACTGTCGCTCATCCTATATGTTCTCCATTTAATAAAAGAAAAAATCATGAAATGAACTTAACTAATCAAAGTATTGTTTTTGATCTAAATTGATTGTTAGTTAATGTTGTGCTAATATCAGTTTCAGATTTAATATGAAAGTGGTTTGGTTTGCTTCTTGTACTAAGGTTTATACATGTCCTTATGATTGATAAATCAACAAAACTTGATGAGATTAAGTGTATTTAATGAACCTAAAAGCATGTAAACTAAATTTTGAACAATCGCATATAAAAACACAACAAACACAGACAACTAAGTCAAATACACATGGTTTTGATTGAAGGAGTTCACCCCTCCTATGCTACATCTCCTTGGTCCGACTTCCATGGCATGGGCCTTTGTATTAGCTTCAATTGTGCAAAATTTATGTTTATAGTCTTCTCTTACCTATGCAACCCGCTCCAATAGGCTCCAAAACATCAAAATCTACCAAGAATGACTCTTCCTAAGCCAAAATTGGTCGAAAATTGCCTCGGTTATGGAAAAACCATTTTTTCCTACATTTTCTCCACTAAAGCGGAAGTCCGCCGGATAAATCCACTAAAAATGGAGCTTCCGCTGCATTTGGTGGCTCTCGCCAAGTCCGTCGCTAACTTAATCTCACACTTAAGTTAAGATAAGTGCATATTTAATTATGATTAGTCAACAATTAGCGCAAAGTGCATTTTAAAACTAACCATGGATTAGCATGAGCTTAATGCTGGATTATGGTAATAAAGCATAGTTTATTGTTTGTCTAATCCTTCGTCGTGAACGAGCGTTAGCTCCTCGGTTACGAGCGCTTGAATATATGGTAGGTTGGCCCTTCGGACCCCCCAACCTTGGCGGGCGACGGGCTTCAAATACATGCGGAATCCCTGTATGTTAATGAGGATCATGTGATGGCATAGCGAGTGGCTCTTGGTGCTTGTATGGGGGAAGTCATGAGGTCGACCCCCGACCTCCACCCCTCCTCGGTCATAAAATTTTATTGAGCACAACTTTTTAATTTCAATTTGGTTTAATATATATGCAAATAATATATGTGCCTAATGAACCTTTGAATTCAACCTTGTATATAATAATGTATGCGCCCATATAACCTTGAATTTCAACCTTGGATATAATAATAATGCCATCCAACCTTGCCATGGGGGAGGGCACGTGGCGAGCCTCATTTGCTCCACGTGGCCCTTCTCCATTGGGCCCCAAATTTCACCATATAAAAATTAATAGTCCACCATATGTAGAAATTTCAACCTTAGGATTAGGAGGAAAAATTTCAATTTCCCAAGTAACATTAGCTAATTTGATTGTGACACTTGTCACGGTTTTCATTGGCTGAAAAAATTGGAGAATATTCCATGGATATTCCCGGGCGTCGTACCGGACTATCAAGTCATCGCGTTTGTCACTATTACGCACATTGTTTACATGTTTGAGAAAACGGACGAGAAGACCATAACTTACTCATATGAACTCGGATTTTGATGAAATGAGTTGTGTTGGAATCTTGGTGATGAGCTCTATCTAGTGGTTTTGGTTTGGAGCATTTACGAGCACTTTAATTTTTGAGCTAAATACGGAGCCTCGATCACTCATCCCCCCTAGAAGCCTTTTGGACCCCAAAAAGATACTATCAATTGTTCAACGGTGAGGGTAAAATTCCCTCACCCTTTCACTCTCCATCCATTTGGCCTTGGACGGATTTTGACCCTTGAATCCCACTCTAAGATATTCAACATTCCCTCTCCTTGAAGTTACGATTCTTATATCAAGTATGAGATCTTGTTGAAGTTCATCAAGATATTCTGGTGAGAAATCATCTATTGATGGCGATTTAACATGCTCTCCTTGATCATCAATCAAAGGAGGCTCAAACAATCTCAAATTCTCAACATTAACGACGAGAATATATTTGCATATAAGGAGGAAAATCTAGCTTAAATGCATTAGTACCAATCTTTTCCAAAAATTTTTAAATGGACCATAATGGATTGGCTTGAGCTTTTTACCTTCCCCTTGCAATATTTCTATGCTTTGATATATAGCCAAACTTCATCTCCAACTTGGAATTTGTGATCAACACGGTGTTTACCATGCCTTGCCTTGTAGCTTCTTTGACCCTTTTCAAGTTTTTCTTGCACTATGTGATGTACCAAGCTGAATTTTATCAATGACCTTCCTTGCCTTATCTATGTCACTATGACCATCTATAGCGACATATTTCTCAAAGATGAAGTCCAAAGGCGATCTTGGAAATTACCCAATGCATGCCTCAAATGGCGATGTGTTTGTGGAAGAATGATTTTCTCTGTTGTATGCATGTTGAATGTAATGCAACTATTCATCCCACAACTTGGGATGTTTGCTGCAATAGCCTCTAAGAATATGAATGATTGTCATGTTTACCACCTCGAGTTTGACCATGTATTTGCGGATGAAATTTTATACTCTTCTTCAACTTTGTGTCCATCATGTCCCATAATTTTGACCAAAAATTCCCAACAAAGCGGGAATCTTGATCATTTACAATAGAAGTAGGAAGACCAAAATGAACCCATACATTTTGAAAGAAAATACGAGCGGTTTTTTTCAGTCGTAAATGTTTTCTTACATGGCATCAAAAGACACATTTTGTTGAACCTATCTACAACAACATACAAGTAATCATGGCCTTTCCTTGACATTGGAAGACCACCTACAAAATCCATTGAGATACTCTCCCAAGGATGCGAACGTACTAGAAGTGGAGTGTACAATCCAAGTTTCCTATTACTAGGCTTACTTATCGCACATAAAGAATATCCTCTAATAAAACGAGATACACTATCGATCATGTGTGGCCAATAACAATACCTTTGGAGATTCGCTATTGTCTTGCCTACACCGAAATGTCGATTGATCAATGAAGTGTGCACCTCCCTTATGATATTGTTTTCTTTCTCCCCGTGGTATACATAACTTTCCCAAGTGATACAAATTTTTTTATGCATATGATAATATAACTCTTCATTTTGGCTTTCCTTGACTCAAGCTTTCATACACATCTTGGAAATCACTATCATATGCATATTGTTCAATGTAACTTTCATGCATAATCTGAATTGTGCTTGAGTATAATAGATGAATTTACAATAGGCCTAGAGAGAATATCAGCTACCTTATTGTAGATTGCCTTTTTGTACCTAATAACCAAATGAACCTTTTATAGAAATCCCATCCATCTGAAATGTCTTGATTGCTACAACTTTGATTGTGATTGTAAGTACTATAATGTCTAATGGTCTGCGTATGGATAATGGTATCTTTTTCCATCAAATAGTGCTTCCATTTCTTTACACTTTGTACGAATGCATATAAATATTTGTCATAGGTGGGATAGTTAGTCACAACTCAATTAAAAATTTGCGAATGAAACGAAATAGGCTTACCATACTACATGAGAATCTGCTCCCATAGTGCTAATCACTTACATCTATTTGGATCTCAAATACTGGTTATCTAAGATCCGGAAGAGCCTAATGTTTGGTGCTGAAATTATCTTTTTCTTTAAAGCGTCAAATTACTTTTCTTGTATATCTCCCTAGAGGAAGACTTTCTTGACACTTGTCAATGCATCGTACGTAGCCGCAATGGAAGAAAAACTAGCAATAGAATTTCCCTCCAATATTGTGTTGCACTAAGAAAGCTTCTTACCTCTCAGTATCTGTATTGGGCTTGGGCCAAATCAGAATGACCTATACTTTGGAAGGGTCTATCTTCAACTCACCTCCTCCAGCGAATGTGTCCCAAATACACTCAAATAAGTCTTGCCACAACTCACACTTTGACATCTTTAAAAATAACTCGCTTTTTTTTCAAGACATCAAGTACCTTGTTCACATGCATGACATGTTCATCTCTTGATTTGTTGAATATCAAAATATCATCTAAGTAAAAAACAATGACAAATTCATTTAGAAATTGTCTTAGTACATCATTCATAACTCTCATGAAAGTAGCTAGAGACATTTGTTAGACAGAATGGCATAACTAGCCACTCAAACAATCCTTGTCTAGTTTTAAATGCAAGTTTTCCCAAATGTCCTCCTAAGCTATTCTAACTTCGATGGTAACCACTTCGTAAGTCTAGCTTAGTGAAATATATTACATACTTTAACTGAGTCAAGAAAATCATCAATTCTTGGGAGTGTGGTAGCGATTCTTTTACGAGTGATTTTATTCAATGCACGTAAATCGATACACATGCGCCAAGTCCCATCCTTCTTTGGTACCAAAAAAAGCTCGGTGAACCACATGGCGAAATAGATGGGCGTATGATACATTTTTTTCGTAAATTCTTGGATTTTCTTCTTGATTTCCAAACTCTCCATAATTGACATGTGATACATACCAATGTTTGGAAGTGGAACATCCCTGCTACAGCTGAATCTCATGTTGAATTCCCCTCTTGGGAGGGAAACATCTTTCCATGGCGACTTACCACATCAAACAAAAGAATAAGATTTTAATTTTTCATCACATCCTTCAAAAAATATTCATAGTCAACATCATCCCTTTTCTTGACTCATGATAAGCAAAAAAAATTTACTTGCATTAACTAGCCTCTTCATTTTTTCCCTACATTAGCTAAAGAAATATTCAGCGTTTTGCAATGAGCTCTCACAATATACTCCACTCCATCCTTAAGAAAATGATATTTGTTCTCATGGAGATAAAACACCACTTTCTTATCATACAAATATGGACTTCCTGCAAGATAATCCTAGAAATATCAAGTGGAACCACATTTAACTCAACTTCATCAACAAAGTTTGCAGTTATAGAAAATCGAAATGTGCATTTCCTTGTAACTTGTAGATTGGAATTCTTAACTATCCAACCCAAATGGTATGGTTTATGATGTGGTAACATTGATTTCAAGGTTAAGCTTTTTGACCAAGTATTCTAAAATCGGAGTTTTCTTATGACCCACTATCAAACAATGCATCAATCTTTGTATGATTTGAAATCACTTCTAACATGGAACAATTCTGATCCTTCGTGTCTTCATTTTGAGTATTGTTGTTACTATTTGAGGAACTAGTACTTGCTATGGCTTACTTTCCTTTTTTAACCATGGCTATGATCTCTGGGTCTCATCTCCGGAATTGGATCCAAGATATTGTTGTGTGGTGGTAGTCATCTTTTGTTTCCCCCTTGTTATTTGGTTTCTTTGGCCTTAGTTCGGGATGTATCTTCTCAACCATGTGACTTCATCATGCCCCTCTTTCGAACAATTTTTGCATGTATTTTTCTCCCCTTCTTTCTTGATGCTTTAGCATTCTGTATTTCCCTTCCGTTTCCCTCCCTTCTCTTTTCCCTTACCCTTGAATGGATTCTTCTTACTACCCTCTTCCTAAATGTTCTTTCCTTGCTTACAGAGATGTGTAGCTTCGCACACATACTTCATATAAGTTGTTTTGGTTAAACATAAGGATAATATGTTTCAAACGGGAATGTAAACCCCCATTGTATTTCAAGAGTGTGTCTTGGGAATTCAATTTACTCCTAACAACAAAGCCCTCTTTCTAAACTATTGGGTGTACTCTTGAGCTCGTTTGGCCTTTGAGTTGCCTAAATTTTTTCCAACTCATAATTTCTTTTTGCATATAGGCTAATGGATAAAACTATCTTTTAATGGAATAAATGAATTCAACCCGAGAAATGGATATCTTACAATGAATTCACATTTCCTCTTGAGTCTTTCCTCCCACCAAACTAGTGCTACTCATCTAGCTCTTAATGAAATGGCCAACTGATCTTTATGTCGTCCTCTTGTAGACTTCGAATTCTACATTATACTTCCAATTTACGGATCCAATTGTCCAACTTCTCTACACTTACTTCACCATTGTACATGGGAAGTTCAAACTTGATGTCCAACTTGAGTAATTGATTTTTTTCCTTTTGGGATTTTTGAATGAGTGTGGGGTGGTTTTTTATGGTGGAAGTGGAAGATGAATATGTTGATGAATATGATGAGGATGAGGATGGTGAAGATGGAGGTGGTTTTCCTCCACTTTCGCCTTTTGAACTCTTCTCTTCATCCTTCTTGTCATCCAAAGTTCCTTCTCCATGTGGAGGCTTAGAACCTTCTCTGCTCTTTCTATAGTGAATGCATCAAACATGATTTTAACCATTCTTTTGAATGTCCTTGAAGTCTCTCTTGACATCTTCTTCTTTTGAATGTCCTTTAGTCTCTCCAACACCTAACATAATGTCTAAGTATTCAAGCTCAACTTCCCGATGGTTGTACCTTTTCAATCACCTCAACTTTTTATGTAATTTGTACCTCTTTCGGTCTCTAATTGCTTTGGAGATAGAACTTGAGGTGATTCAAGTGCAGTTTTGAGTGGAAATTTGGGTGAAGATGATGCTCTCTCGGCTCTCTTCCTTCTGGTCCTAATCTCGGGACTACAACCAATAGCTTCACTTCTCCTCTTTGCAACTTCAACCTTGTAAGCATCACAAAAATTGCAACTATTAAAGCCCTTCTTGCACAATCTCAAGCAAATAACCTTTTCTTCGATACCAACTTGATCTAAAATTGATTGTTAGTTAATTATGTGTTAATATCAGTTTCAAATTTAATATGAATGTTCTTAGTTTCTGTCGCTTGTACAAGGGTTTATACATGTACTTATGACTTATAAATCAATAAACTTGGAGGCTCACTAAGTCCGCCTCCTAACTTAAACTCGCACTTAAGTTAAGATAAGCATGGATTTAATTGTGATTAGTCGGCGGTTAGTGCAAATTGCGTTTTAAAAATAACCTATGGATTAGCATGAGCTTAATCCAGCATTATGGTAATAAAGCATGGTTTAACGTTTGTTAGATCCTCCATCGTGAAATGAGTGTTAGCTTACGGTTCAGAGTTCTTGAATATATGGGAGGGGATGACCCCCTTCGAAAACCCCAACCTTGGCACTAACAGGCTTCAACATACATGTGAAATCCCCTATGTTAATAAGGATCATGTGATGGCATAGTGGTAGGTCATCGACACTGTATTCTCCAGGGAGGTCGCGGGGGTCAACCCCGCCTCCGCCCCTCCTCGGTCATAAGAAAATTTTATTCAACGCAACTTTGGGAATTGGACTTTGGTTTAATATATATGCAAATAATACATGCGTCTAATCAACCTTTAAATTCGACCTTGTATATAATAATGTATGCGCTCATACAACCTTGAATTTCAACTCGTAGGATATAATAATAATGTCATCCAACCTTGCCATGGGGTAGGGCACATGACGACCTTGTGTACGCTCCATGTGGCCCTTCTCCATTGACCCAAATTTCACTCATATAAAAATTAATAGTCCACCATATGTAGAAATTTCAACCTTAGGATTAGGAAGACAAATTTCAATTTCCCAGAAACAGTATTGTGCGAATCCCGACCATGACACTTGTCATAGTGTCATTAAATTAAAATTGGAGAATATTCCCTAGATATTCTTGAGGTGCTGATTGGTACCAATTCATCGATCTGTCACATCAGTTCTACACATTTTTTACCTATTTGAGAAAATAGACGAACGGAGACCATAACTTACTCCATATGAACTCGTATTTTTGATGAAACAAGTTGCATTGGAATCGCGTGGCGAGCTCTATCCGGTTGTTTCTGGTTTGGAGCATTTTTGAGCTAAATAGTAAGCCTATGAGTCAGTTTTAAAATCCATACCTAGAGCAATGTATCCCATTTATCCTTTCAAATCAAGTGATGCATGTAAGTGAATCGGTAAAGATTGCACCACTAGTCTTGCAATACCAAAATCCGTCACATATGGCATGACAAGTCTCCATCTAAAATTACATTGCTAGGTTTTTGTAGAGCCCTGGTATTGCACCAAGAGTCTTGCAACTCCTATAGGCTACTAAGCTTTAATTATCGACCTCACGTTCGTAAAAACTTGGAGGGGGCAATGCTATATGCACAACATATGAGGCCTCGCTCATGCCATCCTCGATCTTAGTTCTACTATGAGGGTGCTAGCAACTATTATTACTCCGCGAGAGAGAGAGAGATTCTATCAAACTTCTAATTGCAACTCAATACCGAAAAAAATTCATGAACACTATTATTTTTGTAAGAAAGGAAGCCATACTAGATTTCACTCATTCTTCTAACTAACCTCTACTTTTGTAATGAAGAAACTAACACTTACTTTAGCTGCAAAGAAAAGGAATTACACTAGATTGCATTCATTATCTTAACTACCAAACCAAATTTAAAGAAGGGAACTAATATATATTCACACACACACACACACACACACACTAAATCAATAATGAATTAAATTTTACCTATCTTTGCATGCTATCCATTTTATTAATGATGTTATTTCCATGATGTGGCTGTAACACACTCTAAGCTACTCGGTTTTACAACAAAAGTAAAAGGAGTTTGAGTGGCCTAGGGGTATCCTTGAACCAAGAATTCAGATGTGGAGGTCAACTAAGGCCTATACTAAGTTCATATGAGGTGGGGAATCGATTTTGGAGTGAATAAGGTGGTTCCCAACAACGTTGCTACAGGGAAGCTATTACGGGATCCTTGTTTTGCTACGGGAAGTCTTGTAATGCGTATAGGAAACATGTTGAGAGGGTTTTGAGGCTGGAAATGGTGGAATGGAGGTGAGGAAGAGTGAGGGGAAAGGTCGATCTAATTGAATGGGGGGTGACTAAATCCCTTGGCCAAGCTCATAACCCTTGGAGGGATTGTATTGCACCAAGAAGTTTTCTCATGGTGGCCATGAAGATGGTTTTTCAAAAGAGGCTTATGGCAGTAGCGAATGGAAGGGAAAATGAAGGAGGGTTGAAGTCCAAGATGCAAAGTGTTGAAAGGGGTCCTTCTGCGAAGTTGTATCTAGTCCTACAACTAGTACATACACTCATGCATTGACCATTAACAAACTATCATGTTAAAAAGCGAGTGGAAAAGATTAGTTGAATCAAATTCTATATAAATTAAGCTAACATTCACCTAAAACATAAATCCAACCTCTAATCTACAACAAAATCATGATAAAATCGAGAATAAGAAATTATAAACTATATAGTATTTTGGTTCATGGTTGGAGACCTTTATCCTTAAGCTCTAATGGAAGAGGTGTGAGAGAGAGTGTGTCAGCACAATTTTGATAGCCTTCTTATGCTACTAGAATGCAATGAAATCAACTAAAATATTTGAAGAATAAAGTAAGAATAAATATACACAAGAGATATTGCAGCCCATGAATTGGGCCCTAACCCATGAGCTTCAACCCTCTAAAACCAACCTCGGTAGAAGCTAACCAACTTCTAGATTCTCATTTCATAACAAGTCTCTTACATCAAAATGGCGATAAAAAATATCTCTAATCCAGAGAGTCAAGAGCTCACTCTACCCTGCCTATAAAAAATGTATCCTAATGAGTGATTTCTTATGCTTATTTATATTAATGGGTAGCTACCAACAACTCCCTAGAAAGTATGAATTTGTCTCCTTGATCTTCGAGAGGCGTGGAGCTTGGCTCCCTCTTAACATTCACTTGCTTGAATGCCTTTTACTTCGAGATTTTTTTTAGGAGGATATTAGGTGATCTTGGGTTGATTATGGAAGCTAAGAAGGTGGAAAACCTTCCTATAATTCTCCTTGCTATCTACTCCCCAGCCCACGACATGGAATTTGACTCAAAAATATCTTAATTTCCTCTTTATTTACTGAAATTCAACCATGTTAGGCTTCAAGTCGTGAAAAATCTCTTACGCCTTTCTCACTAAGAAAAATATGGCAAAAAGTAATCAAATGTGTGTGTGAGAGAGAGTTAATAAATGCTAAAAGGTGACAGATCTGTAACCCATTAAGATATACCTAATGATGAGCCTCATCATCACTCCCTAATGAAATGATTGCTCATTCTCTCGAGCAACTCGAGTCCTCTATCCGATTTCCTTCAAAGATTTGGTAGCTTCCCCTAACATCCTAAGGTAGCTCAAAAGGAGTCCCTGCCGGTGGGTAGATCCCTACATTCATTTCTGTTGATCCCAATCCTTATGGTCCTTTATTTGATCTCTCCCTTCATGTAGCCCCAACGGAAAAGGTGGGCTTAGTCTTTTAATCCTATCCACTAGATTTTCATTCTACTGCATTTCTCTCTTATAAAAGGGTGCCTTTTCTAAGGAAACTTTTAATCTATACTGAAGTATGGTAGTCCTTGTTCTTCAAGCCAAGTGGTAGTGCATGCCATCTTCTTTGGCATGCCTCCACACTCTCCTCTCCTAGCAATTTGTAGGTGCCATAAGAATGTGATATTGCACTATGCTTCGGGTATCAGAGATTTATCTTGGTGCAAGGTCAACATTATTGGATATCATTTGGTGATTATTGATGATCCCTCTAGGGACTTATGAGCTTACGCACGATTTGGAGGGGTTCTCTTTCTTCCCTTTTCATCACTCTATTGACCTCTTCTTTTCTTGTTTCTTCATTTCTTCCCACATATGTTTCTAGGGTTGTTTAAGCGCATATCACCCAATGCGGAATTGGGGTCCCAAATTCATGTCGAGTCAAAGTGAGGGTTGTGCATGTAAAATTAGCCCATCCTAGCCCTCTCTTCCACATTGTATTACCTGCAAAACTCAATGAGCTCGCTTATAATTTTGAAAGGGTAAGGAGCCATGTTGTCTTTAAGGTCTTGATATGAAATCTCAACCACTCCTCTTTCAGTCAAAGCTTGCATAAGAATTCAGAAGGGTGTTTGTACTTGCATGGCCTCCATGAAAATATTTTCCATAGTGGAAAGTTGTGTGTCCTTCTATTTGTCAACTACCCCTTCAACATTGTGTTCTCTACTCTTGTTTTTCTTGTAACAAATCTTTCAACAGCGATTCTATGAGTCTAAAACCAACTAGGTCCTTCCCCCATCTCAATAAGTTTCTCCTCCATTAGCCCCACATCCTCAACATTTCTGGATTTGGAAATTTGCATCCACTCCGTGGGTGCGCCCCCTTTCTATCTCTAGCTCATAAAGAGCAGAGGGATTGAGAGCTTCTCAAGGGATTAGTATTCCTCCCTTAATGGAACTTGTAGTAAGAGCTAAAACTAGGCTATGGGGCGTGTTCTTGGAATTCTATGATGTCTTTATGGAAATTTTCTTGGAGAGGTTGCTTCTCTCATTGTGGTTTATTTTCTAAAACTTATGCCTCCCCTTGCACCTCTTTTCCTTCAATTTTTTCACTATGCCCCTCTATGTGGTGACTTCTTTCCTTATCCTTGTGCATTATGTACTTGGGTAGCACTTTGTTGTTCTTCATGTAGCACACTCTCTTTTCCCGATAGCACCTCCTTTTCTTCTTTTCTGTAGCACTTTCTTTTCTTCTCCTTGGAGGTATGTGGGTACTTCTCAATTGTTCTAAGGATGCTTATTTAGTATAGTTCCTCCTTACATTGGTCATGGGTGTCTTAGGTTTGGTCTCTTGGGGAAGTTATTTCTTCAATCTTTCCTTCCTCTAGCCCTATCTCTTCCCTTATTGCTAGAGGGACTCTTCAATGGTAATAGGTACCTCTATTGGGAATTTTAGGCATTCCTTGTTTCACCCTAGTGCTCTTTCTTGTCTTAAAATACATAGTATCTCGGTCTTGGTCTTTTCCTCTTGGGCTTCATAATGGTTCTCAAAGTGGCTAAGTTATGGCCACCTCATCCTTAGTGTTTCCTTGTGCTAGACTAGTTTGTTGAGGGGATATTTGCGTGGTATTTTGGGGCTCAAAGCCTCCTCTTCTACTTCCTTCTATTCTTCTTCCTCAATAGTATTTGAGCTCTTTGCATTTATATCCCTCTATTTTTCTTTCCTCTATCTCCATTTCTTCTTCCTCTCCGTTTTCTTAGTTTCTTCCTCCTCTATTATAGTATCCCTATCTCCAAGGCTAGAGGCGGGGGTATCTCAATGAGTGATATTTTGGGTCCCTATTAGTAGTCTCCCCTATCCATGTCTATAAAATTGGACCATAACACAGCAATCCTTAGCTTTTTGGGAGCATCTTCTACTATTAGTTTAATCAAGCCATGATGAGCCGGGTGATGATGTTTTCCTTCTCTAACCCTTTGGCTCATGTCTCGCGATGGAGCTGGAGGAGGAAGTAGGGTATGTTCAATCTCTGTTCCAAAGGCATGTCCTCCTTAAATATAAGCTCATGCAACAATATGAAATGGTAGCCATAGACTACACTCACTGCGCCTTCCACAAGAAATGTATTTCGAGATATGGTAGGCTACCTCATCCCATGGATAAGGTAAACTTTCCCTTCTCAAAGTCCCACTTTTTGTCTTCTATGTGCTTCTCCTTGGCCAAAATATGTTTTCTTTGGTAATGGCACTAATGACCCTATATTCTCTATTCCACTTGATTCCTAGGGGTAATGTGGTTACTCTACTGATCAATTCAAGAGTGATGGTTATGTGATAGTCCCCTACCACATTAGTGGCATCTGATATCTACTTGGGGAGTGCGAGCTAAGTGAAAATAGCTATCTCATCGTCATATCTCCTTAGGAGCTCAAATAAACCTAACCATGGATACCTCCTAAAAATGTTTCCTATAGGATGGAACAAAGTTACCGATCAAATGAGAACTATTACCTCGAAAGAGAGAACTCTAACAAAAAAACATCAAAATACCATGAAAAAAACAACTCAAAAATGAAAACGTTGTATTCGGGAATAACCTCTTTTTTGTGGGGGTAAAATTTCAAATTTTTTTTAAAAATGGAAGTAAAAGCCATTTTTTTGTGTAGAAAACAACCCTAAAAACGAAAAATGTTGATGCTTTGGAATAACGTTGCCAATTTTTGTGTCCAAAAAACAAGCTGAAAATTAAAAGTGTTGATGTTGGAATAACATCGAAAAAAATTGTGTGCAAAAAACACCTTTAAAACAAAAAGTGTTGATGCTCGAATAACGTCGTTTTCTTTGAACGAAAATTGTTAACAATTTTAATAATGATAATACAAATAAAATATCATGATTATGAAAAAACCTTAAAATTTTCAATAGATAAACATGACATTAAAGGTAAAAATATCAAAAGTATTAAAATTCCAATGATTTTGTGAGGGCATGGTATTAAAGATAAAATACCATGTCTCTAAAAAGCCTTAAAAATCAAAGGATGACATTAAAGATAAAATATCACTTTTAAGAAAAATCCTTAAAATTCCAACAATTTTCAACCATGGTGCTAATATTATTTTAAAAAATTATGCCATTTAATTTATATTAATTATTTTTATTTTAAGCTTATCATTTTAATAATATGTGTAGTAGTAATTTAATATTAAAATTGTATTTCTTTTGAATTTAATAAAGTCAAAACTAATAAACATATTAAAGATTATGAAAAAAAATTGTTCTCCTAGACTTATTACTTCTACATAATTTTTATTTTTACATATCCAATCAAATATATTGAGGATATGAATACATTGAAAAAAATAAAAACTATACATATTTTAACATAAACAAATTAAAAAAACATACGACCCAAAAATAATACAATATATAAAAAAGACCAAAAATAAAAATCAAACCTAAAAAATGTTACAAATAAAAAATAAAATTAACTTATAAAATATCAAAATTACAAAAAAAAACACTAACAAGAAAAAACAAACATAAAATAATAATAATAATAATAATAATAATAATAAATAAATAAATAATAAAAAAAATAAAAGAATAATAAATAAATAAATAAACGTTTCAAAAAAAACATTATTTAAGAAAAGAATTTAAAATTTTGACACATACATAAAAAATATTGATAAGATGAATTAAAAACAAAAACAAACAAAAAAACAAACAAAAAAACGATTTACATAAAAAAAACACAATAAAAACAATTTTAAATGAATAATAAATTTAAAAAAAAACCATGGAGCTCAAGCTGTCATGGGGGGGGAATCGATCTCGCCCGCACGGGGGCTGCGAGAGGCTCGATCATCGGGCGAGAGGGAATCGAGCTCAGCGGCCCGGGGCTGGCGGGGCTCGACCACCGGGAGAGGGGGCGGGGGGGTGCCAGCTTCACTGCCCCTACGAGGCTGCTAGGCTTCGACCGTCTGGTTGGGGGGGGAAGAACTTCCATCTCTCTCCCCGCCATATATATATATATATATATATATATATATATATATATATATATATATGTCAAAACTATGCTAAAAAAAAGTTGATTACGCATCACTACTCAAAAATCGGATGATTTTTTTGCTACCTCAAAAAAAAACGGAGTATCTGACAATTTTATTGTTTGATCGGTAACTTTGTTTAGGGTGTAATTGAATTCTTTTGGTGTCTTTAGGTTACCTTCTATTAAAGCCTCCCCCCATTGTCTTGTTTTCTCTAACTTGGGTTAAACAAGTACTTCTTCTATGGCCTTGGTGTCAAATTCATGAGGGTCATAAGACTCTTAACACTTCTCAAAATGGATGTCTTACACCCTACCTCTTCACACAAATTTCTTAATTACCTCAAATTGTGACACTACGCTGCATGCATATTTTTTAGGAGAATTTTTGTGAAATTGATGGAGGTATGGAGGTGATGGCCACTTACCTCTTAAGCGATGTTTTGGAATTGAGGGCGGTATTTCCCAAGCTAATTGACCCTTTTGGTTGCTTGCACGCCCCTTCTCAACACCTTAGTAGCACTCTTTTGAAGCTTCCCTGTAGCGAATTGAAGGTTTATTTGTAGGCACAAGCTGATTGATGATAAAACCTTCTCTATGGATTACCAACTTTGTCGTTTGCTTAACTATTTTTGAAATGAGCATAGCTATGAGGGGGGAGTGAGCGTCGAGGTACGTAAAATTCCATTTCGAGTGGGATTACGAGCTATTTTGTTGAGCTTGAGTCCCTTGCACAAGATTTCCTCATTTGGGTTGTTGGTCCCACTCAAAGTGATTGTTCCATCATGCCTCGTAATTAACACCCACTTCGCTGTGATCTCATTGTCACTTATGTGATAGCTCCCAATTACAAGCCAACTCTACCAAGCTCTTTTAGTTTCACCGTCGAAGGTGGCAAGATTAATCGGCCACCTTTTAGCTTATTAAACCTCCTCTCCTCGACATTAATTCATTTATCCAAATATGCATAGGTAAAGGGTGAGAGAGTCATACCTAAGCCTTACCTCTTTCATGTTGATTGGTTGTAGGATCTTGCATGCGAGAGAGTTGTAGCATTGAGAAATCATCACAAGAGTTTCATTTTTTGTTGAATTCTTCTTATGTCTTAATTTTCTTTTTGAGGTGCTCACTATGTTTGTTTATTGTGTATTTGCGGGTACCTTATTGAGGCTTCGTGGGATGATGTTGCTGGTGTAGGATCCTCCCTAGAGTGCTATGGCTTCCTTCGGGATCACCTTTTCAACCTTTCTCTATTTATCTAGATGAGCCAAGGCATATTCAAGATTTTATATTTGTTGCACACGTGTACTCACGGAAAACATCATCTTCTTGTAGCAAACGTTCCCCTTTGTCTGTAGTTTTTGGAGCTCAAGCTGACATCGAGGTGGTGAGGGAATGGTGTGGAAAAGCTAGATATGGTGTTGGGAGGGATGTTGAGATAGCGAGTTTGGCCTAAGAGAAAAAATGAAAGGAAGGGCTTCGTGTTTGTGCAAAACGTTTTCTTTCCACAATGGAAGAATGAATGGTTAGAGAAGAGAATATTTATGCATGGGATGGTATGGTGATGAGGGGGAGGTAGGCATATGTAGAGTGACCCCCGTTTATGCCCTTTCTAAGGATTAGAGAGCCCTAGATAATCGGTTCTTAACCTCAACCTTTCCTCCTATAGGCGTTCGGGACTTCTGTAGCACTACGAGATTTCCTATAGCACTACATGATTTTCTTCGTAGCTTTCTAGGACATCCCTTGCACCCGTATAGAGACAGAGGATGGAAATTTGCAAGTTTTCTTGCTCATAGGGTCGCCGGAATTTTATGGTGTGATGAGTGATGGAGTTGGACACTGGAGTGAATGGATAGAGGAGAGGAAGGGGAGATGGAGGAATGTTGCAAATTTTTCCATAATGTGCCAGCTGTTCATCATCCTATAAAACATAAACGATGTAGTTTCCATGGTTTTATTCGATCCTTTTTTTGTTTTTGGGTTTTTTTCTTTTTTTTCTTTTTCTCCTTTTTTTTGGAAGATAGGTGTTTTTCGCCTCACAAGAAGTTTTCAACCCACAAGCCTCGCCTTGGGTGCCTCAAAGAGGTTTTTACCCAAGGATCTTTTATTTCTTTCTATTTTTTTATGCTCTCTCTCCAGGATTTCCTCATAGAGGTTTTCAATCCTCGGAGTTGGCCTCTGGATGCCTCAAGAAGGTTTTCACCTAGGCCTCTTTATTTTTTTCTTTTTTATTTTTCTCATAGGAGGGGAAATGGAATGGAACCTATGAGGCTCCCAATTAAATTCACCTCCCCTGTTGATTGCGTTTTGATGAATTATGCCTATGGACATGGGCCTCTTGTACATTTTTTAGCCTATAAACCACTTCGACAAGCAAAGGTATCCCCTCCTCATCTATGGTTCCGATTTAAAAGCTCCATTTTGATGGCATATCTCAATCGGATAGGGTCCTAGGCCATTTGGTCATTAATTTTCCTTTGAAGTCCTTAAATTTGGATTCATAGAGAAAATCCCAATCTCCTTCTTGAAATTTCTTCTATTTTGATGATGCTTTCCATGCCAAAATTTCCTTTGTAGTTGTACCACTGAGTGTGAAGGAGGTCTTGCATCCTATATTCATCCAAACCATTTAGTTGAATCAATCTTTTTGTTCTCCGTGTCAGGATATCTCAATCTAATTGAGTTGCCATTCGAGGGTGTTATAATCAAATTCAATAGAAAGCAAATATTTCTTCCCATAAACCAAATCATATGGATTAAACATAGTAGTTGTCTTCTAGGTGGTGTTGTATGCTCAAGTGGCATCCGCAATCTGTCTGCAACCTCTTCGATGTTTCTCACAACTTTGGTAAGGATGTTCTCTAATGCTCTATTGGTTACTTCCATGTCCGCCCATTTGTTTGAGGGTGATAAGAAGTAGAAGTCTTGTGCTTGATCATTGTGTTGCCTCGTGATATTCTCTATCATATGGGATGTGAAGCTGAGCACCCTAATTGGTGAATATCTCCTTGTGATATCCAAACTCTACATAGAACACATTCTCTCTAAAAAACACAGCCCACCTTTTTCTTCTATTTACGCCTTGAAAACCTTTGTCTCAGCCCCACTTGGTCAAATAATCGGTGCATGCTTCGTGATGTATTTCTTCTATCTGGATGGAGGATCAATTGGCCCAATGAATTCCATGCCCCACTTGTCAAATGAATCTAAGGCCACATGAGGTTGCAGAGGCATTTCATCCCTCGATGTAGGTTTCCCCATCCTTTGACATTGATCACATCTATTGTCGTATCTATTGGCATCAAATCTGATGGAGATTAGGGACAATAGTAGCGTCTTTCAAAGCTTTTTAAAGTTGTCCTATTAGTAGCAAAATGACCCCCACAAGGCCCATCATGACATCACGAGAGGATATTAAAAACTTCTTCTTCCCCGACTACATCTCCTAGAGGATGCGATCGATTGCTAGTTCGAAAATATTGCCACTCAATCCAAGTGAAAGAGGTGCTCTTTCTTACAATTTTTCTCTTCTACCTAGATGAAATATTTGGAGGAAACATCCCAAAAACTAGGTAGTTGGCTATGTCGGCAAAGCTAGGGAGAGAGAGTGTCGGAGTAGTTCTTGGGCTAGGGTCCCCTAGAGTCGAGTCTTCGATCAATTTTTGTTAATTCTTTTCTTAAAGCGTAGCACATAGGTTAAGGGGCTTTGGGGCGGGTCAAATCTCCTTCATATTTTAATGGGTAAAAGGGTAAAACAAGGGACTCGAACCACGGTTTGATTCCATGGTTTTTTCACATCTAAGTCATATGAAAAGGCATGTATGAGTCAAGTCAAGAATCATCTTTTGCGAATATCTCATGATTATTTAATGTGATTTTGGGCAAGTAAGTTGGGATTAGTCGTCTGAGTAAGAAATAGGCTATTGCGGCTACATTTTACGAGGAATCCGAGAATGTGTGAGCACAAGAGGAAGAATTGTATTCATTGAATATTTGCTTAATAAAGAGAATGTTTTGCAAATTCTCACGTGTTTAATTGCCCTTTGCTTTATGTTATATGTGTTAATGCTTTATGAGTTAAGGATTTTCTATAGATGTCTGTGGTGTAATTGTTGTTAATTAGATGCACATTTGTCTAGGTTATCATATAATAATAGATCTTTGTGTTTGCGCAAGAGTTAATCGGTATTAAGGGTTTACTTGTTAAGTAAATCGAAATAAGAGTAGATCTATGTATTTCGCACGATAAGCGCATACGTATTGATGGGTTTTGTTGAATTTAGATCTAAATAGGGTTAAAATAAATAGCGCGTAGACACAATAGTGATTATATCATACCGAGAAAGCATTAGATCCACATCATAAATTTCCCTCTAGGTGCGAAAACATGGTTCTAGACACCCCCACATTACTACTTCGAGGTGAGACTTTGGTCTACGCAAGAAGATCACCGTCAAAAGGGCTAGTAGGTTTGGATGGTCTTGTTGGTTGTGCAAATACACTTCCGAGCCTAGGTCTGAGACCCCTCAAGCCAACAATATAAAAAATAAGTGTTCATCTAGAAGCTAATAATCAACCATCTCTTCATTATCTTCGGGAAAAGTGAGTCTAGTACGAGAAAATCTGCAACAAATTTTTCTTTTCCTAGCTTATCAATAATGGTCAAAGTCAAATCAATGGTGCAACAATAACAACCATCTAATAATTATAGCATTCACATCAAGTTTTCTCATTAAGTATTTAATTCTGTTACCGCATGGTCGGTATGAAATTTTTTTTGGCACTTGGTATTATAATGTCTTAATTTATTCAATGAATGGACAATAGCTAAAAGTTGTTTCTTAGTGACGAGTGTAGTTCAGTTCAAAGTTTTAAATAGATTTTTGTTGATGAAATAAATGACATAATGAAACGTATCATCCATTTTCCCCAAAGTTTCCCCGCAGTTGCTCATGGTGCATCAATATGGATATGGAAAGGCGGATCTGGGCTTGGGACCTCGAAGAATATGGGTGGTGGTCGACTTTTCCTTTTATGATTTCAAAGGCCTATTGACAAAGACTTGACCAACAAAATTCGGTTTCCTTGACCTGACAATCCGAACAATGGTGAAGCCACCTTGCTAAAATCCTTGATGAATCTCCTATAGTAACCGACCGAGCCCAAGAAACTCGACATCTCTCGCGCTTTCCGAGGAATAGGCACGCGTTTTTATGATGGAAATTCTTGTTTAGGTCTACTTGTATCCTTTCCCGAGATATCGAGTGGCCAAGGATAGTACCTACCTTCCTCAATAATTAACACTTCTTAAGACTCATAGAGGGATTCATTTCGGTGCATCTCCTCGGGACTTTAACCATATTGGAGAGGGCCTCTTTGAAATCATACCTATAGGGAGTGAAATCATCCATTTAGATTTCCACAAAATCATGGACAAGCTCGGCAAAAATGCTCAAGATTGCTCTCTAAAAAGTGGCGAGGGAATTGCATAGTGCCAAATGGAAGAACACTATAAGAAAAGGTTCCCCAAGGACAGTGTAAATGTGGTATTGTCTTGGTCTTTAGGGATGATCTAGATATCGTTTGTAACGGCCGAATCCACTCCGTGGAAAGGGAAGAACTTCTTCCACTGCAAGACCATCCAAGACTTGGTCAATGAAAGGAAAAAGGAAATGATCTTTCTTTTCACGGCTTTGTTCAAATATTTTTCTATCCATACGGACTCCTCCATTTCCCATTCTTCTTTGGGACTAAGACAAGAGGAGACAACCATTCAACGTTCGATATGGGGTGTTAGGATGAATCCTTAGTGTAAGTGTATGAAAAAATACCCTTTACTCGTGCATAACAAACAACCCTAAACCGCAAAGATGGGCTGCTAATATCTTCTGCGCATATCGTAGTTAGTTGATCAAGACAAATGCTTTCGCAAAAAATCCGCGATCTATGCATAAAAAGACATTAAGCGATAAAATAAGGTTTTGCTCCATGCATCCAATAGTTCACAAGACTAGAACAATATTTTTTGAAGAATTTTATATTAATGGCACTCCGGGGAGGAAAACAAGAAAGGTGTTTCCAATTCTCCTCAATGGGATGGGTTGTTGGAAGTCCTCAACACTTCGGATCTAGAATTTCTCTCTCTTTTTGGTAACGAAAACCCGAATCAAACATAGAACTCAAAGGGAGCTCACAAGAAAGAAATAATAGAAAATATGACAATGATAATGGCTCAAAGTTAGACCGGGAGTATAGATCCAGGTAGTGATCTAAGAGGCAACAAAAGGTGATGAATGGTAGGAAAAAACCTTCTATTTATAACAAAATATTAGGTCATTCTAGATCTTGGTGCATGATTAAAATAATATTAACCAAATCTATGATCCACCTTTTATGGAATATTTTATTATATTTGTTGGAGGGGGAAAGGAATTTGACTTGGGTCAAATCCCTTTATTTGTAAATAATAAATAAATAAATGATTTATTTATCATTTTAAGGAAGTGGTTGAATGATAATTAAATAAATAATGATCTATTTAATTATTTATAAATGATTTAATCATATTTAACAAAGGAATATTATTTAAATAAGATTTAAATAATTATTCCTAGAAAATAATAATATAAATAAGGATTTATCTAATTAATTTCCTTATTTTGGGTTAAATATGATCAGGAATAATAATTAAATTACTATTTAATTAATTATTCCATGAGGAAAACCAAACAAATATAGATTTGTTTAATATTTCCCTTTGGGGTTTCTGTTTAGACTATAAACAACTTAATAAATGTGTTTTATTAAGTTATTTTACATATTGAAAGCAATTTTACTTAGGAGTAAAATTGGTAACTTACATGGTGTACTTGGGTCCATGCTAATGATAATAGGTTAGATGACCAAAAAATGGTGTAACATGGGATATATGAACCTTGCATCCAACAAATTTGTAACTCATCCTTTACTACATTCTTCAAGATTTGGTTCATTCTCCTGCGGGGCCGACGCACGGGATTGCGTCCCTATTTGATGTAAATATGGTGTGTGAAAAGCGGGGATGCACCCCTTTAATTTCTTTGTAATCCCAAGCAAAATCATCTAAGTTCTCCCTCGTAAACGCGGCACAATTTTTCTTCCTCTTTGGACGAGAGAGAGGGATTTATCTTTAGGGTTCTAGATGGGCCAAATTCTACAATCTTGGCAGGTTCAGAGGCTGATTCAAGCCGAGCATAACTCATTCCCAAGGGGCTTATTTCATATTCTCTCACCATTTCGTCGAGTGGAATGGCTGGTGGGGGGGTTTTATTTGAAGGATATGATCAACTGAGGTCATCTTCATCGAGTTTCTCCCTCGATAACAACATCTAATATACAATAGGGTTTGGTTTCGCATGTTACACTTCATATTCTCCTTCATCCTCCAAAGCGTATAAAGGTAGATCATGTCTAATAGAATGCCGGGAAGGAGGATATAATACTTATTGTTTTGACGAGGGACCATTCTTGATGGTCATGTTTTCAACCCTTACAAGTGATATAGGCATCGACAATGGCCAAACAAGGTCTTCCTAGAATGAGAGGATAACAATTAAACTTAGTTTTTTTGTTGAAGTATTAGGAAGTTAGTGGGATATTACCATGAGTTAATGGACACCATGACATCCTCAACAACTCCCCTCGGTGAGCTACCGCTGGATCTATCCGAAAGTTGCGGAAATCGTAGTGCTATTTCTCAAAGCTCCCTAGAGGTTGAGCTTCAACATGGTTTATCCGTCATCACATTGATGGCAACCCCAAGATCAATCCAATGTATGAGGGACAATGATACCATATGTTATCACTCCATAGGATCTCTAAGGGCGAGAAAGAGTCCAAAATAGAGGTAACCATAGACTAATATTTTAGCTTGGTAGTTAGCCCTACCAAACCAGAGAGGGCTCTCTCGACAAAGTCAGCGACCCAAGATGGGCTGGATGAATTAGGGTTTTAGGCTAGGTATGAGTACGGGGGTTTGTTTGTTTGAATTGGTTTTAATGGATGGGTGAATTAGGTCAAATAGGCTAGGTCGGGGAAAAATAAGATTAGGATTAGTAGTCCATTAAATGGGGTAAGGTAGGTAGGAAGGCTAACACTTTAGGGTTTTTTGAGTGGGATGGATCGGACGCATGAGGTGCTAGAAAGAGAAAGACAATGCATGTATTCTTTCTAAAGGCGAATAAATGAGACAAACTATGAAGATTTTCCCAAAATCAAAGCATAGAAAATATATTATGCTTATCAACTTGAAAAATCAACATATAATAGAGATTGAAAATGGATTGTGGGAGAGTAAAAACATTCATACAAATGCAAAAAAATAAGAAACAATGTTAAATTTCCATACCACGGGTATGCCAAATAAATAGTTGCAACTCTTTCATTAAATTCATGCCAAATACTTATTACACTAGAGTCTCTCATCAATGCAATCAACATACATCCCATGAAATGAGTGAAGAAGTGAAAGATATAGCCATCGAAAATCAACTTCTCCCGGCTCTCTCAAGGGGTCAAACCCTAAGTTGAGGAATTGATCTACTCAAAAAACTAAAGCGCATACCTAGAGTGTAAGGAGGTCAGTCGACTTATCCCTCACTTTTTTGGAAATGATTCATTACATCTCATCAAGCAGTTTTTTACCTAATTTATTTACCCATAGGTAACTTAAAAACATTGTTATTATATTTACATCCTTGAATTACTTTGGTAAAACTTATCAATTTTCAAGGTGAAGGCGAGAAAAATGAGAAAATTTGCATTTTCGGGAAACACAAAAAATTGGTAAAAAGTGCGAGTACCCGATGTACAAAAGTGCGGCGCCAACTTCAACTCCACTTTTGAAGGGGCTCCCAATGTCCAAATTGAGTGCGGGATAGCTCATTGGAAAGCCTTTGTCATGTAAAGTTTCCAAAAATATCCTTAATTTTGAAAAATTACTTTATTTGACCCTCAAAAATGTCAATACCCAAGACTAGTCAAAAGTGCGACGCGGCTCAAAAGAGGGCGAAAGGTGATTTTTTGGGTGTTTTTGGCCATTTCTCCCTACGAATGTCTACTGGTGTGCCAATAGAAAAACATTGATGTATAAGGCCTTATGAATCCAATGGTGGTGGCCATTTGTCATTTGAGCGTTCCTAGAAAATCACGACCGCCTAGAGTCGCTAGTTTTTCTACAAGTGGATTCGCCAAAGTTACTCGGGTTTTTGTCGATATTAGGCCTCGAGAGATGGTTTAGCAATGTATCCTCAAACCTGTGCACTTTTTTTGAAAAAATGAGATATTTTTATGTTATTTGGCATGTCGGTAACAAAAAACCCCTCCCGAGCTTTCCCAATATTCGTCTACGATTATTCACAATCGTCTCTACGCAATGGTGTCTTAAAAAGGACTTTGCAGCGAGCGAGATCATAGGTTATGAAGATGTGAATTTTTCTCTCATTATGTAATACTCGTGTAAAAATTGAGATAGGTTTTTGTACGATGATATCTTAGGAACAAAAATAGTCATCCGAGTTTCTCAAAATTCATCTTTTTGTGGCCACGAATATGTTATGTAAAAATATCTCTAAACATGAAGTATTTCTAGAAAATGTGCCTTCGAGATTTTTTTCAAATTTCCCCAAGTTTTTCTTCAAATTTCCTCAAAATTTCTCTACTAATTATTCATGGAGACCTAAGATTGTATGCTATGCTATCATGGATGCATCAGATAATCAAATCCAATTTACCCCTCTCTTTTTCTTGATTAGGGTTTCCTTTTCACCTGTGATTTCAAGTAGGGTTTGTCACGCTCAGGGTCTAGTATCATGCCTTAGGATTCTCCCTCCTTTATTGTGGGTATGTATTCTCTTATTCTATGGTATTTATCTCTTCCCTTCATTATTCATTTTGTCTCTTTTTTGAAACCCTAGAGCTAAGTCACTTAGGGTTTGCCGAATCTAAAGGTTGAGGTTTGGAAATTCGGCGAACCTAAGAAATTGAATTCGATCAGGTTCGCGGCAGAATTACGAACCTAATATGAACCTAAAACGAACCTAAAGAAAAATTTTATGATTTTTTTCCATGAAGTTCAATTTTAATAAATTTTTATGACTTTTTTCGCTTTTGAGCTAGTTTTGTTATGCTGTATAATGTTTTTTTTCTAAATAAGACTATTATATTAAATCGGAACATAAAATACAATTCGGGACTTTTCTCGTCGGAGAGTTCTATGCTAGCCCCGATTCCGGCGGGAGTAGAGTTCAAAAACACGAAAATGTGACTCAACTTCGAGTTGGGGAAACCCTGGTCAAAAGTTTTGCTGCTCCAAGTGGGGAAACCAACATCTACAAAAAATATCCAAAAAATAGTTCATCAAGTTGTTTAGATAAAAACCATGTTAACGAAAAAATTAAATCCCTCACTAAGGGAGGCAACCTCTCGATATGTATTTTGAAGCGGCGTGACATGCTACTTGTCAGTGTGGAGTGAGGCTTTTTCAACTATGAAGCACCCATAGTCGTAAGAGGATTCCTCATCTTTCTTTGACGTGACTTCACACGTAGGCTTAGGCATTGTCATTTCGAACGCACACCTACCTCCCTTGTCATACTACTTACGGGTTGTCACTCCCTTCGTTGCTCGAGGAACATGAAGATGATTTTTCTCTGGAAAGGCCTTGGATTTCTGGAATGTTGAGGGGTAGACACAGGGAGATGGTGGACTCTCATGAGTCGTTTCTGCGCGCCTGGATCTAGAAAGCTGGATGGAACATATGGAAAACACATAGTGAGGGTAGCGACAGACGCAAAGGGAGGTCTTGAGAGCCGAGATGAGTCTTAATCGGAGATGGTTTAGCGACCGAATTATCCTCATGGAGGAGGGTGATGAGTATCCTTGGAGGGAAATGGGAGGGCGAGGGGTTCGGCCTCTGCTCATGACCTCTCTGGTAACGTATCTTGTGCCTCGAGGCATATCATTGCGAGAGGGAGTTGGTGCGAGGGGAGAGGCGGACAGGCGACGAAGCCTAAAGAAAAGGGCGGGAACGGAGGATGGATGTCGGTTTGAACTTAGAGCTTAAAATGACGAGTGAAGAGAAAATATGAAGCTACAAGAGAAAACAATGTGAGAAATGGAATTGGGCACCATGAAATCAGTGGGAGATATCAGCCGTGTAGGACAAGCGTGCTAAAATTCGAGTTAGAGAATGAAGTCGACCACATGTGAGTAGTTGTGGTATTTAATGTTGGCTGGATGAGGGCCATGCGTGACCATGTGGTCGAGGCCAAGTGTTATCGTGAAAGGAGCCGCCACATCTCCAATGGATTATCGCACACATCGCATCACGAGGGTTGAGCTCATTTTCTTTCGCTCAGTTGAGTGCACTCAAGGAGGAAGGATGCATCATTGATCTTGGAAAGGGGACCCGAAAGAGGGGAAGCATCATGGTCGGCCCTTTCGTTAGCCGGGGAGATCCACGTTTTGTTTGTTTTGTAATGAACATGCTTGAAGGAAATGACACGGCGAGTACGCAACCAATGCTACGTGTGTTCAAACCTTGCTTTAGCGATCACCAACTCTTGGATAATTTAGAGGCAGAGGCACTCAAAGAGGTGGTGAATAGCAATGTTGATGATGATTTGAGAGTCTCCCTCTACTTCTAAAGGGGAAGAAATTGTGCTCTACGAGTGAGATGAAGCCCCTATAGTAGGCCTTTCCAATTTCAGCAGAGTTGTTGGTATCCTCACCCCATAGAGCCAAAGTAGATGATGAGGGGGTTCACGACAAAGTCCTGGAATATCCCACCAAATACGGGGAGCTCCGGGGATTGCCCTGGAAGCTCCATCGAGGGTTCGGTTGATCAAGCCATGAGGAGGAGGACTCCAACATGCTGGGTGTATCCGATTGACATGAGGGAGGAAAAGTATCCGAGGAATGTGGGGAGCGAGATGCTCAGTCAGCCCAAAATGATACTTTTACGGTGAGTTTTGAATAGGGATGTCAAGTCTTGCCAATGGTGCATAGCCAGAGTCTCATTTCAGATGTTACGAGAGATTAGTCCAAATACATATGCAGGAGAAGTGGTCTCATTTTGAAGATGCATACGTCATTCTTTCCAAGCTTGACCAAATTGGAGGAGGGCCAGGGGAGGAGGGACTAGAGAGTGTTGAGAAGCTTTTTGGTTGAAGGGATAAATTTTCCATTGTACGATTGTGTTAGATATGTCTCCTTTGATTTCGACTTTGTTTTCCTTTTGCACTAAATGGTGATGTTGTCCCACATGGTATTAGCTAAAGCACAAGTGTGCGAGTAGGTGAGTGATAGTTTCAGCATAAGCTAAAGACAATTAGGACATATAGATGGGCCTAGAGTCCACCTCTTGAGAAGGTTGTCCCATGTTAGGATCCTTCTCGCTCTTCTTTGAGTAGCCAAAGAAAAGTGGATATAATGACGGGATACTGATCTCCATATTTGTGTCCATATCGCATCTGAGAGTGATCTTGAGTGGCAAGATATAGCGGTCTGATATGCTTCCCCAAGTAGGAGAAGGTGCCTTGAGTGGTATGACCCCAACGTGAAAATATCTAGAGCATGTGTGCATTCGATTTTCCTTTTTACTTAATTCTATGTCAATCTCTTCATAATGTTCCTCAAACCGGTCCACCTCGCGCATTGAACGATTGGTAATTATTGACGATAGCTCTGAAATAGGAGGGGGTTTCCAAAAAAAAATTCACACGATGTACATCTCTTGCGCATGGAGGAGTGGCTTGCCATCGGGTTTGTGGAAGAGGTCGCGTTGACGGGCATGCATTTGCTTGCACAAGTACTCTTTAGAAACAAGCGTAGTCTCCTAACCAAACTTCGAGAAGTTGTGCTCTTGAAGTTATGGCAGTTGTCTTTGCTCTAACTACATTCCAAATGAGTGAGCTAGGATCTTTAGGAACAAGTCGTGCATGAGCTCGCTGCGGCGACCTATTGTTAGCATATTTGGCAATCCATAGATGGGCCCAAGGGGTGTTAGCTTTTGGATAACCAATTCCACGAATGCGAGCACCCATGAACGCATTTTTGTGGCTAAGGGTCCCTGTCAATCCCCCTGCCAACTTGGGAGTGCACACATCGATCCATTTCATGAGAGCCCTTTCTGTTTAATCAAATACTACTCCGAGAGGATGTTTTTTTGTAGTGTTTTGATGCTTTTGAGTACCATTTGGGAGCAAAAGCCTAGAAGAAGATAAAGGGGCATGGGATTGAAGGACCACTTTGATAAGTGACTAGGCGGCCACATAATATTGAGAGTTCTATAAGTCGGGATGACAAGTGGAAGTCCTAATTTGTCCAACGGTTCTTTCCAAGAGGAAGTCTTGATCACGGAAGTCAATGGGAGGAGTGCCATGTTACTTAGAAGGCGAGTAGGCAATAGAGAAGCCTAAGATTATGGAAATATTGCGTTGAGCAATAGGAGGGTGTTAAAAGAAGAAGATTTGGGATTTGGCGACATTGATGGTAGTTCTAGAGAGCTTCCAAGAAGGTGTCAAAGCAAGTTTGGAAAAGTGTTGGCTTCTTTGACTGGATGGATGGAAAAAACAACATATTATCATTGATTAATTGTTGATGAGTAATGAGGTTTCGATTGTCATGAAAAGAGTGACATTCTGAAGAGAGTGGTTAGAGATGGCATGCTCGAATGAGGTCGACCAAGGCCTTCCATGATGAGGATGAAAAGAAAGGGCGAGAAAGAGGATCACCTTGGAGAATACCTCTAGCAGGGAGTGAAGGGGGGTGGAGAGGCTTCAAGTTAACGAGGATAGAATAGAAAGGGGAAGAGATGAGACTCAAAATACGTGTGTTTCACAGTGGGACTAAAGCCATAGGCCAAGAGCATTTGATTGATGTAATCCCGGCTTACTCTTTTCATAATATTTACAGAGATCACTTTTTAAGAGCATACCTACTTTCTTCGAGTTAGCTTCAAAGAATGGGTGACTTCATGAGTAAGAATGATTCCTTCCAAAATTTGTAGGACTTCCACATATCAGTGTACTCTAGAGAGATGAGCGAGAGGGGAGGATGGGTTTAACCACTGTTGGCAATCACCTTGGAGATGAGCTTGTAGATGACGTTGCACAAGGAAATAGGTCTATACTTGTCGGGAGTGGTGTGTGCTCTTCTTTAGGTACAAGGGCAATGAAGGTAACGTAGAGAAGGAAGGATCCAATGCATGCTTCTAGACTCCCTCCCACCAAATCCCAAACTTCCCGATTGATGCAATTCCGGAGAAGAAGTGGAAAAGTTGGATGTGAGCCTATCGAAAGCACGGAGCCTTACCATCTTTAAAGTCTGAGCCATGGCATGTTCTACTTCTTGCAACGATACTCGAGTTTGGGTAGCATTTGATGTGTGCTCCTCGGTGACATGCACGGGGATATCTTTTCGCTGATCTCGTATGATTGCCGAGTTGTCTTGTTGCCTTGAGGATCCTAGAGGATGTTATTGAAGTGGTTGAGGGAATTATTTTTCTATATCCTCAGGTCTATTCTGGTTTTCTATTCTCGCAAATTATTTTTCTCGGTACTATGATTTTGCATTATTTGGGAATTGGTGCTATGATTAATTTTTACAAGTGAATTCAATAGTTTTGAGAACTCAAGTTTGCTAAGTGTTGTCATCATTAGGTTTGTGTGCATTCATGTTGTTGCATCCCTACATTCGAGTTGTTGTACTTTGAAATCCACTGCTATTCCGGCATCCTGGCATTCGAATTTCTCTTTGTGCATTCGGTGTTGCCGCTGCCTTTCAACATGCTTATACGGCATCCTACTGCATTTGAATTTCGCTATATGCATTGAGCATGTTACTGCATCCATCTGCATTCATGTTGCTTGCTCACTCATCATCATCTGCTAGTTCGAGCATGCGCAAATTGTGTATTATCTCGTGACTTGTCGCTTCAAGTTCAAAGTTTAGAACATAGGTTAGTTATCTCTCTCGAATCTCGGGTTACGGCGTATTTGTATTTTCCCACATTCCCGGGGATGGTACCCAGCCTAAACTGGAATATTTAGTGTTGAGGGAAAAAATAAACAATTCTCTATCTATCTCTCTCTCTCTCTCTCTCTCTCTCTCTCTCTCACGAAGAGAGCAAGTATGTACTGAACCGGGAGCAGAGAGATAACATCTCTTAGCCTCTTGAGCTACGGCCCTACAACCACACCCAATTGACAATTCTTGGCCACTTTGCTTTTATCGGCATCCATTTTTATATAGCTATAAATTGATTTTTATTTTCAATTTTCTTTATAACATCAATCATTTTAATGATTCTCCTTTGTAGTGTTTTTTTCCCATTGTATAAGTTGCTTTGAAATCGAAGAACTTTTTTCCTATGATATTTTATTAATTCTAGATTTTCATTTTTTTCTAACATTTAACATTTATATTAATATATCGAGTAGATGATTTTTAATAGTGTTGTCTTTTGGACGCATATTAAACTTGGCTTTCGACAAAAAATTTCAAACGGGAACTATACTGAAGCATTGTTATTTTTTGCATTGGGTCTCTTTCAAGTTTTAATAAATTATATTAGTTCAAAAATGCAAGCATACATGGTTGGAGTTTTGTGTGGGTGTTTTCTATGAAAATGTGATTGAGGACTTTGATTTATGTAAAATGAGTGGTATTTACTGTATGAAATTGAATTAATTAATGTGGTAGAAAGATATTTATTTGTGTTTGCCAAAAGGGACTACTTTTTGTGTATGGAAATATTTTTACAAGGGGTTACATTTATTTTTAATGTTGCCACTAGCCACTGGAAATAAGGTTGTGTCATAATTCATTAGGGAGTAATGATAGTGTTTTTCTTAAAAGCAGGTTAATAGTAGGATGGGCACACTTCCATAGCCTATAGCCTATAAGTAAGCAGTAAATCTGATAGTGTTTTTTTTCACCCCTTGAAATTTTAAACCCCTTGTTTAAAACTTTTTAGTGACGGGAGTGCCCCATTTATTCAACATTTATTGTAGCAGCGACAAGTTTTATTCCCGGGAAATTTGAATCCTAAGTTCAAAGTTCTAACAGTCCTATATTTAAGCATAATGTATTAAGTTGATTAGGCTTCCCTTCCCTTTTGTTTAGAAAGCATAATCAAAATACACAGTGAGAGTGGAAGAGCGTAGATATTCTTTGAAGTTTGAACAATGAATACGAGCTTAAATATATATTCTTTGTCCTTCCCCTAGCATTTGTTTTTCATGCCTTGTGTTTTGACTTTCTGACCATAAATTATAATATAGGAATCTATCACTCATTTTCAAATTAGATTTCGATCTAAAATATGTCTTCATCAAATCCATGATATCTCCTCAATTGTTTTTTTATTTGTTAAATTTCGAGATACAATCATACGGCCTACGGAAGCGAGTTGACATGCATGTTGACAAACTTTTGTTTTCTCATAACTTTCGGAATGCTTCTAATAAAACCTCTACCTTTTTTATTTTAATATGAATAGTTATTAACTTATTAGTGTTACTAGTAGTTAAAATGTTTTTATGTTTTTAATTTTTTTGTATTTTTTTATATTAGTTTTATAATTTATTCAAAATTCGGTTAGAAATTTAAGAATGGTAAGAGTATGTTAAATTAATTTATGTATTTAAAAATGTGGTTTATTTGTATTTTTATTTTGTAATTTTTATCATTTATTTAAATTTTAATTATAGTGTGCAAATAAAATGCGGAAATATTTGCAATGGCACCTCCAAAACAAATAGCGAAGCATGGAAAAATGTGGAGAAATTGGATGGGGCCCTAATGGGAGACATCTTAAATGAAAACTATGAAATGATGAGTTTGTTGGGTCTTTAACTAGAGTGATGGACCATTTTTTTGTTTATCTCCAATGGTAAATGAGGTGGTGTTGATAGTTGCAAGAATGTGTCTTTAGAGCTCAAGGAGATACTTCAAAAGACTATGACAAACTGAAAAATACCAAGAAGGTGAAAGAAAACAAAAGTGTAAGCGTGTGCAAATGGAAATTTAAGTGAATTATGGCACATTTTCCTCACTCTCCTCAAGCATGGTTGGCATTGGAAATTCATCTCGGCCAAAAGCATTACAAATCAAGTGGGACAACAACATTAAATTCTCATGGAAGCCCAAGCGAAGCAAGAAGTTGATGATGTTGTAGTTGGTATTTTTCTTTCAATCTTCCATTCCATTTAATGTGGTAATAAGTCCTTATTTCATCAATGCATGTAATATGGTGGTAGATTTTGGTAAAGGATATGTCCCTCCCCGATTACGAGACTATAAGGACCACTCTTTTGAAGAGGTCAAAGAAAGGGTGACAAATAGATTGCAAAATATCAAAGACTCTTGGAGGGAAACATGGTGCACAATTTTATCAGATGGTTGGTCGAGATATGAATCATAGACCTCTAATTAATGTGTTGGTTCATTTACAAAAAAAGGGGTACTTTTTTTTAAGGTATTCGATGCATCGGGGGGAATAAGAAGATCTGCGAATACATTTTCAAGATTTTAGATGAAGCTATTCTTGAAGTTGGAGAAGAAAATGTGATCCAAGTTGTCACCCTTGATAGTGCTTCAAATTGTGTAGGAGTTTGAAATCTGATCATGGAAAAATACAAAAAATTATATTGGACACCTTTTGCTACTCATTTCCTTGACTTATTCTTCATGACTTGGAAAAGTTTCCATGGATTAATGAAACGATTCGGAAGGGAAACAAATTTCACACTTCATATTCAACCATCAACTCACTTTGAGTTTGTACGGGAGTAAAGCATATAGAGAGCTGCCAAGGCTACTTGTGAAACTAGATTTGCTACATATTACATCACTCTCAAAAAGACTAGTTGAATAAAAATCAGAATATAGAGAGGTGTTTTTTACCACAATGAGTGGGAAATATCTCCCCTTTCAAAAGGAAGATAACAGAAAGGAATTGGAGACAGGGTGATTTTAGGAAATGCTTTTTGGGACATACGCTCTAAAAGTCTTAAAGTATGTGAACCAATTGCTGATATGCTTTGCATGGTTGATATTGATACTCCTTCCATGGGCTTTGTTTTATGAAGGCATGGATCGTGTCAAGAAATCCATTGCAAAATATTTTTAATAATGAGGAAAATGAATACATTGAAATATGGAAGTTGATCTGATGAAAGATGGAAGGCATTGCATAGCCTTTGCATGCAGTGGCTTGTTATTTGGATCTTAGACTCTTTGAGATAGAAAGAAGAAATGATGCGAGAAGTCATGAACGGCCTTTATGAAGCAATTGAACGGTTAGCTTCCAAATTTAGAAAGAATCCAGAGAATTATAGAGCGACTTCGGGCATACGAGGTTAGAGGGAGTGGAATAGTTTGCAAGGAATAGTGCTATATAGGATAGGCCCAATGTTTCTCCAGGGGAGATGGTGGTAGTCTTACGGATCGAGAGACTCACCGAATTACAACATTTTGCAATTCATGTTTTTTTGCTAGGGGATCGAGTGCTAGCTTGTGAAAGGAAGCTGGAGAAAATTTAACCATATTCGGTCAAGAATAGAAACAAATTATTATCTACAAGGTTGGAATACCTTGTTTATGTTCCACAGCAATTTGAAGTTGGCCTTGAGCGAGTGTGGCCAAATATGCATCTAGTTCCTCTCGGTAGTTGTTTGAGTCCATACCAGAAAGAAGATGATATTAGCATTGACGATGACTCACTAGATGAGTCGGATGATGAGTTTTATGATCACCATTCTAGTGGCTTTACTAGGCCATGTGCTTATGATGATTTAGAGATTTAGAGCTTTATGATGTTGCAACTTAAAAGTGGCAAGTAGGCCATAAGGATATATAATCTATGTTTTTTTAATTTTTGTAGAAGAATTTTATAGATTATAACTACTTGACGAGTATGGACTTCCTTTTTAAGATTTTGAAATTTGTAGATGTTCTCCATGGTTTTGAAATATAGCTTTATCGTAATTTGTATTTTTAAATTCTAATTATTTTTTTAATTATGTGATTTTTTCAAAGAATACAAGTATTTTCAAGTAATTTACATTATAGACATTTTTTTCTTTTTTAGTTTTTGGAAATTGAAAATTATGCGTTCGTTTTTTGTATTTGTAAACTAATATGGTGTACTTGCTTACCGTGTATGTTTCATGTGTTTTTTACTAATCAAAATTACGTACTCATATTTTTTTTAATTTATTAATTGATTTTGATTTCTTTTTTATTTTTATCATATATATATATATATATATATATATATATATATATATATATATATATATATATAGTTGATGATTTTTCTTTTGTACAAGTCTTCATAGCATCTTTGATTCTTTTACTAATAAAGTTTTTGGTGTGCAGTCTTCTTCCCCAGAGTTCAATATACTAGTGAATTGGATGGAATTATTCCTAAGGAGGGTGTGCTCTTCTTAGCTTCAAAAATGGCTTCATGATGATCAAGGTGGCTAGATATATATTTTCTGTGGGTGAAAAGGAATTGATGTTAAGTTTTGATGTGACTATACATGCTGCTACAAGAGGAATCCTCTTCCTAGCATGTTAATTTAATTCATCTTCAAGACACCATTACTACCTATGGGATTTATGAAAAAGTCATAGGGCTATACGGACAAGGTTACACTACATCTAAAGAGGTGGTGCGATTGTGGTGGAAAAGTTGATGAAATAACTTTTTCTATTTTTCATGTAAGGGAAGAGTGGGAGATTTGGGGATAAATTTTTCTAGATGGATTGGATAGGTGATGGAAGGGGTGTTAGAGGACCTCTCTCAACCTTCTCTAAACAAGAAATGATCTTTCGACCCTTTCCCCAATAAAATCTACTTCCTATAGCATCTACATGACTTCTCAGCAGCATTTCGGGGCAACCCCCTTGTAGCGGACTTTTTTATCCATAACTCTCAAAAACGGTACATTGCATACTAACCCTAAAATGTTTTTGAGCATGTTACCATCATCCTTATGCACCTCCCCATAAAACATCTCGATGATTTGGATGCATTAATCTTGAGAAAAAAACATGAGTTGTAGGTGATGGAGTTCAATTTCTCACAAAGTGTGCACCAAAAATTTGTTGAAATTGTTTGAGCATGTTACCATCATCCATATGCATCTACCCATGAAACAAATTTGCAAATGGATGCATGTTTTTCAAGAAATAATAAAAAAAATATTTGTGCTAAAAAACATGACTTCATGTAAGCAAAAAAGGATTTCTGTAGCATTTTAGGACAACGAGGAAAATAAATGAGAAAAGATTGGCATTGGTGGGTGGATGTTGGAAGGATGATGGTGATGTATTGGCATGACATTGGTCATTTTGGAGCATCTGAGAAAATGAGGAGAAAGTCCAAGTTTGACTTGCTTTGACTAGATTTTTGACCAACTTTTTCTTTTTGGTGCCAACTTGTTTTTTGTTGCTTGCAAAGGTTGGAGAGAACTTGCATGCATTAGATAGGGATACATGGAGCAAATAATTTTTTTTCTTTTTTTATTAGGCCTACTAGTTGCCTCAATGAGGTTTTCATCTAGTAGGTCGCCTAGAGCACCTCAAAGGAGGTTTTCACCTAGGGGTCCTTTATTTTTCTCTTATTTTCTCTTTTTTTTCAACCCATTGACCATCTCATGGTGGTTTTTAAATCGGGTGAGCCAACCTCGGGGCGCCTGAAGAGTTTTTCACCTAATATTTTATTCTTTTCTTTTTTCTCTTTTTTCCATTTTATTATTATTTTTTCTATCCTACTCTACTTGAAAAAACAAAATCTCTTTCAAGTATAGGAATAATTCCAATGGAGCAATGTGCACATAAATATGTATATAGAATCATATGTAGGTGTTGTCGAGGAAAAGGTAAATTTTACTCCTATCTTTAGCGTGATTTATCATTAACTTTTTATATGCTTTCCTTCATTTTAGAAATAAATCAAAGGAGAATAATGTAAAAGTAGGGTAAAAAAAATTATTAATAAAAAAGTGTGTTTAATAGTATGAAAACCAACTTTTGTTGTATTTGTTGATAGGGAATCTAAACAAGCCAAACTGCCGACCAAAATGACAAACAACAACGGCAAAAGAAAAGCAAATGGAATCGCGTTGCTTCCTATGAAACAACAAAATATGCAGAGACACATCTATTCTTGAAGCATTCGGTTGATGGCTACGAAGCCTCGGGATCTCCTAATCTCGAAGATTCGTTATTTGCTTTTTGTTTCTCCTTTAAGTTATAAAAGGTTGTAGGTGAAAGGAAACAAAGAGTTTTTGTTCATGTATTATAATTTCACGTAATAAACTTATTCGGACAAAACCTTCGAACTCGTGATGATGTGCTTGCTCCATTGATTAATGAAGAAGTTGGTGTTTTTTCTTTATAAGCGGATTCCAAGTAGTTCTTGTCAAAAGACTTCTGAGGCTTTGGGCCCCGATCTGGGAGTTCTCCTAATATTTTTTGTTATATTTTTATTTCCTAATTCTCAGCAATTTAGTTATTCTTTGTGCTTTGTAGAACTACCATTTGATTCATTAATCACAAGTGTGATGTGTTACAATTTCCTTTTCAATAGGTTGAATTTATCATTCATGTTCCTTTATTATTGAGTGATGCCTTTACATTCCATGATTGATTTCGACATGATTAAGTAGTTGTTCAATTACGCATCTGATTTATTTCTTAAATTTTTCCATCATAAGTGTGAATGTGTGGTTTTCTATTTAATTTTGAATGTTGATATTAGTTGAGTTATAGAGAATTACATTGAAAAATGTTAAATAATTGATTATTATTCAATTCATTGAGATTGCGAGTTCAATTCATTAAGGCTTGTTGTTCAATTCATTAAGCATGTTGTTCGGTTGCAAAGGATCCTTTATTTCAGCATCGAGTGTTTATTTACGCATAGGTTTAGATTAAGAATTTATTCCTTTTATTGATTTGATGTATTTCATAGTTTAATTTTAAGTTGGTTGATTGAAATTCGAGAATTAGATAATATTTCTTACAACGATCTAGAGTAATTGACCTTTCATTTCACTCGCATATATTTTTCTCGCACTCTTGGAAATAAAAGAGACTTGCCCTGGGTTGATGATTAATGTGAAGCATTAAGGTTACCTTTAATAGTAACCTTCTTGAGCCAACATTTTGGCATTGTTTCCGGGGAGAGTGTTTAGAAGTGATGTCTTTTGTTTTTCCTTTTTCTATGAAATAATTGGGTATTTAAAATGAGAGGTAGAACACACGTAATAGCAAGAAAAACACTTTCTCTCCGGCCCACTTCTCGAAATTGTGCAAATTTTAAATAGGATAAGTGTTTTTTTTTATTTTTTTTATGAATGACTAGGAAGAAAAAGATAGAATTAGATCGAAACCCCCCCTAAATCCACAAAACCCAAGGAATTGGTGGTCCTTGGAAAAAAACAACATTCATGTTGGGTATGTGTTATATTCTTTCCACGACTAGCCCCCATGCACTTGTACGTTGCGCGGGCGTAGCGAGCGGGGTCACGAGGGCGGCGGGCCCCCATCGGGAGTCGGGAGCGGGCGCCCGGTGAAATTTTTTTGTTTGGTATGCGGTCCCACTCATATGTGGACCCACCCATGTTTTGTGCATGATTTTTCACATGGTTTTGGGGTACGATGGTTTTCAACCCACACTAGTATTTTGTAGATCCGGTCAAGGGAACTACGGTTATGTTCTAATTCGGGGTTAATGGATTGGGGGTTTTATGTATGCTTTGGCATGTATATATATTTGTTGTACAACACTAAAAGGAATATAATGAAAAATCAGATTTGGTACGTCCTAATTTGGGATCCGGGGGAAAATCTACTGTGTTTATACATGTTTTTATGTTTTATGCTCTCGCTATTGTTTATTTTACGGTATAAGATTCATGTGTAGATAATTCTGTTCGGGGTTAAAACCTACATTTGGTATCGGAAATTTATTTCGGATTCAAAGGGCATGCCTTTGTTGTTTGAGGGTTTTTTGCTCGGTCTGTGGTAGACCTGTTTAGTGGGAGATGCGGGATCGATTCTTGCGGTGAAAGAAGATGGCGGCGGCGAAAAGATAGAGATCGAGAAATTTAATGGTCGAGTTTTGAGTTGTGGAAACTCCAAGATGGAAGATACGGCGGTGGATAAAGATCGGTGGATTGCGGTAGATCCGAGTACTAAACCAACGGCAATGTCGGATGAAGGCGGGACGGGATCGGAAGGCTAAGAGCACAATACGGTTGTGTATCTCGGATTCGGTATTGTTGAATGTATATGGGGAAGTAGCGAAGACCTTGTGGGACGAAGCTAGGGACTTTGTGCCAATCTAAGTCTGCGGTGAATAAATTGTTCATAACGAGAAAAGGCTGTATAACTTTGAGGATGAAGGATGGAGACTCGGTGACGAGAGCATGCGAACTCCTTCCAAATCTTGTGGTAAGTGTTTGTCATGTTGATATTAAATCGATGAAGATAAGTGCATTAGCTTTTTGTGTTCTCTACCCGAGATTCATGGGACGGTCTGGTTATTGCAGTAGAGGTAGCAATACAACTACCTTGAATTTTTGATGACATTGTCTTAGCCTTCTTTGTTGGAGAGGCAGAATGGGAGAAATATGGAGGTCGGAGATAGGAATGCCTTATACGTACGAGAATGTCAGGCAGAAACAGAGAATAAGGTTTCGAGTGGGAGATCTAAATCTCTGGAAAGTTTGTAAAGATGTCTTTGAAATGCGGAAAGGAAGGGCACTACAAAAAAGGAATGCGGATCTAAAGCTCTGAGAAAGGAAAAGGGATCTGATGAAGCTCCTTACGTAGAGGAAAAAAACCACCTCGGATGAAGGTGGGGATGTGTTCGCTTCTTCTTCAAATACATACAGATCATGAGTCATGGTTGATTGACTCGAGGTGCATCCTTTCACTTCACTCCCCATAGGGAGTGGTTCGCAGTATGAGAAACATGATGGTGGTGATGTCTTCCTAGGGGGATGATAGGAAGGCGAGAATCGTCGGACGTGGAAAGGTCAGGCTGTTTGCAAGGTGGGAGGATTAGAACACTTCACAGTGTGCATATTCATGCATTGGCCAAAAATCTGATTTGTAAGCAAGATGGATGATGCGGGTGTAAAAAACGAGTTCGAAAGATGCTGCAAGATGGTTAGAACAGCGGTATTAATGCGGGAGTTCGAACTAGAACTGCAAATACAGCCTACAAGGTAACAACTGTTATTGATGAGTGTAACGGTTTGTGGTTCTTGAAAGTGGGACGGAAAGTCTAGGCATCTCTCTGGAGAAAGACCATGCTATGGCATCAAAGGCTTGGACATATTGGAGAGAAGGACCTTCGGATCTTTGCATAGAGATGGTATGGTAGAAGATATGTCTAATTGTTCTGCGGATTTCGATTTACGTGAACATTGTGTATATGGAAAGCTGGTCGGGTGAGTTTCCTTGGTGCTAAGAGGGAAAACAAGATATTAGAACTTGTGCACGGTGATGTGTTTGGGCTGTGTCGGTTCCATCCTTTAAGGAAAGTCTTGTGTACTATGTTTCATTCATAGATGACTTCTCGAGGAATACATGGATATATTTTCTTGGGAAGAAATATGAAGTCTTTGACAAATTTAAAGAATTTAAGGCTGCGAGTGGAAAACCGAGATAGAAGAAGATAAAGGCGTTGAGGACGGATAATGGTGGGGAGTTGAAGGAATTTGAAGGATTACCTTAAGAAGAGTGGTATAACACGGCGAGAAGAATACTCCATACACACCTCGAAAAATGGAGTTGCGAGAAATAATGAATAAAACAACAGTGGAAAAAGGCAAGAAGCATGCTCGGTGGTACCGGGTTAGGACAAGAATTAAGGCGAGAGCGGTGGAGAGCGCATGTTACTTAGTTAACGAGATCACCTTCATCGGCGTTGGAGGATAAGACCCCACATGAGGGTATGGAATGGTAGAAACCCTCTATTTCATCTAAGGTATTTGGATGTGATGCATGCATGTTCCAAAGGAGAAAAGGACCAAGTTGGATAATAAATACGAAAGGTGCATCTTTATTTGGGTATAAGGATGGTTTAAAGGTTACAAACTTTGGAACCTAGAAACAAGGAAGGTTGTGTACATCGAGATGTGGTGTTTAGAGAAGTGAAAGATGTTGTTAAACATGAAGTCCTACCAAAGGAACACAGAAGATAGAGTTTGAGCTAAAGGAGGATGAATCGGACTCTACAACGAGAAGAAGACTCGGAAGATGAAGAGCCACAAACTCCGGCTTTGAGAAGGTCGATTCGGAAAGAGCGACCCCGGAAAGGTATAGTCCATGCTTTTTGTTCGAGTTTTTGCCTTAACTATAACTAATGATGAACCCCGAGAGCGTCGGGGAGGCGGTAGATTCGGAAGGGATGGAAAACCCTTCTGGAAGGGAAGCCATGGTTGATGAAATGGCATCCTTGCCTGAAAAACGATGCATGGGATCTAGTGGAGTTGGAAATTTGGAAGGAAGCCCATTGGGAGAAAATGGGTGTTAAAAAGAAAGATGAATGTGAAAGGCAAGGTGGAGAAATACAAAGCTCGGTTGGAAGCAAAAGGTTATTCCCAGTGCGGGAATTGATTTTGAGTGATATTTTTCTCTTGGTTGCCAAGGTTACTTCTATTAGATTACTTCTATGCAGTTAACTTTGCTTCATTTGATTTTGAGATAGAACATATGGATGTGAAGACATCATTTCTTCTGGAGATCTAGAGAAAGGAGATCTACATGAAGCAACTTTGAAAGGCTTTATGGTGAAGGGTAAGAAAGAACTAGTATCTGCGGAGTTGAAGAAGTCTCTGCGTATGGGTTAAAACGGTCACCAAGGATGCGGTATCATAAATTTGATACCTATATACGGGGACTTGGCTTCACAGACGAGGAGGATCAACGTGTTTATTTTTAAATTAATTGGTGACCATGTTATTTATTTGGTCTTGTATGTGGATGATATATTCTTTGATTGGAAATGACAAAGAAATTATCCCGAAGATTTGAAGACGAAAGCTGACATTCTCCAAATTTAGAGCATGAAGATCTTGGTGCTGCAAACTATATTTTGGGCATGGAAATTAAGAGAGATTGGGAAAAGAGGAAGCTACGGTTAAACGGAAGTATCGAGACTATATTGCGAGAGGTTCAATATGAAGGATAGTAAACCGGTGGAGTGTTGCTCTCAGCCTGGTCTGGCGAACGATTGTCCCAAGACACGAAAGGAGGATATGTCAGGTGTTCCATATGTAAAGTGCGGTGGGCCTTTGATGTATGCAATGGTGTACTAAACCAGGCATTGCACATGCGATGGGAGTATTGAAGCGAGGTTTATGTCAAACCCGGGGAAGGAACATTGGACGGCGGTCGAATCGAGTTTTCGAGATATTTACGTGGCACTAGTGATTATGGCTTGTGCTACCGGGGAAAGACCGGATTGGAAAGAATTTTGGACATTCATGGTTTTGTTAATGGGGAGCGGTGGAAATGCGGACAGAAGATCTACAAGTGGGTATGTGTTTAGCCTATTTGAGTGCGATCAGTTGGATGAGTAAAGAACGGTCTGTAGTGGCACTTTCAACTACGAGCGAGAATACATAGCGACCCACTCATCTTGAAAACAAGGAAGCCGGTTGGTTGCGGAGATTGTGTTCAAGTATGGGTTGGTACAACAAGCTATAAGATGAAGTTTGTGATAGCCAAAGTGCAATTTTCTTGGCTAAGAACCTTGCTTATCATTCAAAGACAAAGCACATTGATGTTCGATATCACTTTGTTAGAGATATGGTTGAGGCTAAAAGGGTGTTCTTGGTAAAGGTGGACACTTTGAAGAATGTTGCGAGATGCATTGACGAAGTCTGTGAGCACTCAAGAAGTTCTCTTGGTGTAGAGAAACAATGGGTGTTGAAGAATTTTCCAAATGACTAGCTCTCTGTGGCCCCCCATGGAAAGAAAACAACAAGTGGGAGAATGTTGGGTATGTGTTATATTATTTCTGACCCGCCCCCACGCATTGTACGTTGCGCCCGGAGTGCGACGGGGGGGGTCACGGGGCGGCGGCCCTGTCGAGTCCGGCGGCGCCCGGCGAAAAATTTGGTATGCGGTCACTCATATGCGGACCCACCCATGTTTTGTGCATGATTTCGCACATGGTTTTGGGGTACGATGGTTTTCGACCCCTGGTATTTTGTAGATCTAGTCAAGGGGAACTACGCTTATGTTCTAATCCGGGGGTTAATGGATTGGGTTTTATGTATGTGACGTGTATATATATGTGTTGTAACACTAAAAGGAATATAATGAAAAATCAAAGTTTGGTCGTCCCAATTTGGGATCCGGGGGGAAAATCTCTGTGTTTATACATTTTATGTTTTATGCTCTTGCTATTGTTTATTTTGCATTGTAAGATTAGTGTGTAGATAATTTATGTTCGGGGGTTAAAAACCTACAATTCATAGATGAAATCATAAGGAAAGATAAGATCCTAGGCATATGTAGGACCCAAAATCATTTACGAAAAGAATCCTACACGATCCCTCGGGAAGTAACCTCACCATGCGGCCCCATGCCGAAGATCCATAGGAAAACTGAAGGGTTTGAACGAAGCTTTCAGACTATAAAAAATTTGAGTCATGGCCCTTCACGAGAGGGAAATTCTTGCAATTTGCAAGAAGTAAAGGAAGAAACTAGTAGTGTGGTAAATATAAAAACTCTAGAGCCTCAATCTCCCGAAATAGTGGTTGAGACAGAGGTACCCAATATTCTAGATCGAGTTAGTGCTGCAAGGCCTCCTCCAAATCTACCTCCTAATTCCACTCAAATTATTATCCCAGACCAGGAAATTCCTAAAGGTTATTGGCACATCTTTCATCAGATGGTGCATAACCAAAACCGTAGATAGACATCAAAATTGGAGTATCCCATTGTTGATCTGACTGCAAATTCCCCAATGAAATCTATCCCATTACAAAACATCCCCACCTTCCATGGACTGAATTCAGAAGATCCGAATCCATTTTTATTTGAATTTGATTTTCTATGTAGGGGATATGACTACACCACTGACCCTCAAAAACTGAAACTTTTCCCCTCTACATTGAAGGGAGTAGCTCTACGCTGGTTTATGGGGCTCGGTGGGGGAACCATTAATATTTGGGATTAGATGAAAAACTCTTTTCTTAATAAATACCAAGATTACTGTCGGACTTGAGAACTAAAAGATGAAATATTCAACATATCTACAAAAGACAATGAGACCTTAGAAGAATATTTTGAACTATTTCAATATAATTTGCAAAGATCTCCATATACCAAATTGTCTAAGGATATCTTAAAAGCAACAATGGTTAAAGGAATGAAGAAAGAATGGGTAGAAACACTTAATATAATGGAAAAAGGGGAAATATATCAAGAATATTATGATGCCATTATTGCATTGTGTATCAGGTGATCTCGAGTTAGTACGTAGAATAGGCCAACTGGATGGGTTTCAGTTACTAGGAATTACAAACAGTTACGTGGAAGCGTGACCAGAGCAGAATTCAGTAATCTCTGAGAATATTTCAAAACTGATATCTTGGGCACCCTCACAACATAGCTAGATGTCCTCCAAGCCAAGAAGAAGCAAGCTTTAAAAGAACAGAACTTGGCTATTTTTTGTCCATGTTGTTGGAAGAAGAAAAACCAATGGGAGTATCCATTAGACATGGTCTAGAAATGTGCTATCTGTACCAAGGACCATGCCACTGAACAGTTCCCTTCACTCCCAGGGTTGAAAGCGATTTTCAAAGAAGTAGAAGAAGAAATAGAACTAGTGTATCTAATGAATCAACGTCAACATTGGAAAGCACAACCAGGTATGTCACAAGACCCGTCTCAGTTCTTACCTTCTTCACAATTTAATCAAAATAACTCTAGGATAGCATGGAAAGCTAATCACCTTTTTCTTCTTGGCCATCCCAATCATTTTCCATGCCCCCTTGGAGGACTCAATCCTCTCCAGGTAATGGTTGGCCAATTTTTCCTTTCTCTCCTCCATACTAGCTAAACAATCCATATCAATCCCAGTGGCCTACCTCCACCTCAAAAAATACAAATTGGTCTCAAAACTGGTAGCAACCCCTAGGAATAATAAATTTACCTATGGGAATAGGGGCTCAAAATCAACCCACATTACCAGCTCCATACCTCGTACAAAAAAATCCTCATCCTATTATACGCCCTCAACTTCCAGCTCAACCAAATCCTAATCCTAGTAACAGACCGGTTCAACTGATCCAGATTGTTGAGAATCTAGAATCTGAAACTGAACAGAAGGAATGTAATTAAATTAAGCTGAGATCAAGGTGTGTTATTTCACCTAAGGGAGGTACTGCCCTAGCCAAAATTGAGTCTGAAATTCTAACAATACCTAAACAACCAACTATGACTGAAACAAATATAGAATAGGGGAGGGACATAGTCGACCAAAGAGATTTATAATACCCAAGCCAATTTTCTCTTAAAATTTTGATCTTATAGGGGAATTAAAAAAGCTTTGCATTAAAATTCCTCTCCTACAGGCTATACAAGACATCCCTATCTATGTTAAAACAATTAAATAATTGTGTAAAAAAACCTATGAGGAAAGCAAAGACTTTATCAATTGTTCATGTAGTAGGGCCATTGTCAGATTTACTTTTGGGTAAAGAAACACCAATAAAATATGAGGATCCAGGAAACCCCATACTCACAGTCCAGATCTAGGGCACTCCTTTTCAAACACGTTAGTTGATTTGGGGGCAAATATTAACATTTTAGCTACAGAAACCTGTGAAACACTGGGTATAATAGCCTTGGAACCCACCTCTACCTTGATGGAACTTGCTGACCGATATGTTGTTAAACCAGAGGGTAGATTATAGGATATCCTAGTTTTTGTGGAATCATGGGAATACCCGGCCAATTTTTTAGTTATTTACCCAAAAGGTAGATTAGACGGACATCCCCTAGTACTAGGATGACCTTGGTTAGCGATGACCAATTCTTACATAGGTTGTTGAATAGGAAACATGACCATTTCTAGAGGATATGCCATAAAGAATATTGCTATATATATCCCCCTACCAAACCAAGTCTTCCCATTGTAAATATCCACAAACAACCACATACATATTGGGAACAAAAAATTTGTTCACCATTGACAATAGTTGAAGCACTCGAATTCAAATATCAAACTGAAGATTATGTGATCAATAAATTTATAAACCAACCATATGCTTCAGGGAATTTAAAGTGCCAAATGTTAAAAGAAGTTTCTTGATAACAAAGCACAAGAAGACCCCCTAACAGATATTGATGACCAGCACATACCCATGACTGTTGTTCGTAAAATTATGCCAATTGAAATCGAGTCAGGTAAAATTTTGAATATCAATGGCAGTCTGGATAGTGACCAACAACAAAATCTCCTTAAAGTCTTGCAAAAATATAAAGGAGCATTTTCTTGGGACTACCCAGACATGAAGGGTATAGATCTTCAACTGTGCACACATCATATTTACATTGAAAATGATGCTCGCCCTATTCGGCAGCCTCAGCGAAGGCTAAACCCACATATGAAAGATATTTTAAAAGACGAATTAAAGAAGCTCCTAGATGTAAATTTCATTTATCCTATTTCAGACAACAAATGGGTCTCTCCATTAGTGGTTGTTCCTAAAAAGAATGGTAAGTGGCGAATCTGTGCGGATTACAGAGAGCTGAAAAAAGCCACATAGAAGGACCACTTCCCCCTCCCCTTTATTGATCAGGTCCTCAATACATTGGCAAGGAAGCGATTATTTTCCTTTCTTGATGGTTTTAGTGGTTACAATAAAATCTAGATAGCCCCTGAAGACCAAGATAAAACAACCATCTCCTAGCCCTGGGGTACATTTTCCTATATAGTATTACCATTCAGTTTATGTAATGCCCCAACAACATTTCAAAGGGTCATACTTAGTATTTTTTTCTGATTTAATAAACAAAGGGCTCGAGATCTACATGGATGAATTTATTCCATATGGGTATAACTTCGATCAGGCATTTCAAACATTGGAAAAAGTATTGATGTAATGCTACCATATTATGCTTAAGAAATGAAAAGTGTCACATGATGATGACCGAAGGCGTCATCCTAGGACACTACATCTCTACGGTTGGAGTACAGGTACATCCGGAAAAGATAGAGGCAATTATCTTATTATCCACACCTTGTACTCAGATAGAGGTACGTATTTACCTTGGATATGCAGGTTACTATCGTAGGTTTATAAAGAATTTTTCACAAATTGATGCGCCTTTTTATGCATTAACTGGAAATGTTGAATTCCATTGGTTTGAAAAATGTGACACTGCTTTCTCATATTTGAAGAAACTAGTCTCGACTGCACCAGTATTGTGTGGACCCAATTGGGAGCTGACCTTTCATATTTCCTCGAATGCATCAGATACAATGATAGGAGCATTTCTCGATCAAGAGGAGGAAAAGAATCCCTACGCTATTTAATATATGAGCAAGAATCTTACTCCTATTGAACCAAATTACACAATGATCGAAAAGGAATTCTTGGATGTCATTTATGCTCTAAATAAATTTAGACATTACATAACTACTATCAAGTATTCCTGGATACCGATCATTCTACCATTAGATATTTCTATTACAAATGGAAGAGTGACTCATTGGTTGTTTCTTTTACAAGAGTTCGATATAAATATTAAGGACTGTCCAGGGAAGGAGAACATAGTTGCATATTTCTCGTCTAGAGTCCCAAAGACAAATGACCCACTAGTAGTAGATGATCATTTTCTTGATGAACATTTTTTTGTTGTGCAGTAAAAGCACCATGATACGCAGATGTAGTGAATTATCTGGTAGTAGGAAACCTACCAAGACACTTGACAACAAAGGAATGGAAGCTAATTTTTCAAAGCAGTGCTAGATTCTCCTGGATTGGTGGCTGTATTTTCCATACAGGAGGTGATATGCATATACGCAGATGCATTCTAGAAGATGAGATTCATGACATCTTGAAGGCTTGCCATGACGAACCATGTGGTGGACATTTTGCAGATTGCAGGAAAAGGCACAAAGTATTACAAATGGGTTACTATTGGCCCAAATGTTTTAAAGATTCAAATAAATATGTGAAAGCTTGAGATAGTTTCCAAAGAATGGGCCACCCTAGAAAATCCAACGAGATTCCATTGCATCCACAGTTGGCAGTAGAACCTTTCGAACAACGGGCATTGGAATTTGTTGGGCCATTCAACCCGCCATCGAATCAGAAGGCCTACATACTCGTTGCCACAGACTACATGACGAAGTGGGTAGAAAGAGTGGCTTTGACAAGAGCTATAGAAGAGTCTGTGATTAATTTTCTGTTTGAGTTATTTGTGTGGTATGGCTTACCCAGGGAAGTGATAACTGATGGAGGGCCATGGTTTGTAGGAAATAAAATTACGGCCACTCTACAGAACCACCATGCCACTCATAGAGTCACCTCTACCTACCACCCGCAGGTGAACGGGCAGGTTGAAAGCACGAATAAATTCATTGAGGAAATTCTCACTAAAACAGTCTCAACACATCGTAGGGATTTTGCTACTAGACTGTCAGAGGCCTTGTAGGCTCATCGCACAACTTGGTGAAACACCACCGGATATTCTTCGTACCACCTAGTATTTGGAAAGGAACCAATTTTCCCCATTGAATTTGAGATAAAGACTCTTAGAAAAGCCCAGGAAGGGGGGCTGGATTTGATGATGGCCCAAGTTAGAAGAATCCAACAGATAAATGAATTAGATGAAGCATGACTACTTAATCTATAGTGCACTACAACTATTCAGCAGCAACGGACTAAGTGGCATGACAACCTCATAAAATATAAGACATTCCAGAAAGGATATTGAGCACTCATATATGACTCCAGATTCCAAGAATTCTTGAGTAAGTTACAAACAAGGTGGTTCGGGCCATATGAAATTCAAGAAGTGCACAGCAACGGTACCATTACCTTGACCACCATAGATGGATCTGAATCTACCTTTCGAGTCAATGGACACCGGGTGCGCCTCTATCATAGACCACTTACAAAAGAGTCTTTCTACTAGCATGTGCATGACAATCCTACTATCCAGATTTTAGCTACATGGAATAATGGCCCAATAGCTTTAAGTTCATAAAATGTTTTACTTCCTCTTGTAAATAGTGTATTTATGCTTCCTACATTTAATGGTAATTTATAGTTCTTTTCATCACTGTATAAAAGAATTCCATTTTCTTTCTTTTTTATTGTTTTATTTTTCACAACCACGTTCTTTTTCTTTTATGTGTTTGATTTCTTTTGATGTTCAATCCATTAAACAGTTGGTGTTCAATTGATTGAACAAATGTCGTTCAATCCAATTGAACGACTGTTTTTTTTTAGCATGTTTTTTATTCTTTGTCGTTCAATCCATTGAATAGTTGTTGTTCAATTGATTGAACAATTGTTGTTCAATCTAATTGAACGAATGTGTTTTTAGTGTATTTTTATTTTCATTTTTGTTGTTCAATCCATTGAAAAATTGATGTTCAATTGATTGAACAATTTTTGTTCAATCCAATTGAATGACTATTTTTTTGTAGCGTGTTTTTATCTTTGTTTTTCAATCCATTGAATAATTGTTGTTCAATCGATTGAACAGATGTCGTTCAGTCCAATTGAACGACTGTGTTTTTTTAGCATGTTTTTTTTCAAAAAAACAAATTTGTTGTTCAAAGTAGCAAATTTTTGTCTTTTGTCTTTTGATGATTTCCTTTTAATATCCACTCTTCCTTTACACGTTCTTGCCATAAAACCCATTTTATAAAAGAGGAAATTTCACTTAAGAAGAGAAAAAAAGTGATATTACTAATATTATGTTTTTATTGAAATTTTGATGGACATCTCTACTTTGGAAGCTAACATGGTTTATCTATATAATGAATGGCTTGATATCTCCTTTTCAGACATATCATCACACAATTCATTATCATAGTTTTCTGCTGGTGTATCTTTTTACACTCTCAAGTGGCAATTCTCTTTGGCATGAGGATATAGGAATAAGAGCATCATTTGTATTGGCATTATTTTTACTTCTTAAACCATCCCTAACACTTAATAAGTTAATGAGCCTCCCTCCATTTATAATAAAAAGAAAATATATCTCTATGTGAAATTTTTTAAAGAAGAGAGAATAGGGGGTCTCATTATGAGCCAGCCTATCATGATCATGAGGATCTAACATGTGACATTCCCACAATGGCCACCACACTAGGGTAGTGACCTTCTCGACATCTAAAACTTCTTGAAGGACATGATGTCTCATCACGAGCCAGCCTCATCACTCTGTTAAATCCCTGTGAATGGCATTATGACTATCTGGCCACCACACCAGCATAGTGGTATCTCCACAAAATAAGAAAAATGTCTACTTTTAAATAGAGGATTCTGGCTCATTCCTCGGTTAAAATAGCAACCTTATCAAGGCTATGGATGCCTACTAGAAGCAATGTCTCTGCTTGTGGTATTGGAGTATTTTTTGTAGCAGTCAATTATTTTTATATGCCCCTATTTGCTATTGATCCATTCCTGAAGAAGAATTCACTGTCTGACTCAGTGTTATCATTATCAAAACCTATATGCATAATCAACTATGGTTTTAAATGAGTTATCTTATCATGCCAAATTCAGTGATAACAACATCAATCATAATTTGTCACTTGTCGTGCTTCCGTCATATTATGCCATTAAAATAGGAAATATTTTTCATAATGATAGCTACTCTGCTTTTCTCCCATTTTGGTCATTTCCACCTGATGTACATTTGCGATGATTGCCAAATTATGAGTTCTACTTCATGTGCATTCATGATTTCTACCAAATTTCCTCTTTTCTTGTGCTTGAAGGTCATGGACGCCCTTCTCTCATTGGAGGGGGTATGAATACTCATAATAAACAGGCATGTGAATTAACCATGCGAATCCCTTCAGAGATATTGATTGGACAATAGAATCGTTGGATTAACTTCATGCAGTCATATTTCTAATAATATATTTTATAAGAGCCACATGGAGTGTTTGTATTGTTTCTAACTAATAGAGACGAATGAAGTAGAAGGGTGAAGAAACCAGTTCCGAAAATATAGTAGCTATGGGTGGAAATTATCTTCACAATGAACGCACAATCTTTCAAGTCTTAGAATTAGCTCATACCATTCTCCAACAAGATGGTTGGATTTCATACCTGAACAGACTACAAGGGTTTAATACGAAGAAAGAAATTGAATTCGCTCAACAATCTACGGGAAGGGCACACCATAGTTAAAGTCATAATTATACTAGTCTTCAAAGAAGTAATTGTTGAGGTATCCAGAATTCCAATAGAAGGGGAAAAATGGACTGATAAACATGTCCTCATATAAGAAGCAGTTTCAGTATATCAGGATCTAGATGAGCAACTAGTATGATAAGGAAAAGGTATTGACCCTGCGTCCTTGAAGTAACCTTGGCAAGAACTAGCAGTCTTCATCCAAAATTATATCACATGTGACAGACACTAGGATGTGGTAAAGTCCTGTCAACTCAAACTGTTAGTTGTTCTGAAACAAATATTTCAGTTAATTTTCCTTTTTTCTTGAATTCTATATTGCATGATACTATTGTTCAGATTAGGAAAGCTAAAACCCCTCAAGCAGTTGTCAACCACCATGGCCTGATAAAATTAATTATTATTCATGAATAAATAGACATCAATTAGCATGGGATATCTTTGTCAATCATGCCCTACTTTCCCTTGAAGAAAACAATGACAGAGAAGAAATTGAACTTCTAAGAACAGTCATGCCTAGGAAAGATAGATGGAATAGAACACATGCTTCGACCTCGTAACCAATAAAATGAAGACAGTCCGAAAGATTAAAACTGCAACTAAATACCTCAATATTTCCAAATGAGGCAAGGCCATCCTATACACCACTTCCGAGCCCTCAAAATTTATCTTTACAAGACTATGAGGAGGAAATGGCTGAAGTATAAGAACAAATGAGAGCATCTTGTGAAATTAGGAACCCATATGAACAATCTGAGGAACAGAGGGACCATTTGAACTAGTCTGCCTCTGCTAGCAACTCTAACCATACTTAAATCCTACCTTCCAGTGATGAATTGCAGTATTTGAGGGTTTTATCTCCGTTTGATAAAGAATGGGTGAATAAGGAAGACCAGATAGAGAGAGCATCTGAATCTGGAAACCAGTCAGGGGATATTTTTCTATTAGAGCATGACACAAATATTGAGACAAATCCTTTGTCACTTGAAGAAAATATTGCTCCACCCAGTCAAGACATCAATGTTGGAGTAACCTCTTCGACACCTGAAGAAAACAATATTTCATTAAATGATAACCCTAATACTGGCATAGCCCTTCCTGAACTTGAAGCCATTGCTATTCCTTCTCCTACCAGAACCCCTTCGAAGGAAAAATCAGTTGGGGTTAAGTTTAGAAAAAATTGCAAGAAATGTGGAGAATTGAGGAAAACAGTAAAAAAGTTAAGGGAATGGTTGAGAGAGGCGGACAAGGCCTGGAAGCCTAAGAAGGAATTAGATACCATGAAAACCAAAACAGATTTTGTCACACAAATGGTAGATACTATTGAAGTCTCTATGCAGACTGATTTGATACCTACAGAAGGCAAAGAAACCAAAATGGAGGAAACACCTACTTATACTCCTTTGGTTGAAAAAGTTTCCAATCAAAATATTCACAATGAATTAACTCAAGTTAAACATGAATTGACCCAGTATGAGAAGGAAGTAGTGCCTTTTCAAGAACATTAAGCATTAATAAAATGATTTAAAGACCTTTCTGCAGTTGAAGACAAAACCTTTACCCAAATTAGGGGAGAAAGAGTAAAAGCGAAAGGGGCACAAAACGAATTGGAACAGGCTAAGAAACAAACCAGTGTTGTTTGTTCTCTTTACTCGGATGTATTGAATTGCAAAGCACCGACCACCAATTATGCCTTATTTTTAGTAGAAAGGTATTTGTTGTTGAAGATCAAATATGTCAGAGCAGGGAAGCCTATTACATTTAAAACCATTGAATAATTTTTCCAATGTTGTAATGATCAGGATGAACATCTCCAACACATTTTTGTGCGAATTATTCTTACACAACTTATTTTTATAAGAGGAAAGAGACAGTAACTTCAGTCCTTTCATTGGGAACATTCAGTTCCAAGCTTTTCTGTCTTTTGCTAAAATTCAGATTATATGGGCTTTAGCCTACAATATCTTTCATAAAAGAGAACATGGGATAGATATATGGGTCAGAGGGGAGCCTACAAAACCCCTAAATTTATTTACTGAAAATAAGATGTTTATGCAACAGGAAGGAGTGATAGCCAGGTTAGTGCCAATTCACAAAGATATTGTGTTGAATGGAATAACATACTTCCAGTATATTCAGGAAGAAGCTTTATTAGCATCCAAACAGTGATGGAAAACCTCTACCAATAACGGTAAGAACATAGAGCCACTTGGGTATAGGAATTTTAAAAATGTTTCTTATCATTTTCATCTATATATTAATCTAATTTTGAACATGGGTCCTACATGGATAGAATGCAGATATAGATGCCCCATCATATTGTAACCTCCTGAAGACTACCATCATGATTATGAATTACCGGAGGGAAATATAAACTCAACATTTGCAAAAGTAAAACAAAATCATGGTTTTAGAATTTACAAGGGAGAAGTATATCCTGCCTATTCCTTAACTCAACTACACCTCAATCATATGTTTGCACGAGGACATGCAAAAGGGTAAGAAGGGGAGTATGTTGGGCTGAGGAAAAGGTACATTTTACCCCTATCTTTAGCATGATTTTTCATTAACTTTTATATGTTTTCCTTCATTTTTCAAATAAATCAAAGGAGAATAATGTAAAATCATGGTAAAATGAATTATTAATAAAAGGTGTGTTTAATAGTATGAAAAATAACTTTTTCTGTCTTTATTGATAGGGAACTGAAACAAACCAACTGTTGACCAAAATGACTAAACAACATCAGTCAAGAAAATTAAAGGGAATAGCATCGGTTACTATGAATCAACAAAATATGCAGAGACATGCCTATCCTTGAAGCATTCGGTTGATGGCTACGAAGCTTCGGGATCTCCTGATACTGAGGATTTGTTATTTTGTTTTGTTTCTCCTTTAAGTTATAAAAGGCTGTAGGTGAAAGAAAATAGAGAGTTTTTGTTCATGTATTATAATTTCCTGTAATAAAATTATTCAAACAGAACCTTTGAACTCATGATGATGTACCACTCCATTGATTAATGAAGAAGTTGGTTTTTTCATTATAAGCAGATTCTGAGTATCTCTTGGCAGAAGACTTCTAGAGGCTTTGGGCACAATCCCTGGGAGTTCTCCTGTTATTTTTTGTTATATGTTTATTTCCTGATTCTCGCAATTTAGTTATTCTTTGCACTTTGTAGAATTATGATTCGATTCATTAATCACAAGTTTGATGTGTAACAATTTCTTTTTCAATAGGTTGAATTTATCATTGATGTTCCTTTATTATTGAGTGACACCTTTACATTCATCAGATTGATTTCAGTGTGATTAAGTAGTTTTTGTTCAATTATGCATCTGGTTATTCCTTAAATCTTTCCATCATAAGTGTGAATGTGTGGTTTTCTATTTAATTCTGAATGTTTCTATTAGTTGAGTTAAAGAGAATTCCATTGCAAAATTTTAAATAATTGATTTTTGTTCAATTCATTAAGATTGTCTTTCAATTCATTAAGACTATTGTTCAATTCAATAAGCGTGTTGTTTAGTTGCAAAAGATCCTTTATTTCATCATCAAGTGTTTACTTCTGTATAGGTTTAGATTAAGAATTTATTCCTTTGATTGATTCGAATTATTTCATATTTTACTTTTGAGTTGGTTGATTTAACTTCGAGAATTAGATAATATTTCTTAGAACGATCTAGAGTAAATGACCTCTGATTTCACTCGCACTCTTGAAATAAAAAGACTTTCCCTGGGTTGATGATTAACGTGAAGAATTAAGGCTACCTTTAACAGACACCTTCTTCATCCAACAATAGGCTTGAAATATATGCTATGAAATGTACCTGAGTATGAGAGACTAACTTATTTCATTGAGATGATACCAAGTATTGTTGAAGAAGAGTGTGTTGCTACAACTTAATGATTTTCTAGAACCATATTTCAATGCAGTTTTGATTCCCTTGGTTTGCTTGCTCATTTGGATCATTCTTCATGTCTTCTTCTATCGTGACATTCAAATATTTCTCTTTTTGTTGATTGTTCTCTTGAACACATGGAGGAACTGATGGTAAACATGAGGGAAGCTTCTCAGTTTTTGATTCTGATGTATTCTCTCCATCAAGTGCAGCCCATGACTCTTTGGTCTCCTCATTTGAATCTTCTTCTTTTGGATGTTTTCCTTCAATGACATCAAGACAATATTTTTTTTTGCAATACCGTTCTTGAACTAAGATGAATACCATTTAGATCAAGAGGATATGTTTGGAAGTGTTGTACCTCAACATTGCAAGTGGGTTGAGCTACTTATTTGTGTGGGTTTGGAAATGGTGGTACAGGTAGATGATTGGGAGTATTTCTTTGAGATGGATTTGGTTGGGGTTGTGGTTGTGGTGGAGGTGGATGGTATGGATAACATGGAGTTGGGTATGGAGGATATTGTGGATTTCTCCCATAATGTTCTTTCCAACCTTATTTCCAAGTTTGGTTTTAGGGTTGAGATGGCCAAGGTTGCCAAGGAAAGAGTGTGTTCCAATTACTTTTATATGGAAGTGAATAAGATTGAGATTGTGAAGTAGGTCCTTGCATCATATCAAGTTGAATAGGCTACCATGGTTCTCTTGGAGCTACATAATAGAGTTTCTCTGGTGATTGACTTTCTCCACTGTCTTCTTGGTACAATTCCTTCAAAATTGGTAATGATGGACAATATTTAGTAGCATATGATTCTACATGGATAACACAAATATCAACATATTATTTTTTCTCATTTTTCATTCTCAACATTTCTACTTGTTCACTTAGACTGCTGATAATTTTTTTTTTAAATTTATCAAGAAAATTTCCAAGTTCAGCTTGACTTACAAATGTTGATGTTGATTTACTTACTCTTGCCCTTCCTCTTGATATGCGTTTGCATTTTTCACAACTTTCTTCAAATGATAATTGGTATACGTCTCCTCTACTCATGAGATCAAGGAGATCAATCCACTCCTCCCTAATTGTTCTAAGTAAGAGGGTTTTTGGTGTGTCAAATCCTAAATGATGTAATTTTTCCCTCTTAGAATTATACATGAATCTCTCTATTATATCCTCAAGGCTCTCGTCTTTTTTTTTATTCATTTTAAATATTCATTCTTTAAAATCACGATCTTTTTATTTTTCTATAAATATATTTTGAATATCATTCCATGATCTTATTGAATTAGTACCTAAACTCATGAACCATTTAAGAGCTTTGTCCTTCAATGTTGTTGGAAACAGTCTCAAATTTTGAGTGTTTATTAGGTAACCATAAGATCTATAGATTATTTCAAATTCAAAGATATAGGTTTCTGGATCCTCTGACCTCATACCATGGAATTTGGGAAGGAAATATGGAGGGATGCTCTTCATATGCACACTGACAACAATATCTTGAATGAGAAATCCAAGAGGATCTTCTTCATCGTCATCATCTCCATCCATTTATCCTACCTTCTCTGCCACCTCTTCTTATTCTACATACAAAAGTGGATGTTGATGTGGCTCTTACTGCACCATGTGATCAAATGGGGGGGGGTTGATGTTGGAGAAGTAATTTTTTTTTAATAAGATTACTAATGTAATGCAATTTTCCATTTTTGAAAAGAGATATGCCTGATGAAAATATTTTTTATTTTGCAGAAAGAAAATAAATGAATCAAATAGGGAGAGAAAAATGCATACTTTAGCACCTCCCTGGAAATGACACCAAAAATTTATGAGCCTCAGTATTGAAACAAGAATGTTGCAACTCCCAAGGCTACCAACTTTAATTGTCAACCCAGGGTTCGTACAAACTTAAGAGGTATTGACAATTTATGAGCAGCATACAATGTGTCCTTATTTTTTTGATATGATGTAATGGAGTGAATTCCATGAAATAAAAGCCTAAACTAATTTCAGAAATGGAAGTGTTGCTTTGAAAATAAATTAATCCTAGACAAGAACAATAATTTGTAATTGAAATCCTACGAGCATGAATTCGAATAAATAGGCCTAATATACTATGTAAAAATGCATGTCATAAGTGGTGTTTATTCTTCCTAAATCATGGATTTAGATCCTAGGGATCATGATTCAAGTCTAAGAGACAAAAACCAAGATTTGCGAGAAAATCTAGTCAAGTTTACATGTGCTATAAGAGTGCTACAAGAAGTTCTTTTTTTCTACAGGAAGTTTTGTTTTGGAGATAACTTACTGAATGACTAAGTAAATCAAATGAAAACGGGATGGGAATATTTTTTTTAAGAATGATTTTTTTAGGTCTCCATTCCAAGTGGAATCATTCCAAAATACCTCTTTTCACACATGCTAAAAAATAACAGAAAATTACTACTCTAAAAACTAGAAATTCAAGAACTAGTGAGCTAGTTAACTTATCAAATGCCTAACCTAATCAAGTGAAAATGAAATGGGGTGATTTTTTTTATTAACTTGAATGTTTTTATTAACTATTACAAGTGGAATAAAATCAAATGAATCTAATTATCCCACTCTAAAAAATTAGCAGAAAATTACTACTATTTTGCTACAAGGAATTTCCAAAAATCCTATATTCGTGAACTAGTAACCAAATCCAAGTAGCTCAATGATTAAGATGACCTTAAAAAGTTATTCTAAGGATGAATAATCCTTTTGAATCTATAAATAACCTACAAAATGAGTCACTGAAATCATTTAACTCAATCATACAACAATAAAAAGCATCAATACTAAATACAGAAATAGGCAAAACAAGAATAAGAGATGCGTGTGAATAAGAAATGAAAAGAACATAAATAAATTTTGAAATAGAGCTTTGAGGCTCCTAGGATGTCTAAGCCCAAGGAGACTCATATTCCTATGGAAGAAACCAAGGTTTAGAAGCTAAAAATGGCACCAAACTTCATTATTTGAATTAATCCATGTACATCCCTACAAGAAAAGAGAATGGAACTGCTAAATAAAAAGTTCTCTCCACAAGAAGACTAAAAATTACATGCCTCTAGAGGCCAATTCGAATTGGTACATATAAAAATTTATGGGGAAGAATTCTCCTTTAAAGGAGGAAGCTTTCGCCTCCAAAATCTCTCAAATGGTGGATCCGGTTTCCAACACTAGGAGTTTGCATTAAATGATAAGGAACACATTCCTATATTTTCTTAATCATTAAAGTTCCAAAATATCTCAATAATGTCATGATATTTTTTTATTTATTCCCCAATATTGATCCTCCTATAGTAGGGAGCAAGTTCCTAAATTATCTCATTCTCCAAATCTTCATAATCTGTCCAATATTCTCACAATATTATTCAAAAATAAATAATATTAGGCATAAATATTCAATTATCTCTAAACCTTAATAAGAACATATTAAAGCTTAAAAATATTATCAAGTGCAGAAGGAGAGATTAATTTAATATAGCCTTTATGTGCCTAAGAAAGTTTATATGGGCCTTAATTTATGTCTAATTTAGAGGCCCATCAGTGTCTTGTTCTAGTAATTCTACATCATCATTATGTCATCTGCCACCTCTATGCCACATCATTTGTTTATGCCAATTGGATTCCTCCATGTGTCCTCCACTTTTTGTCCTTACAGTGGTCCATGTTGCACTGTGTCCATGTTATCATATGGAAGTGAGGGGTTCTCGAACATTAGTTTTCCACCATATGTCATTTTTGTGTTAGAGCGGTCCCATGGTCATGCATCCAAAGAAACCACCTAGTGGTTTTGAGGACCCACCAACCCCCCTCCCCCCACCTCATTTGGTTTTTAAATTTGGGATGGGGGTCCCTCATTTCACCTGGATCATCGATCTGAGGAAGGTGGTTTGGGCACTAATCCAATTGAGGGACCCCCATCCCTTTAAACCACGTTGAGGATTGGGTCCCTCATGTCACTAAATGGATAATTGTGGATACTTGCCATCCGATGTGCTCATGGACATATGGAATGTTAAACATTGAAGCCAAAAACCATATTAAAAATAACCTTGGAAAATTTACAAATTAATTCCAAATTTGGAGAATGCCAAATTAACACCAAATTTTGGCCCTGAAACACTAATTTTTTTTCAAACTAAGATTTCTTTTCATCCCCTAGGAAATTTTTAGACTTCCATTTACCGTTGCAAAGTATTTTTTTAGATCCCTGCATATGAGCAATTTTCAAGCGCATGTGAGCTGAATTACTGAGGAAAATTTTGATTTAATGATAATGCTCCATAAAATATCAATGTCATAAATAATAACACTTATTCACCAATATTTATGCAACCACCTGTTACACTAGTGATATTTGTCACCCATTGACAACACCTTTCACATCAATGACAACGTATTTCTAACACATGGATGTAATACAACCAATTGAATCAACCACATATTATTTTTGTTCATCAATTGGTATGTTAATTATAATAATTCAAGTAGAATCCTATTCTCAGGGATGTATATTCAAGAGAGCGCAAAAATAATTTGTTTATAGTAGCAGTTGTGGAGTGTAAAAATCTTAAGGGAGATTTGTGAAAGAAATGAATATCATGCTTTTGAAACAATGAAAATATGGCACATGTTCAGGGGGAGCTTATCAAATGATTTTAATGGATCAATAACTATCCATAAGCATCAGAGAAATTTTGGGGTCTAAAATGGGCCTCAAAACAAAAATGTGAAATAAAAATCAACTTTATAAGAACCAATAGGATTCAAGATGATGATGTCAACCATCGGGGACGATTCACCATTTTTGGAGTAAAAAGATTAAAAAAAAATTAAATTTTAAAAACTACTTTTTTCGACTCGTATTTTCAACTTATCTCCCTATGGTTTTACTGAAATTTTGAGCAAGAGCACTCATTGGATGAAAATTTTATTTCTTCATCCAAGGAGAACCCATGTTGCATACTTTTAATGCACCCTGGTACACGAAAAATGATAAATACATGAGAAACATGATTGTAATACCATTTTTTGATATATTTTTCATTTTTCATGTAGCAGGGTTCATCAAAAAATAGCAACATGGGTACTACATGGATGAGGAATTAAATTATGCATCCAACGAGTCTTCACGCTTGAAATTTGAATAATAATGTAGGGAGATAAGTTGAAAAAGTATATTTTTTTCTTTTTTTCCTAAAAAATTTGGTGATGTACTATAATATTATTTTATTGTTTCCATTATTATTTTATAATATTCCTTAGGAGGCCCATTTTAGACCTCAATTTTTCTCTAATGATTGTCGATTATTGTAGTTGATTTCTTATTTTTGAAGTAAGTCAAAGGTCTATTGTTTGAAGAAACAACTTATGTTTACTTGATGATCTAGATGAATATCTATGTGAATGCTCTTTTACAATGATTCTTTAAAATTAATTGAATACCAATGATTTTATTAACTACCTATTAATGCCTAAACATTAACATGATGAGCTAGTATATTGTTGAAAGTGTTGGATATAAGGAATGTTGATCAAAATAGCAAGGACGCTTGCAATAAAAGTGTTGTGTCTACAAGGAAGGTCTATAAGATTGATCTACAATAGCAAACAAAATTTTCATTTGAAAAATATTTCATTTATTACTAAATTCAAGTCACTCTTATAAATCTACCACTAAGTTAGATTATGTTGAGAATAAATTGTTGAGGTGATACTATTCCTAGCATTGAATTTGAGTGTGTTGAAGAACCTACTTTTCCTAGTTTGCAATCTATCCATGGTGGATGATTTGCATTAAAATATTTCTTATGTGGATTGTGTGAGTATTTCCATTACAGGTGTATGGAGCTACCACAGTTGTTGACATTTAAGTATATTTTGATGGTGATTTTTTTTTTCTTGCTAACTTTTTGTCCAGAGAAAGGGTTTATGCTACAAGAATATGAAGCCTTGGGAAAAACTAGGGATGTTGGGATGTAGAAGATGTTTGTATTTGAGATGATTGTTGATGGTTTTATGTTGTTGAAACTCATGTTGATGACATTGATAATATTTATCATGGTCTAATTTCGTTGTTGATGTGTTATTTCTGATCTATTTTTGCCTAGGGTTTGTGCTCAATAATAAAAATCATTGTTTCAAAATATTATTGCTTCTTGTTGTCAGTGAAATGATTTAGAGTTGCAGGTGCCAACACCAATAGTTTGGTTTGGCTTCTAATATATAATTTTCAAGTGCATTGTAACAAGTATTGGATAAACATTTCATTAGAGAGATTATCAACATGATATCCAAAGGGTTATGGAAACCCTTTTTGTAAAAGGGGAGGAAAGAATAAGAGAGATAAATTTTAGAAGATCAACCTCATATGGAAGGATTAGGTTCAAGTTGGTTCAATAATTTTCCATCATTGCCAAAGGGGGAGATTGTTGGTAGCAGCATTTCCTTGTTGAAATTGATGTTAACCTTCACATTGAATTTGCATGGTTTGCATGTGCATGTGAATTGTAATGATGAATTTCAAGAGTTGATGATGTTGTAAATGGTTGAAGATGCTTTGATGAATGTGTGAGTAGAATCCATTCTAAATTTTCCCCAAAATTATGGAATGGATGTTGATTCAGTATGGGAAATATACATTTGTAGTATTGACAGCTCATATTTCCAATGTCAAAACCATGTCCACAACCCAGATTCAATGCGAAGAACCAATTTATTTGTCATGTTGATGGAAAAATGAATTCCGCGAGTTATCCCAACAATTTTTCCCATGGTTTCCTCAGTGTTTGATATGGTCGTGATTTGGTTATTTAATTTGGTCCTCTAGGAAATTTTGGAATGTAAATAATTCTTCTTGATTTGGTCCTTATGTCGAATCAATCTCCAAAAGGTGGATGTTAGTCATTTTTGTGTTGAACTGGTCCAAAATGATCAACACATGATTCATCTTGCATGCTAAAGTGTATAGTGCGATGATGGAATTACACATTGTTTGATCTTTTATGCAAGTATGGTGTGTGAAATAAGAGAAAGTGTGCTTAAGGCATGCCAAGAGTAGAGAAATCTATGGAGTGGTACGATAATGTATAGTGTACCATGAGTATGTGCACGGTTGAGGAGTAGTTTTTTTGTCTGATAAAAATGCATTGTGCACACATATGAAATTGTTTTATGTTACCCACAATGACACAAAGTATGAAATAATAGGAATATTAATTAAGTGTGTAACCTACAATTATAGGTCAATGGAGGTGTGTCAGCAATGCAGTGTGATTGGTCCAAACTAGAAGTGGATCAATAGTGTTGTAGGATGTGGAGTGTCTGTCCAATTTACCAATTTCTGGATTCATGTGATACAATATTGATGTGGTTGAGATTTAGTGTAATGATCAAACCTGAGAATTCTTGAACATGGGTCAATATTACAAACCTAGTCTAATGTAATGTAATTTTTTGGTAAGAACTTATGCTGCAAAGATTATTTTTTCATTGTTGAGGATGAGAGTGTATATTGTTCGGTGTAAATAATCTATATGTTGATAATCCCTCTGATGTTTATGAACTGTTGATGTATTGGCATAGTTGTAGTATTGATGTATGTGTGGTTGGTGCTTCTTGGGAGTCCTAGCATCTAGAAGGATGAGTGTTATATATGGTTGTGTGTGTCCTTGAGTCATAATATATGATGGTGTTGTTGATAGTGTTTTCTTTGTTGATGGTTAAGAGTTTATATGAGAGTTGAGTTGGTTGTGAGGAGCTTATGTGGATGTTGCATTTGGGCCCAGTCTAAAAATCCATGAAATGGTGGCCCATAGTGTTTGTGGAGGTTGGGGCCTCTGAAAATTAATGGCTTGCTAAAATAGGGAGTTGGGGCTTCCTAGATTGTAGAATCCAACAAATCAATGTAGTTTTATTTAAGGCTTCCTTACTAGTAGGAGCCAGAAAACTAATGGAATGATAAAAGAAAGAAGAAATGCAGTATGGGGGATTTTCTCTCGAAAGGGTTTCTCACATAATCTTGGTGTTCTACGTGTGTAATGTTCCTGATTCTTATGTGTTGTTTCCTTTTTGTAATGATGATATTTAATAAGGTAAAAAATAATAATATTTGTGTAATAATTCTCACTACTTATTCATCGCCCCCCTCTCACTAATTAAAAAAATGATTAGGCATTGGATAATCCAACACTCCCCGTGTGCTTTGCGACATGTACTTAAATACATCTAGAGTATCCATTAAATCTAGTGATATGTCTATTTACTAACACCTTTGGATTTTGGTGTAACGAAAATCATGATTCCAACAACCTGTTGTGACTACAAATATTTCACGCTATAATATTTATCATTGTTTGATGGTTTTTATATCTAATAAATTATTTTTAGTATTCCATGCATTTCATCCATATGTTATGTTTCTTTTTTCATTATTTTAGGTGCATGAGGTGTATGAAATAATTTCTAACTATATAATTGTGTTATGTCGTGTTTTCTTATGCAATGTTATTTTAAGCATTGTGTTTTTCTTCTAAGAAATTTTGGAATCATGTGATTGGTTAAACAAATTTTAACATAATTTTATTTCCTCATACAGGGCTTCAAAAAAGAATACAATATGAATATAAAGTTTCAACAACAATTTGGGGTCTCAGATGTGTGTTCCATGTGTACTATTGATTTTAATCATCATTATCATGATCAAGATTTAAACATGCATTATGTTCTATTTTTTCCTAGGGTTTGTGCTCAATAATAAAAATCCTTTTTGAAAAATATTATTGCTTGTTGTTTTTAGTGAAATGATTTAGAGTTGTAGGTGGCAACACCAATTGTTTGGTTTGGCTTCTAATCTATAATTTTCAGGTGCATTCTAACAGGTATTGGATAAAAATTTCATTAGATATATTATCAACATGATATCAAAAGAGTTATGGAAACCCTTTACCATTCATGTAAAAGGGGAGGAAAGAATAAGAGAGATAACCTTTTAGAAGATCAACCTCATATGGAAGGATTGGGTTCAATTTGGTTCAATAATTTTCCATCATTGCCAAAGGGGGAGATTGTTGGTAGCAACATTTCCTAGTTGACATTGGTATTAACCTTCACATTGAATTTGCATGTTGCATGTGCATGTGAATTGTAATGATGAATTTCAAGATTTGATGATGTTTTAAATGGTTGAAGATGATTTGATGAATGTGTGAGTAGAAGCCATTCTAATTTTCCCCCAAAATTATGGAATGAACATTGATTCAATATGGGAAATATGCATTTGTAGTATTGACAACTCGAATTTCTAGTGTCAAAACCATGTCCACAACCCAGATTCAATGTGAGGAACCAATTTCTTTGTCTTGTTGATGGAAAAATGAATTCCACAAGTTATCCCAACAATTTTTCCTATGGTTTCCTTATTGTTTGATATGGTCATGATTTGGTTGTTTAATTTGGTCCTCTAGGACATTGTGGAATGTAAATAATTCTTCTTTATTTGGTCCATTTTGGTATGTCTATATAACACTATGATATGGTTGGAATTAAATTTTTTGAGTTAAATATAATCCTTGGATTTGGTCCTTATGTCGAGTCAATCTCCAAAAGGTGGATGCTAGTCATTTTGTGTTGACCTTGTCCAAAATGATCAACACATGATTCATCTCACATGATCAAGTGTATAGTGCGAGGAGGGATTTACCCATTGTTTGGCCTTTTATGTGAGTATGGTGTCTGAAATATGAGCAAGTGTGCTTAATTCATGCCAGGAGTAGATCAATCTATGGAGTGGTACGATAATGTATAGTGTACCATGAGTATGTGCACGATTGATGAGTAGTTTTGTTGTATGAGAAAAATGCATTGTGCACACATATGAAATTGTTTGATGTTACCCACAGTGACACAAAGTATGCAATAATAGGAAGATTAATTAAGTGTGGAACCTATGATTATAGGTCAATGGAGAGGTGTGATGAGATGCCAAGTAAGTAATGTGTTTTTGTGCACAAACTTGGGTGGAGCCAATTCTATGAATTGATGTCAGCAATGTAGTGTGATTGGTCCAAACTAGTGTTGAGTCCCTATATTAATAGTGGAGTCCCTTATTATGTTAGTGTAGCTCCCCTTATTGTTATTGTTGTACCCCTATAACCCCCATATTTTTATTATTGTGCCCTTACATTATTATTGTTAGGTCGGCTAGGATTACATTGTGGCCCCACTAGGATTACATTATGGCCCCATGGACTCATATATATAGAAAGAAGGTTTTGTCATTTTTATCATCCAAGAATTGTTCATTCATGTAATGTATTGGAGGTTTCCCCCTCGAAGTGGCTTATTTCTAAGGAATTGATATCTCTTTTCTTCTATTTTTGGATCTGTTTTCACGACATTTGGTATTAGAGCTTTGGATTCTAGTGTTTCAGTGCTCCAAACGGGTCATCGTGGAATTTTTTCTATAATTTTTTTTTACGAAGGTTCAGAAGCTAAAATTTTTAGAGTGTGAATCCGAAATATCGAGGAACATCTTCGCACAATTTCAGAGCTTGTTTTGAAATATTTTCGGAGATATGATCTATGGAATGTAGGGCTTTTGCAGGCTCCTGGATTTCACTTAAAACAGTCATTGCAGAAATTTTGCTATAACATTTTTTCTACGAAGCTTCAAAAGCTGAAATTTTTAGAGCACGAAGCCAAAAGCCTGAGGAACAACATCGCAAAATTTCAGAGTTTGTTTCTCAATATGTTAGGAGATATTATTTGTGGAAGTTAGGTATTTTTCAGGCTCCCTAATTTCATCTCAAAGAGGTGATTGTGGGAACATATTCATAACTCTCTCTCTGAGAATCAGAATGGAATTATGTAAAAATTTTCTGGAAGTACACAGAATGTAGTTTCTTGTCTATAAATTTTAGATTCAAAGGATCAAACAGTGACACATGGCAAGTTGTACAAGTTCACTCTACTAAACTAGTCCATAATTAGGTCATTATGGGAGATTGGACATAAATTTGCCTTGAAGAATATAAATCAGGTCAAACCTTTGGCATTCGAAAGAGGATTCATAGGGCTACCGCAAGGGCAAATTTCAGATATTGAAGATCTGAAACCACAAAGATAATTCAGTTTAAATATGCAGCTTCTCAAAGAAAGAAACAGGTGTGTATTTTTTTTCAAATTACATAAGTCTCATTTGAAAAAAAAGCAGTTTGAAGTGACTCCAAGGGCATATTTTAGAGTTTTTATCCATATTGGGTTCTATAATGCCTCCAAAAAATAATTCCATACCCATGAAGCCCTCAAAAAATCTATACTATGACGCATGAAGAGGAAGAATTTCAGTATGAGATATCAAAATTACGGTACCAAGTGCAAAAAATTTCGATCTTACGAAGAGAAACTGAAGATGAAATAGATGGTTTAAAAGTAGAAATGGAGGCTAAGTTGGATGGTTTGAAGGATCAAATAATAGCTAACATGGATTATAAATTAGTGGAAGATCACATCGAGCATCAACAACAAGTTCTCCAACTCTCAAAGGATAACCTGACTTTGGTGCAAAATCTAATGAAACATTAGGAAGATCAACATCACATCGAAAGAATTTTTGAAGTAGCCACAGAAACAAGAACTCAACAAGTACGATCAATTTTAGAGTATCTCAGAAAATGGAAGAACTCTCCTGTAGAAGATTCCACATGGGAGGATGAGAATTTTATACAGAAGCATCAAGAAATAATCAAGCGTTGAGGAAAACACTTGTTTGAAGGAGAGGAGCATGTTAAGTCCCTATATTAATAGTGGAGTCCCTTATTATGTTAGTGTAGCCCCCCTTATTGTTATTGTTGTACTCCTGTAACCCCCATATTGTTATTATTGTGCCATTAAATTATTATTGTTAGGTCGGCTAGGATTACATTGTGGCCCCATGGACTCCTATATACAGAAAGGAGGTTTTTTCATTTGTATCATCCAAGAATTGTTCATTCATGTAATGTATTGGAGGTTTCCCCCTTGAAGTGGCTTATTTCTATGACGTTGATATCATTTTTCTTCTATTTTTGGAGATGGTTTCACAACAACTAGAAGTGGATCAATAGTGTTGTGGGATGTGGAGTGTTTGTCCAATTTACTAGTGTGTGGATTCATGTGATCTGAGCTCGATGTGGTTGAGATTTAGTGTAATGATCGAACCTGAGAATTCATGAGCATAGGTCAATCTTACAAACCAATTCTAATGTAATGTAATTTTTTGGAAAGAACTTTTTATACATAGATTAGTGTTTTATTGTTAAGGATGAGAGTGTATATTGTTGAGTGTAAATAATTTATTTGTTGATAAGCCTTGTGATTTTTATGACCTGTTGATGTATTAGCATAGTTGTAGTATTGATGTCTGTGTGTTTGGTGCTTCTTTTTTGTCTTCGAATCTATAAGGATGAGTGTTATATATGGTTGTGTGTGTCCTTGAAGCACAATATATGATGGTGTTGTTGATAGTGTTTTATTTGTTGATGGTTAAGAGTTAATATGAGAGCTGAGTTGGTTGTGAGGAGCTTATGTGGATGTTATGTTTGGGCCTAGTCTAAAAATCCATGAAATGGTGGCCCATAGTGTTTGTCGAGTTTGGGGCCTCTGAAAATTGATGGCTTGCTGAAATGGGGAGTTGGGGCTTCCTAGCTTGTAGAATCCAAAAAATTGATGTAGTTTTATTTAAGGTTTCCTTACTAGTAGGAGCCAACAAACTTATGTAATGATAAAAGAAAGAAGCAAAGAAGTATGGTGGATTTTCTCTCCAAAGGGTTTCCCACATAATATTGGTGTTCTATGTGTGTAATGTTCCTGATTCTTATGTGTTATTTCCTTTTTGTGATGATTATATTTAATAAGGTAAAAAAAAAAAAATGTGTGTGTAACAAACCTCACTACTGATTCATCACACCCCTCTCACTAGTGACTTGGTTACCAAGAATTACAAAAATTATTAAGCATCGGGTAATCCAACACTCCACGTGTGTTTTGCGGCATGTACTTAAGTACATCTAGAGGATCCATTAAATATAGTGACATGTCTATTTACTAACACCTTTTGATTTTGGTTTAACGATAATCATGATTCCAACAACTTGTTGTGATTACAAAGATTTCATGCTATAATATTTATCATTGTTTGATGGTTTTTATGTCTAATAAATTATGTTTAGTATTCCATGCATTTCGTCCATATGTTATGTTTCTTTTTGCATTATTTTAGGTGTATGAGGTGTATAAAATACTTTCTAACTAGATCATTGTGTTATGATGTGTTTTCTTATGCAATGTTATTTTATGCATTGTGTTTTTCTTCTAATAAATTTTGGAATCATGTGATCGGTTAAACAAATTGTAACATAATTTTATTTCCTCATATCAGGCTTCAAAAAAGAATAAAATATGAATATAAAGTTTTGACATCAATTTTGGGTCTTAGAGGTGTGTTCCATGTGTACTATTGATTTTAATGATCATTATCATGATCAAGATTTAAACATGGATTATGTTCTTTCTATTATGGCTCTATTGGTTGTTTTGTATCATTATATTAATGTATAAAGAATGGATGTGGATTTTTTTTTCCTATTAAATTTATTTTGTGCATAATGGTTGAAGCGATGCCAAAAGATGATCTCCTTGTATAAATTGTAGGATTTGCATAGTTGGTAACGTATAGTTGTCTTAATTCATTACTTATAGCATATAGTTCTCTTTAATTTATTCATCACAAATTTATTATTTAATATTTACACCTAAGTCTAAAAGCTGGGTATATTTTGCAACACAATTATAAATTAAATATTTCCATTTTGTCCTTATGTTCCGTGGAATAGTGGAACTTACCTTTTTACCTTTGGACATGCAACATGCATTTCTTACACAAGACCTTTAGCTCTACAAATACCTTGATTTGGTAGTCTTCAACTCACACATGCTTTCCCTCCTCACATCCCTTACTTTCACTAGTAATAAATTTAGTAATATTTTTCAAGTGGGGAAACTTATAACATGGGCCTATAGACATTACCAAATAAGTGAGACTATAGTTTCCTACTTTACACTTGGTTTATATATAAATATCATGGGAAATATTTCTGAATAGAATTGATCAAATCTAATACTTTCTTCCAATTAAATTATTAGCGTGAAGTTAAATCGAATTTACTTTTTGTTGCATGCATCGAAGTCATAATATGCCTTAAATTCTTCTAATATATCAAATATATTGCTTTATGCTTTTGCAATATTGTCGAAATGGTCAAATGATACCTACCCTTTTACTTCTGCACATGCATTACCTCCGCACATAATTTATTTTTGCATATAATTTTCATGTGTGTGTGCCTTACTTCTACCTGGTCTTTAACTCTATACATCGTTCTGCCACATAACACTTCCACTTATACACACATTCCCACTTTCGCACATCCACGTGCATTCCTTGCTGTGCAGAATTCCTTCATACATCTCCACTTTGCATAGCATTTCTTGCACACATGCGCTACTCCACACAATGGTTTTCCTACATTTGTCCTTTCTCACGCACTTTCTTAACCAATGAAATCAACTGCTTCTACACCACCTGTTTTCATTTCAAATATTTCGTGGTATAATATTTATCATTGTTTGATAATGTTTTACACCTTAAAAATTATGTTTAGTACTCCATGCTTTTTATTCATATGATATGTTTCTTTTTCCATGTTTTTAGATGCATGAAGTCTACTAAAAGGTTTTGTAGCTAGCTCCATGTGTTATTTCACATTTGCTTGTGGAATGCAATTTTTTGCATTGTTTTATTCTTCTATCAATTTTTCAAACCCTATGATTGATAAAAAAAATTAGAAATCACTTGACCTCCACACACATTTTATTTATGCATATACTTTACCTTTGCACATGGCTTTATTTTGTATAGTGTTTAACTACATATATCCTTCTATCACACAAATAACATTGGAAATCGTTTTTAGTGGAATTTATCGAAATCAATAAGTTATTCCAATTAAATAATTGGTCTCACTGGATTTATTATTTTTGGCTCTATGTTTGTGTTTCATGCATCTAAGTCATCATGCACATCAATTTCTTCCAATATCTAAAATATTTTGACTTCTTAATGCTTCTCAAATATTGCAAAAGTAGTCAAATTATACTTACGCTTTTACTTCTACAAATGTTTTATCTCTACATATAGTTTATTTCTTCATAGAATTTTCCTTCACAAATGCCTTGCTTTCGCATAATCTTTAATTTGTACATTCTCTACTACACAACACTTCACCTTTTGCACACATTCCCAATTCTACACGTCCACACCCATTTCCACCTCCACATATTTCTCCCATACATCTCCACCCTGCACAACACTTCTTTAGCACATGGACTACTCCACACAATTGGTTTCCCACAATTGTTCTTTCTTGTGTCCTTTCCTAGTCAATGTTATCAATCACTTCTACACCACTTGTTATCATTACAAAGATTTCTTATAATATTTATCATTGCTTGATTGTTTTTTACACCTTAAAATTTATGTTTAGTAATCTATATTTTTCATCCATATGCTATATTTCTTTTTTGCTTGTTGTTGGAGAGGTAAATTCCCTCTGCAGACAGAGACGATCCCTACTAGCCCCGATCGGGTCTAGCAACAATCAAGTCATGCAGAGACACAGGTTCCTAGTTATAGAAAGACCAATATGTGACAAGAGGCCTACCTCAAATCCTATGCAGTTATCGTTGCAGAGAAGATGATGCTTCCCGTCCTTTGCTTTGGCAGATCACGATCCTCCTGCTTAGCAAGTTCGAACACCTGCACACACGTGAAGAAACAATGACACCAAACATAAAATCCAAAGCCTATATCTATATATCAGTCAGAGAATATATAACTCATATCATAAAACATGAACACATGAGTGCAACCATAATCGGAGTCGCTTATTATTAATAAGAACGAAAGAAAGATACAACCCAAGCTCCGACGCTGGATCTTCCTTTAGTGGGTCGACAACGGAGCACATCTCGGTGAAGCTCTTCGGGAAATGGGAGAAAGCTCTCTCTATTTAGCTAGGCTCTCAAAGGCTATCTGGCGATAGTATCCTTACTACAGATTCAACTCTTGCTTCTAGCTTGCTAAGGGAAAATGGAAAGCTTATATAGATGGTGGAAGGGGAGTTGGGATCCCAACAATCATGGGATTGGCCCTATCCTCAAGGAAGCTTCCATAATAGGTGGAAAACCACTTACCCTACATGGAGATCTGGAGCCAAACCTCCCAACTCATTTTAGAAACTAGTTCAGGAGTTGGTTGGAATCAAACTTCTGCCATTTATTTTTAAAAAATAATCCTTATTAAGCTTGGCGCGAGAAATAAATTGGGACAGTCTACCAGTTGGCGTGCCCTCTGTGGTGGATTTTTCCCATTGGTGCGAGGGTTGATCTGGCTGGTTGCGCCAAGGCCAAAAAGTCTATTTTTAGGGTTTTTCATGGGAAACTGTCTTCAGAGGAATGATTGTCCTTGTCAAGAGGGATGCCATGAAATTGGTTTCAGGTCATGTCACTGCTCACAGGTCATGGAAAAGGCCCTCCAATGTGCAGGACGGGGGATTGCAGGGATGGTGAAAAATTACTTTGTAACAAATGCCCCCTAAAGCATGAGGCCCGAGAGAGAGTGAGGGGTGAAATGCTTTACGAGAACGTGTCCAACTGAAAACACTGCCATTGGAAAACCTGCATAGACAAGTATAACCGATATCTCAAATACATGATATGTGGTATGGGCACAACCATCCATAATAGAGTATACAATAATCAAGATCTGAGGTATGGAAGCAGCCATCCAGTGAGGATCGATAAATAGAATCAGGTATGGTCGTAGCCATCCAATCAATGAGTCATGTAGCTAATCATTGTAATCCACAAAACCTGCAGCCTGGATTCCATCAGACAAAATCTAGGGTCTTGCGCTCCATCTCGACTCGAACCGAGTACAAGTCCAAGCATGTGAATAAGTGAGTTGAATTCAAACATGCAAGAACATCATCTGATTACCAGCCAATGATGAAAGTTGTTAGTAGACGTGAGAGGTGCCACCAATAATTACAATGGTCCTCAAGGTACAGTCCATAGCATGCGAATCAGTGAACTGGTGTCAAACACCTGTGGAATCACTCGATCGAAGGAAAATGATAAAAACCTTGCGTCGAATGTGAAGAACCTACCATTGAGGCATGCAGGCTCCAAGGTACCAGAAGGGAGTCTCTAGATCAACTTCGTAGATAATGAGCTGAAGTTGACAGGAAGTGACCTTGATCGAAGGTGGCTCATAGTGTTTCCCACATCATCAACACGAGATAGAGGAACATAATGTTTGTGAATCAGGATTAGTAGAGAATCAGAGGAGGGTTGAAAATTTCATAGGTCAACTTCTCTTGAACATATCGGCGGTCCGACAGCGGATTTGGCAGTATTTGACATCAAACGATATGAGGTCATGATGACGAGGCAAAGAGCAGATGAGAGGTAAAACAAGGATAACCCAAACCCATGGAGGCAAAGAGATAACGAGATTTCCCCAACCCGACACGAATGCAGACAAGTGCCATGTTCAAGAGCGACATACTGTTGACACGACGGTGATAGTGGTTCCGTTTTTCCTCACCATCTCTGGCGAGTACCCTAATTATTTTTGGAACCAAGCTTGAATGGGATAGCATATGATTGTAATATAAGTTCGTCCTTCAGACAAATCCAACCTAGTACATTTAACGAGCCCTAAGAAGGAGGAACTCGAGTATCGTCATTATGACAGAATCCGATGTCATCAGGTTTTAACGAGTCTGACAAAGAAAGAACTCGACGTCTTTTCATGTTTAGAGAGTTTGAAAATACAGCAGAATTGTAAACTCCAATGGTCCTTTTTCATACATAGTTCCTCAGATCCAAAAAGGTAGAAAACTGTGTTTGAGAAAACCTCCAAGCCGTGATAGGCTAGGGTATTCCTTTTTCGTAAATAATCTATCCCAGCCCGAAAAAGGGGTAAACGTATACTGGGTAGATGTCGTTTCGCAACCAATTTAATGAGATCAAAAAGACAAACGACTCGGCAATATTTTCATGTTTAGAGAGTCAGAAAAGAGCTGAAAGGTGACTCCAAAAATGACTTTTTTCGTGTTTTTACCGAGTCTGAAAAAGTATAAAATACAACTCGTACCGTCATCCAAGCTATGCGAAAACCTATTGCTGCACATGAAAGCAAGTGTAAAACCCATTTTTCGACAAAATATAATAAAATAATGGAAAATGACTTTAAAAACCTAATTTTGACTTCGAAAAGTTATAAATATGCCAAAAATAGTAAAACATATTTACTTTTACTTTTTACCTCTTGTGGAGAGCAACAGTGAGCTTTTCTTACACCAACTTGCAGCGACGATTGTGGGTGATCCAGTACGTCTTTTCAGTTCTTGTTTTGTTTAAGTAGGAGGCACTATCCTTAGCATTGTTTTGATTTATTTTTTACAGAATTTCATTGTGTTTTTAGATCCCTGAGGGGACCTTTGCAAAATTAGGGCTCGGTCAATTGGCACGGGTATCGGGCACGGACCCACGCCAGTTGGCGCGACTGTTAGCAAAACAGTTGCGCCAATGGCGCGCCCTAAATTTTCGCTCAAGTTTTACAAAAATTGAACCATTCAACTGAATTTTTTAGTGTTCAAGGGATCTAATGAGGTGTTCATGACCATTTTGGTGCAGGTACACGGCCACAATGGTGATCGAGTGGAAAGAATGGGAACATAGTGAAGAGGACAAAATGGCCATGGAGAATGAAACATGCATGACCGCTCTTTGAAATTGCAGCTTGAAGAATTTCTTCATGAAACCGTGCCTTAGAGCCCAACTTGAGTTACTACAGTACTTGATTAGCATTTGGGATGAAAACGAAGAGAAATTTAGACTTCGGGACCAAGTATTGGAACTTGAAGTATCAGCCGTTTATTTCATAACTGGATTATCCCAGGGAAAGAGTGAAAAAATGGATTATCTGGTGAAAAAATGGCAATGGTGAGGGAAAGAGTGTGCCCAGGGGCACGAACCGGATTAGGTAGTGGGAAGGTCGATATCCACACGGTTCCTGATCTAGCACTCAGGGTAGTACTCCATACCATTACGCGGGCTGCTGTATCACAAGCACCGCATGAGGAAAGTAAAACACGGCTCCTGCTAGCATCTGAATGCATGAACCCGACACTTTTCGATTGGGCCACTGCCGTAACAATGAACATCAAACGACAATTGAGAAAGTGTAAGAAGGGAAAACTAAAATAGTTTGGATATGGATCTATTTTAGTGCCATTCATCCTTGAACAGTTACCAATTTTCTAGGGCCAGGGGGTGATAGTCGTCGATCCACCATCGAGATAGCCGAGGATAGCTCGCTGGGTAGCACTCATGCCCTGATCAGGAGGGGGCCAAAAAGTGTCATGGAGGCCCGAGTTCTTTGCATGGCTTCAGCGATAGCTGATCATCATTAAGGACTAGCCCTATGCCAGTACAAACTTCACAGGCGACCCATATCTTCCACTCCCAGAGGGGGATGACTGGGATGAGGAGCTGGGTAAGAATCTTTTTGATTTTATGTATTTATGATTTTTTTTTTGTGATACATGCCTATTCTAACAAAAAATCCTACATGTATGTATATGTTGGCCTAGAAAGGCCCGTTGGGATGTCTCCCATCGCATGGAGGACCCCTCTCGCAGATGACCCTCAAGCTGAGGGTGGTGAAGGGAGTGAGCTAGTCCAGAATTTGGAGGGGATCACCCGGGGGATCCCAGATTATGCTTGGCTAGCATATGTCCCGATGGCTTATCAGAGGCACACCGTGGGGGTGCCTAGTTGCCTCCATCACTTACTGAGGCGATTGGTACGGACGGTGACATGCTACCATGAGCACCACGCTGGTTAGTCATCTAGGGCCTTTATATGCATATTTTTTGAGAGACATGTTGTCTCTGGATATTATTAAAACAGACATGTATATTTTTTTATTTTATGTGATGTACACAAACTGCAAACTTTTCGACACACACACACACACACACACACACACACATATATATATATATATATATATTTTTGGATGGATCTTTTTTACATGTGATGATGTTTTTTATAAGTTGCGTGAATGTCTATCTAAAACCATATTAGCTACTGCATCTGTTAATGAATTCATGTGTCTGGGTATGTGTTGATATGTAATATAATCAAAATTTCTTTCCAGTACACAAATACATAGATACAATCGTAAAATGGATTGGTTTCTTACCGAATAATTACCATTAAGTTGTAATACTACAAGTTGTGAGTCCAGATATACAAGTAATTCACGAATACCGAGGTTAACAGCCTTGCTTAATAATTCCAACACAACACTATATTCTGTGATATTATTTGTAGTAGGCCCTAGAAAAACACCTTGTAAGTTGACTAACTCACCAGTAGGATTGTAGATTACCCAAGCTGCCGAGGACAGATTCCTGGTACTGCGGGAGGCACCATCCACGAAACCAACAAAAGGAGTAATAAACATCTACACAATCAGAAAGACCCAATCAGCAGAAAGACACTTACAAAGCACAACACACCACACATGCACAAAAATGAACACACTCACTTATGTACACACACCACACAAGAATAATTCAAGCGTAGTACTTCTTGAGGTACAACCCATTTCTAGGCTGCGCCAGAGGAATACCTTCATAGTCGATAAGTTCATAGGCATCATTTTCTAATACTCGCTTCACGATATAGGGCCCATGCCACATGGGATGGAACTTTCCCACTCCAATTTTATCATGTGCTTGGTCATATAGGAGGACAAGGTCCCCTTCAATTAAGGAACGTGGAGAAACTGATTGATCAAAATGGGCTTTAACCCGTTTTTTCTGTGCCTCAATAACCAAGGCAGCCAAGCGGCAGGTTTCATCTAGTCGTTCTAGATACAGGAGATGTTCTTCCTCTAGAGAAGTGTTGTGCAATAACTCCATAGCCAACTTCAAAGAAGGAATTTCACATTCAATCGAGAGAGTCGTTTCCAGACCATACACTAGCTGGAAAGGTGTGAATCCGGTCGCGCTCTTTACTGACATTCGATAAGCCCAGAGAGCTGAGAACAATTGGAGATGCCAATTGGATTTGTGGATACCAATCGTTCGTTGAAGCATCGTGACTAATACCTTGTTCGCGGCCTCAACCTGGCCATTCACCTGGGGGTAGTATGGCGTTGAGCTATCATGTCGCAAGCCCAACTTTGATGTCAGCTCAGCCATCATGTAACCCCGAAAATGAGTGCCATGATTAGTGAAAATGGCCTGAGGGACTCCGAAATGCGTAATAAAATTATTGAAAATGAATTGAGCGGTTGTCTTACCGTCGGCAGCTAATGTAGGCATCGCTTCGGCCCACTTGGTGAAGTAGTCTACGGAAACGATTATATAAGCATTCCCCTAGCTGAGTGAGGGTTACATGTCATAAAATATATGCCCCATTTAGAAAAAGGGCCTACTGTAATGAAAGGATGCAAGGGTAGGGGTGGCGTGCACATCTTGTGTTGAAAGACCTGGCACGCATGACATTTTTGAACTGCAACTATACAGTCTTTGAATGTAGACGGCCAGAAGTAACCCGCACGCAGAATATTTTGGGCGGTGGCATATCCGAACATGTGACTGCCACAGGCACCACTGTGACAGTCATTCAAGACTTTCTCAGCCTCTTCCAGGGTCAAGCACCAGCAGAGCATAGAATCAAATCCGACTCAATAAAAGGTATCTCCAACAATGCGGTAGGGTTGAGATTAATGCCGAATACAACATCGGGAATCCTTCGTCAATTCAGACCGGAAAGTGGATGTTTGAAGATACACGATAATGTCACCGTACCATGGATCACGAGTGCTGATAATAAAGAGTGTTTCATGCAGGATATGATCCTCGGATTGGGATGGAACAGAGTCTGTCGGGAGAGAGAAAATAAGATCAACAAAAACCACTGATTTCATCGATTTAGTAGTGGTGAACTATGAATCGAACTCTTGAAGGATGACAATCCATTCAGAGTACTTGCTCCCTAGAAATTGTCGATACAAGATGTATGTCATGGGGTTGCAGTCAAAAAACACGTTTACCATATGCAAAAGGATATAATGGTGGAACTGCTGAACAGATTGGACTGCGACAAGCGCCAATTTCTTGACATGAGCAGAGCGTGTTTCCATGCCAAGAATATTCCAAGCTAGATAATAAACTACGTGTTCATTTCCATCATCGTTATCCTGTACTAGAACCATAGCTATCGTGCTAAACGCAGCGGCCAAATAAAGGGTAAAATCGCGATGATAGTTGGGAGGACATATTAACGGAGCGTTGATGAGAAACATTTTAAGGTTATCGAAGGATTGCTAGGCAATCTCATCCCAATGGAAGGGAACATCCTGTTTCAAAAGTCGCGTATACCCCTTGGCCACTTCCACGTAATTCGGAATAAAATGCCGCAAGAAGTTAGCTTTCCCCTGTATACTCTACAGTTGGTGTAACGAGGATGGAGATGGGAGGTTAACGATGGCCTTGACCTTGAGGGGTTCAAGGCAAATTTCGTCTTTGGAGACGATAAATCCCAAAAGACAACCAGAATCCACGTAGAAGATGCATTTATGAGGATTGAGCCTAATATTGTAACGTCTGTAGTGAAGGAAAATATAGCGGAGGTGTTCAGGATGGTCCTCATGCTGAGCTAAATGGGCTGGAAAATCGTCCAAATATGGTTGAAAAATATGACGTATGTCATGGAAAGCATAAGACATAGCACGCTGGAAAGTGGCCCAAGTGTTTTTTAAGCTGAACGGGAGCTTTTTGTAAGCGAAGGTACCCCATGGATAGATAAAGGTAGTGTTATGTTGATCAATGGGTAAAATATTTATTTGATTGTAACCCGAGAAGCCGTTCATGAGGGAATAGATCTCACTCCCTGTGCATTCATCAATGATTTGATCTATAAAAGGAGTGGGGTAATTGTCCTTAGGACAGGCCCGATTTATGTCTCGGTAATCAACACAGACCTGTATAGTGCCCTGCTTCTTATCTACAGGGACAATATTAGAAACCCATTCTGTGAGGGGAATCAGATATATAAAGCCCGTGTTAAGAAGTTTTTCAACTTCTGCCTTTATAGCTGCGTCTTTTTGGGGATGCACTGGGCGCAGACGCTGACGCATAGGTTTCACACCTAGATAGGTGGGAATATCATGCACGAATATTCTGGGATCAATCCCAGGCATCTATTCATAGGACCAGGTGAAAAAATCTCTGAATTCATGAAAAAGGCTCGTGTATACTTGAATCTCTTCAGGAGAACAAGTAACTCCCACGTGAATGTTCTCGACTATCCTGGTTTGACAGAGATGTCGATAGGCATAGTTTGAGTGATATTACTCATATTTCCCTCCGAAAGAACCTCATGAGTCAGTATAGATGTTTGAAAAGGCAGAGTGGGAACCATAGATGCGAAGCGCTCTAGAAAATCAGACATTTCCCCTAGGCTGGGCATGAACGAGGAACGATGATGTCCATCGCTCCAGGGTAGATCTTCAAGATACATCGTCTCAATGATAGCTTCATCAGAAGGGAAGACTTCTCTTAAAGGATTAGGCGAATCTACCTCGCCTAGCTAAGGGGATTGAGAATATACATCTAAAGCCATGCTCAAAGGAGCATGTTCAGAGGGAGGAGGATCGGAGGCGGTGACGATCTCGCAATAATTAATCTCAACTGGAGTTAAAGGCATCGACTCCCCAAAAGAGGTCACCTGTTCAGGTGAAGGGATGATCCAAGGGTCATCTAACCTACAGATCATGTTAACTTAAACAGTGGGTGATGGCGGCGTGGAAAAAATACCCATGAGGATGGGGTACTTAAAAAGATCGGGTCCTACACTGTCGGGGGGATTTGGGATTTGATCCACGTAAGGTATATTTTTCTCAGAGGATGAGGTGAAGAAAGACAACTAATCGACAATGATGATCTTGCCCTCATGAGGAAACTTCAAAAGATGGAAGAGGGTGGACGAAATGCATAGCATGGCATGAGTCTAGCTACGACCATGAAGAAGATTGTAGTTGAGTTTAGTTTCAACCACTTATACCTCTACGTTAACTATCTTACCTTGTAATGTGATGGGTAAACTCTTGAGAACACCCAGGGGTTTTGATTCCCTACCATCAAATGCCTCTAGGGCATTGGGGGGTGATGTGAGAGCTGAAGAACCAATGGCCTTCCAGCAGGCAGATGACATAACACAGGTGGAAGAACCTTCATCCACAACGGCCCTATGGATGTTGAGACTGTTGATACCGACTTGGATGACAAGAGCGATTTGATGTGGAAGCCAGGGAACAAAATTTTCTAGGTCGAAGGTGAGAAGACTGGAATCAACAGGATCAATTCCACCAATTGCAGACAACAGAGCTTTCCGTTGCAATGGGAAACTTTGAAGCATTTCCAACACAGACATTGCAGAAGGCACCTATGCTAGATCCTCAATAATGCTATAGTGCTGAGCGGCATGAGCGTTTGGATTATAGGAATATTTTCGCAGAACACCTTTGGAAGGTGGCCTTACAACGGGTTCGGTGCTGGGATTCTCAATTTCTAAAGAACCAGAGACAGGTGGGGGAGGTGGGCCATCAACGACTTCCTTCTTAGCTACCTGGCATGATCCAGTGTAATCCTTCGAACGCGTAGTAATCGAAACAGGTGCAACACCATTCATCATAAAAACTTGGGACCCAAATGGCGCAGATGGTGAAGGTTGTTCAACCATCTAGGTCTGCTGAGATGGGAATGGTTCTTTGAGAATAGCCAGAGTCCCTTTGGAGCCTTTCAGAAGTTGACTAACTTTAGATCATCGAGGACAATATTTGGTATAATGGTCTCCTTCACAAATGAGGCAGGGGTACTTCGGTTTACGTTGGGAACCATCGTCAGCACGAGTTTTGGAGGATTCCGGTTTCGGGGCATCGGACTTGGATTTTCCTTTGCCCTTCTTCTTCCCTTTGGAGGTCTTTTCCATAGGATTGGCCTGAATGGCATTGAACTCTGCAGTCTTACCAGAATCTGAAGGAGCGAGAAGAGCAGAATTATTGGAAGAATTGGACTTCTGCTTCCCATTAGAGGACTTCCGAGAAGTCTGAGAAATGAAACCAATAACACCATCCACCGATGGGGTAGCTAGTGCTTTAGAGGTCCTTGGCTGTGGAGTATCAGTTAAGATGTCATACAATGTGCCAGACTGAGAGTACACCAGATCAAGGTACTAGGCATGGGCGATGGCTTGTTCTTCAGTCACACATGCCCCCATAGAAATATCTTGAGTGATTTTGTTAACAAAGGAGGTAGTGAAAAAATGTGTTAGAAGCTGATCAGGTATATCAAAATCGATCAGTCAATGATGACGTCACCACTCATGAATATGATCTAAAATGTGGGTGGCTTTATCTTGCTTCAGAGAATTCAGGAGATGTGTCCTGTCTTCATACCAAACCGGTAACTGGAAATGTTTTAGAAAATCCATAGCCAGAGTGTTAAAGTCTTGAAAGATACCATGGGGTAATTATATGTACCACTTAGCAGCAGCATCGGTAAGCGTGCGCTAAAAAATACGAAGACGAATCGAATTTTCTACCCAAGAGTTCGATGAACACCATAGATGGTAGGTCATGACATGCACCTGGGGGTCTTCTCCAACTTTACCCTCGAATTTAGGACAATCTCCAGGTACCTTGGTTGGAACCGGAGGCCAATATGGATTGTGAAGAATCAGATCATTGGTCAATTTAGATACATCCGACAATTCCAACATGGCAAGGAAAGGCAACTGAGGATTGAAAGGCATACCAGGTCCCCGATAAGGACCCGTACCTATACTCCACCATGGTTAAGCATAAATTTTTCCCCATTGGTTTTGTCCTAGAGGATTCTGACCGTAGGGGATATAAGCCATATAATTAGGCTGATATGGTTGTTGATAACCAGAGTAAGGGGGTTGATAACTAGGGTACTGACCCTGATTATATTAAGGCCCCATTTGAGCAGTATATGGATTTGACTCCTGAGTGTAGGTATAGCTTGGTTGTTGAAGGTAATAACTGGAAACTTGGGGCGGATTGTAAACCAGTCAAGACTGACCTTACAAATAATAACCGCCTTGGGGTTGAGCGGGCTATTGGTAAGTGGGGCCCTGCTGAGCCTGATAAGTTGGATGCATTGGCGGATACAGCTACGACATAGAATAAAGGGGTTGTTGAGCAGGGTTAATTAGATATGCAGGTTTCCCTAGTTGAACAGGTTGGCCTGGCTAGATGGGCTGCCTTGGTTGAATAGGTTGGCCTGGGTGAACGGGCTGCCCTGGTTGAACAGGTTGACCTGGCTGGACGGGATGCCTTGGTTGAATAGGTTGAACTAGCTGATGAAGGACACCAAGTTGCCTCGGGTGGGCTAGTTGGTCTGGTGGTGGGATAGGGCCATGTTGCGCCTGATAACCAGGTTGACCTATGCCAGGGCCATAAGATGGCCCTGGCTGTGCAACATTTGGACCAGTGGGAAACTGAGGTTGTTGAGGTTGCGCCATAGGTTGAGAAGGGTGGATTTCCCCCCAGGACCGTACGCCGATCCAGGTTGGTACCCCGGTTGGATTGTAGGTCCTTGAGGTTGCCCTGGTTGGACCGCAGGGTGAGGCTGTATAGGTTGACCCTGAGGGTTGTAGGACTACCCTTGCGGACTGTATAACAACCCCTGCTGGCTTGAAGGTTGGCCTTGGAAAGGTTTCCCTTGCGGGTCATATAGATAACTAGGCTGGCTCGAAGGTTGACCCTGAAAGGGTTGTCCTTGCGGGTTCAAAGGTTGCCCAACCTGGGCAGACAGAAAACCATTAACATACTGGTAAGCCTTTGGAGCAGGAAAACGAAGAGGGTTACCCTGTTCATCATACTAATATGGAAAAAAATAAATGGGGGTACCAGCCAATCCATAATGGGAAAAATAAGGACGGTTAGGATCTTGGGAGGACTAACCAACCTCGGAGTTTGACGGCTGTAAAGATAACCGATACTCCTTAGGAGAGATATTATCCAGAATAGTAGATGCTATGTAGACGTCTTCAGGAAGGGATAAGGACCTGGTGGATGAAGTAGTGACAGTGGGCATAGATGCATCTACACAAACCATGGGCCTAACAGGTACTGATGTGCCCTGAGGAGATGACGTGAGGGGTGTCCTAAGGGACAACCCTAACGAAGGAATGACCGGCCTCGTGGAGGGAGTCGATATTCCCATGTCGACCATCTGCGCTGGGGGAAAGACCGAGGGTGAGACGCAGCGGAAGAGTCAGGGTTGTTGTCTGGAAAAATCTGGTAATCTTCACCAGACGTAGGAATTTCCTCACTAGGAGAAGGACTAGGTGAGTCCACATCTGACCTTGCCGCTAGATCTCTAAGCAGGCGACGAGGACTAGGAGGTATGACAGTAGCTATGAAAGGCGACCCTGATGTAAGAGGAGGGAATTTCTCCCATACTCCAAATCCAAACCAAGTGTTGGATAAGGGCCAATTGAACTCAATTGGCCACCAAAGGAAAGCTCAGATAGGACCTGTCCCCCATCGGGAAACTCGGATACGATAGGCTGCTGGTGTTCAAGAGAGGACTGAGAGACCTCTGATGAATCATCTGTGTAAAGACTACCAGTAGACGAAACTGAAGGTTCTACCACTGTGACAGTAACGAAAGGAGGAAGAGATCAAAACAAAAACACATGGGCAAGAACCAAGGCAAACAATCAAACAACCAACAAACAATCTCTAAAAAGGGAGTGTGATCGTGGGTGATTGATTTTATAACGTTGAAACTCAGAAATTTTACCGTTTCATGTTTTAAGAGTCAAGAAATGAGAAAATATGACTCTATCTCTTTCAATTTGAAAACAATCATGAAAGGACAAGCGCTTGATGATCCTTTCAAATTCAATGAGTCAGAAAATATTGAAATGACTACCCTGGAATTCTAGGCAAAAGGGTGTACCAGATATCCGTGAACTACAATATACACCTTGGTTTGAAAAATGAGAAAGAAATCAACCAAGGACTTGATGTACGTGCAGGAAATCTCCTTGAATGCTGTGTCTGGTGTATCACGGGTATAAGGCGGCAGACTTGGCTTCCTACGGATAAAGTATAGCAACCTAGTGGGGTCTCCCTTTATATACGCGACGGTACAGAGAGCACAGGTCTATACTAGTGTTGTCTAAAGCCAAGAGGCGAACGACAACTACTAGGTTTAACGACGCCGGAACACATCACTAGCCTAGACCTCTAGATATTTTGTTAATGTTTCAATGTTGCCTTAAGGTAAATTGAATAAATTTTAGAGTTGATCTTCAATTATGTTTCAATTTCAGGCCCTACATAATGTTACGTCTCAAAAATCCTCTAAATGCACACTACATGCCATAATGTGTCATTTTGTTTGATGAATAGCTAACTACAGGAATATTGAGAGCTTTGAAACAATAATAAAATGATCACCAAAACAACCACTAGTGTCTCCAATGCACGCTAATGAAATCAAAAGCTTTTCCTTTAGAGTTATATAACGCTAATAACGCAGAAAAGTTTTCAATTTACACTAACTAATCAAAAGCAAAAGATTTGTTTTTGTATTTTCAATGTTTTAAGAGAAAAATGCACTAAACAAAATTAAAACTAATAAAGAGGCCAAATGAAAAAATGATAACAAAAGAGTAAAAGCAAGCAAGTTCACTCAACACAAAACACACAATCAGACCTCAAAGTGATGGACAAATGCCTCAAATTGAATAGGAATCCAAAAGGCTCATGCAAACCGTGTAATCTAGGCTTGAAATGAGACAAAACGAAACTTGAATGAAAAAGAGAGAAATCACTCAAATGTCGCAATAATATGTTGGAAACCAACTGAATGAATGCAAAGAAGCAAATTTAAATTTGACTGATCAAACAAAAACCAAAAACTCTTACGGAAGGTTCAGCACATAATAACACCTAGATGCGCTAGGGCTAGAATGAAAAACTGATAGTAGAGGGCAAACAACCCGAGGATGGGGGTTAAACTCAGTAAATCATGACTTCAGAGCACTTAGGCAGTCGGAAAAATGACACCAAAACCAAAAATCAAGCTCAGAAGGCTAAAAAACAAGCAAACCCTAGCACCACATAGGGTTGGCACGATTGTCTAGCTACAACTAGTGCCAGAACAGGATTGGTGCAGGGGCCTAACTAGAAAAAAGTACCAATTGGCGCGACTGTCAGGTCAAAAAATGTGCCAATCGAGTTTACTAAAGGCAAAAATAAAAAAGAGCAAACAAAGAGCAGATCAGATATGGTGGAGGCTGAATAGAGGCTTTACACCAGAAAGAGACAAGACAAAAGAGCAAATCAAGCAGACAACAGCCAAAAAAAACCGAAAGAGACAAGACAAACTCCAATCAATGTCTCCCCAGCGGAGTCACCAGTTTTTTGGAGAGATAAATCCCCTCTGTGGACAGAGGCTATCCCTACTAGCCTAGATCGGATCTAGCAACAATCAAGTCACACAAAGATGCAGGTTCCTAGTTACAGAAAGACCAAGATGCGACAAGAGGCCTACCTCAAATCCTACGCAGTTGTCATTGCAGAGAAGATGACGCTTCCCATCCTTCACTTTGGCAGATCACAATCCTCTTGCTTAGCACGTTCGAAAACCTGCACACACGCGAAGAAACAACGACACCAAACGTAAAATCCAAAGTCTGTAACTATATATCAGTCAGAGAATATATAACTCATATCATAAAACATGAACACATGAGTGCAACCATAATCAGAGTCGCTTATTATTAATAATAATTAAAGAAAGATACAACCCAAGCTTCGATGCTGGATCTTCCTTCGGCGGGTCGACAGCGAAGCACAACTCAGTGAAGCTCGTCGGGAAATGGGACAAAGCTCTCTCTCTTTGGCTAGGCTCTCAAAGGCTGTCTGGCGATAGTCTCCTTACTACAGATTCAACTCTTTCTTCTAGCTTGCTAAGGGAAAATGGCAAGCTTATATAGATGCTGGAATGGGAGTTGGGATCCCTACAATCATGGGATTGGACCTATCCTCAAGGAAGCTTCCATGATAGGTGGAAAACCACTTACCCTACATGGAGATCTGAAGCCAAACCTCCCAACTCATTTTAGAGACCAGTTCAAGAGTTGGTTGGAATCAAACTTCCGCCATTTATTTTTAAAAAACAATCCTTATTAATCTTGGTGTGAGCAATACACTGGGACAGTACACCAGTTGGCGCGCCCTCTTTGGTGGAGTTTTTCAATTGGTGAGAGGGCTGAACTGATTGGTCGCGCCAAGGCCAAAAGGTTTATTTTTAGGGTTTTTCACAGGAAACTGTCTTTAAAGGAATGATTTTCCTTGTCAAAAGGGATGCCATGAAAGTGGTTTTAGGTCATGTCATTGCTCACAGGTCACGGAAAAGGCCCTCCAATGTGCGGGACATGAGATTGCAGGGATAGTGACAAATTACTATGTAACATTTGTACAATGTAATTTTTTTGCATTGTCTTATTCTTTTATCAAATTTTCAAACCCTCCTAAAACAAAATTAGAAATCATGATATAAAAATACTAGCTCCTTTTCAACTATTTCCCGTATTTCATATTCACATCTTTTAGTTTTTTCCACTCATATTTCATTATTCCATGTTTCCCACTTATATTTTCATGTTTGAAATGTAATGTAAAGTGACTATAAATAAGTAATTAATCTAGTTCTATTTATATTCACATGTTTGAAATGTAATGGAAAGTGAATATAAATAATTGATTAATTTTCCACTTATATTTCCATGTTTGAAATATATTGGAAAGTGATTTCACTTTTATTCATTTATATTTTTTTATCATTTTTATTCATCTATATAAAGATTTTTATTTTCCACTTATATTCCCATGTTTTAATGTAATGGAAAATAAATAGAGACAATGAATTACTTTTCAATCATTTTTCCATTCACTCATATTTCCACATAATATAAATTATAATAAAAAAAGGAATAAATACATGTTTATTATTTTTTATTTTTCTCGCAAAACTTAGTATTTCCACTCATATTTTCATGTTGAAACCTAATTGAGAAGTGAATATAAATAACTGATTATTTTCTATCATTTTTATTATTTCCATTTATTTTACAATCTTTTATTATTTTAACATATTATTTTTAATAAATTTTCCACCATATTTTCAAATTAAAATATATTAATATACTATTACTTCTAATGATTTTAATTTATTTTTACATTTTTCTTCATTTCTTATTTTTTTTAAATGTATTCCACTACTATTGTTAAATACTCGTCTGTCAGGCGAGGAGGATTTTTTGCTTTAAGTCGTGGGTCAATTACTCGATGCTCAGTGTCACCCACCCCGTCCTCTTCGTCTTTACTTTACGTCCTCTCTAGCTTTACTTTGCGAAGAGTGTGCTTAAAGTCATTAATTTGCAAAGAGAGCATGCTTAAAGTCGTTGGTCATGTTAGCCACCTATAATATTTGTTATAGCAAAAGGTGGCCAAGACTTTTTGAGCCTTCAAAGAACAAATTTTATTGCTAAAAATTGTTGGCTCTTGAAGACTCCTAAAGGCCTCATGCCTCTGTCTAAAATCTTCATCTCTGTTCTCACTTTATACTTTGAAGTTCTGCTGATTTCGTAAGAAGAAACTGCTGCAAAATCATCATTTTCCCCCTTCTCTCACTCAAAACTAACCTCCATTTGCTCCCTTTTTCTCCATAAAAACTCCCTTGCTTTCATAATTCCTCTTCTTCCATTTATGAAAATCACTTTTACAAGGTTAAAGACTCACTCTTTAAACCTTACCGAAACCCCCGAACCCTTTAAAAACCATTGAAAATCTATGAACACAACCATTTCTTATTAAGGGTTTAAGCCCCTTAGGGCCAAGTCTCAACCACTTCCCCTCCACGTGCCCACACCCTGGAACTGAGCACTAAACCTTTCGGCGCTTATTGCATCGAAGAAAATCCAAAGCACACAAGTCTATTTCATTGTGTTAATAAAAAGTTTCGATGCGATTATCCCTGTGTGTCACAGCCCTTGACCATATTGTTATTCCATGTAACCCGTGGGCCCAAAATTGGGCACTTAGACCATTGAATAAACCATATCCGATTAATATTTCTCTTTATAAAGTCAAAAACCCATTTTTCCAAAGTTTTGGTCTAAAGAACTAAAGTCATGTGTTAATATGAAATGGTTAGATAAAAAAGACTCGATCACGCAATCGCATCAGGGAATTTCAAATGGGTTTATTGAAAGACCTGCATCAAACTTTTCGATGCGATTGGGTATTATATATATATAAACTCCCCCCCCCTGCCTCTCTACTATATATGACTTTCACTTAGGACCAAGTGTTAAAAGATCCCAGGCACCAATCGCATCGCAATATTCCAATGGTTTGATTGAAAAGCCTGGGCCCAAATCTTCAATTGTAATTGGCCCTTGTTATATAAAGCCCCAGGCCCATTGTATTTCATATATCCAACGGCCCTACAGTCGGGCGTCGGCCATTTCATATATAAATATCCCACCTCGATCCATAAAAACCTTTGTTTTATTTAAACTTTGGATTTTATATATTATAAGGGTTTTTCTACCTGTTTGTTTCAAAACTAATCCCTGCCGTTGATCTAAGACCGATCCAACATCCCGCACAGCATCGCATTGCAAGTTTCAATCGCATGTATTTGATTTGTCCCCCCGATCGGTCATCCCTCCAATTCGCTCCCCGCTGTTGATCTGATCCTCAGATCAACGACCATCGCTTAATCGCCTCTGCCCTCCCGTTCGCGTAATCACATCAGAGATTTTCATTGCACTGCTTTTCTCCTCCCGCTGATTGTGATCCTCTAATTGGATCTGGACTGTCCACGTGTCTGGATCAGATGGCCCAGATCTAATCTTGCTTTATACCATCGCCCTCCACCTTTCACCAAAGGGTTTTCAAAACCGATCTCCACAGTCGATCATTGCGCGATCAACGGTTCTGTTCATTTCTTGCTTTCGCTCCTTTTAAACCTCCTCTCAGCTAACCTCCACTGTTGGATGATGCCATCCAACGGCTCTGCTCTCATCCCATGCCTCTAAAGTAGTAAACCCAAAAACACAGGATTTCTTAATTAGTTTTCTATTTTGCAGGTAATCAATGGATTTTCCATTTTATTAAAAGGAAGACTGAAGGTGGGGAATGATGATTCCCACACCTTGATTTATAAAAGGGAACCATTCACTCGGCTGTATCGTCGATGTTTTATAAATCATTGATGCCGTGAAGAGACCTGTGTGTCCTGCACATCGACAAGACACTGTGATTTAAATCACATTCAAAAGAGTATCAGTTTTTAAAGACATAGCACAACAGAATGAAGATTGAAGACAGATTTTGGAATTACGGCTAAGAATGATTATCAAAATCCTAATTCCCAGAATTAAAAAACCATTAAAAGAAAATCATAAGTGTTCAACAAACAGAAAGGCCTCCACCGTCACATTTGAGGCGAATTGATTCCTCCCGGCTACCACAGAGCCACCTGTTGCCTCAAACCATTCAAACAGAGGCCGAAGTTATTGATTAAGAAAATATCTTCCTCACAGCGCAGCCAAGCAATTAATTCCGCTAAAGAAACTAATGCAAACAAATATCATCAGAGTTATTTCGTCCTGCATAGAGCCTAAAAGTCAATAAATCTCCCACCGAGCTTTGATATTAATTGTAAAACAGTTAATACAGTGAAACACCTGTAAACTTCGTCATCAAGCCCTTCAAAGGCCGAGAAGTCATCACTCTGTATTAATTGTCCTTAATATATTTTTTTAGATCTCACCTCCTCATTCTTCTATAAATACTTCTGTAGAAGATGAGAAACTGTTGGTTGCAGAACTTTGAAATACATCTGAGCTTAAACTTCTGATTGTAAATAATATTCATTGGCTCTTGGAGCTCTGCTGGCGATAGATAGGTTAGGCTGAGATGTGTAGATGATCGTTGAACTAAAGCATTGGACTTAAAGCTGTAACTGGTTTGGAGCATCAATACAAGCTGATTTATGGGATCTTGGTCTATGTTGATGGTGATGTTTCTCTAATTGTAACTTGTTATTTTGTTTCTGTTTTCATTTTGTTTCATATTTCCCTTATAAAGAACAACATGCATAGAGTTAGGATCTACTGTACAACAATAACCTTCTTCGACTGGAAATATTTATATATATGTTTTCTTCCAATTTGTGTTATTTAGGAATGGTTTAATTCAGTTTAAGCATAAGAATGCTGGCGTTCCCTCATCTTATTTCCTTAGCTGAATATTATTCTTGAATGTTACTTTCAGCATTAGTTAAGCAGAGATGAACTATGGAAGATATGGTATGCCCTGGTCCTAGTTTTATCCCCAAAGGCTGTCTGAATGTTCCCTTGGAATGTGTTAAAATCTGGCTAGTTTAGAAGTACTTACCAGATCTTAGGCCATTCTGTGTTACCTTTGTGTTGGTCTTGAAAGTAACAAAGTAAAGAAGAGCTAGGAGAGGATTTGTGGTGAGCCCGGCCCGCTAGTTTCTACTCCAACAATTTCCTTCAAGTTTCCCTTTGTTTTAAGATGTTTTTCTATTGAAAGTGTATCAAAGGCTGGCTAGTTTAAAAGTACTTACCAGATCCTAGTTTGCTTTTATGTTCTTCTTAAGTGTTTGTCAAAGGCTGACTAGTTTACAAGTACTTAGTAGATCGTGGGCTACTCTTTGTTCTGCATCTATTTATTTTCCTTTCTTTTCGTATCATTTCATTCCATAAATCAAACGTTAAAGAGATATTTAGACATAGATGACTTGCCCCATGGACCACTCTTGCCTCTTGTTGTTCCAATTAAACCCTATTGTGACTCCATAGCCCAATGGACTAAAACCTGCAATTATCTATCTTTTTGGCTGAAGTTTACTCTGATTGCTTGCAACTTCTCACCTTTGAAACTCTTTGCATTTAGGACTTTCCCTCAAACAATGATCATGCTCAACCATCCAAAAACAAAAAAAACCCTTGGCCTTCATAACTAGCCTAATATTATTATCCCAAACTTCAAAGACAAATCCATCTTTGAAGTTATTAGAGAGATCCCTCTCCGGATTCAGGAGGGCTTGATCCTAGAATCCCAAAGTGGTTGAAACAATGTTGCTTCTGCAGTTTTAGTCTCACCAATATTCTAAAATTACAGATTCCTAAAATTTCTGGCGACTCCGCTGGGGAGAACCCTTATCATTATAATATCTTTCAAACTCAGTTAGAGGACTGTAGGATTTAAATTTGTAAAAAAAACTAGTTAACCTCTCAAAGATTTTCATACCCAGTTAAACTTTTCTTGTTTATTTTGGGTCTGAAAAACACAGCATAGTGGCTCCTAGAAAGATTCACACTAGAGCTCATCTTGACCCTGATCCACCTGAGATAGTTGATAACCCAGAAAGTATCCTTAGGAAGTCTCCTAAGATTAAATTATCAACTGTTTTCAAATCACCCTTGAGAGCTAATTCAGTTCTTGAAAATCTTGCAACTCCACAAGAAATATATGGTGTGGACCATTAAACATTTTACCTCCTTAGGAGCTGAAAACTTCCACCTGGCGATTCCACACACTGAAACTCCCAGAAGACCAAATGAATCCACTGGTAGAAGACCCTGAACTGATTGACTAGACACAGTGACCTCTTTCTTGATTTACACATATACTTTCAAGAATACAACGAAGATATGCCCCAATGAGTAGAAATCATATCCCTGGGTTTCCACATAGGATGCCCCAGGTGAATTGGGATGACAACCTGCCTGTTTTTCAAGGTGAAAAGTTTGATGACCCTTTATTACATCTTATCAAGTTTCACATACATGTATGGAGGTTGAAAGTTCAATGGCATGAAGACTGCCTAATGAAAATGTTCATGTTAACATTAGAAGGAAAAGCTAGGGATTGGTATGAATGCTTAAGATCTAGTAGTTTGTTTTCTTTAAGAGACCTTGAATATGTGTTCTATGAGAACTATAAATAAAACACTACATCATTATCCTTGGGTGCAATATATTATGATCCATCACAAAACATCACCCAACACATTATAGATAATGAGGAAGCTTTGGAAGAGATGCATCCTGAAGATCTTTTAACAGCCATTCATGAGTTTAATATCCTATTGAAAAATTTTAAGAAAATAGATGAATCAGTTGAGGAAGAGATGATCTAAGTAGTAAAGAACATTCCTCAAGATATCCCTGAAAACTCAAATATTGATTCATCATCCCTTATAGCTGAGGCTCAACAAGACATCCAGCCTCGAAATCAGTCTTCAAAAGAGACAAAGAACTGTTGTACTCCTATTCAAAGGAACATAGAAACATCTTCCCCTTTGACAGAAAAAGAGACAGATCAGACTATTAATAAACAGCCAGTCTCTAAAACTTTTTGCAAAACAAACACTCTTTCCCATTCACATAGAGAACTTTGTTGTATAGATTTAGAAAGTTCTTTTGTGGATCAGAATGAAGAAGGACCTACTGATATCCCAATATGTTTGACTGATGAAGAAGGACCTACCTATCAGTCTTATGATGATGATGATTTCCAAGCAATAACTAATCATGCAGGGCAACCAACATTTTATTGGTGTTATGATTTTCACCATCATCAGCTTGAAAGCCACAATAATCCTTTTCGATCCATCATAAAAAGCTTTCACTTTATTGGGAATCAACAACCTTTAAACTCAGAAGGTGAGGAGAAGAGTAATGAAGAAATTTTTGAGCAAGAGGAAACCATTGAATACACCCCCACTCAAGAATATAATAACCTCTTCACAGAGTTTAGCCCACTGAATCCAAGCATACCAGGGTTGCAAGAGGAAAACACTGCCAAATATGATGAGTCCTCCAGTTCAGATGATGAAGAAGAAGAGGGAGAGAAACAGATAGAAGACTATCCCACTGTGGATTTACACTATTTTCAAGAAAAAACTTCTCCTATCCTTGATATCAATATGCCATTTAAAGAACATGAATTTATATTAGAAGCAGGCATATGTTTAGATAAAGAAAGTATTTCACTATTTTCTATTGTGTAGGTTAAATATGACGATACTTCCAAGCTACATACTGAAGCGATAGTCCTCAAAACTGATGTCTTGGAAGTAGACAATCTACCAGACATGGAGGGCCAAAAAGAAGAGGATCTTCATCTTTTATTTGTTGATCCTATGGAAGAGTGTGTGGAAATCCCAATTGGCTCAAATTATCAAGCAATGATCCTTTGCAAGAGCCAGAGACATGAAAATCTGTCACCTTCTGTGATAGCCTTGATATTGAAGGTTAATCTTCAATATGTTTTGTGGATGCCTCTGACAAAAAGCCAGAGTTTTTCCTTCTTTTTGACATTACTCAGCTGGCTGCATTGGCATTTTTGTATAATATGATAATGTAAATATTCCAAGTTAGATTAGGTTAGGTAGGAATTTCAATAAAGCTCAACCTTCGAGCATTTTTTTAGTTGTTGTTTTCTGCTTTTAAGAATACAAAAAAGAAAAAATTCAAAAACAATAAAAGAAAGAAAAGAGGGCAGATTGTGAAAACAAGAAAGGTATAGCCCCATACCAAAAAGAGAAACAAATTCTGAAAGTGTGCAAGCTTAAATGCCACACTTCTAGTTAGTCAAACAACCTAAACTTGACTAATTAGCTTTAAATTTTCTGCTGATAGGATAGTGAATTCGATTTGTCAAACTGTTTAATCTTGGATTATCAGTAGATAGTTTAGGATAGAAATTAAAGGTTCAAACATGTTCAAAATATGAACCTAAGTTTCCAAAGATAAAATGAATCAAAGATGTTCTATTTTCTTGAGTCAAAAAGATGTAAATCTGGTTCTAATCAGCTCAAAATATGAACTAGAAAACAAGGAAGAAATAGCTCAAACAAGAGCCAAAACAGAGCTGTAAAAAGAGAGGGCCATAATGAGAAGTTTTCAGATCTTAAGCCTTCCATTTTGATTTAATTTTCTGTAAAATAAATATCTATGTGCAGCTTGTTTTTATGCCATATACCAACATCAATTTAGACTGTTTAATCCTAACTTGTATGCTTTTAAATTTCTGTTGTAGAATTTAGAGAATAAAAATCTGTTGGACAGTTTAATCCCAACAGATGGTAGTTTAGGTAGAGAATCATATGGGCTCAACTGTTTAATCTGAGTCCATGGAGAAATCAGGAGTAGAAATAGATTAGATTTCCTAATTTCAAAAGAATAAAATTTTGTGAAAAGAGTTTGCCAATCCAAGTTCACTCTAATGAAGAAAAAATGCTAGATTAGTAGGATTGGGTAGGTAGAAAGTTTGTATTGATGAAGATCCATTGTTTTCATAGCTGCTAATATATTTTCAGAGAAGATCATCCCAGCAAAGGAAGGGCAGCCCAATGGATCAGGCACAGGTCAGCCTCCCAGAGAACATAATGGATGTGGCACAGGTCAGCCTCCCAAAGAATGCAAGTCTGAAGTTCTTGATGCCTTCAAGAAGGCATCATCCCCAAGTGGAGCCACTGTTAACCACCTATAATATTTGTTATAGCAAAAGGTGGCTAAGACTTTTTGAGCCTTCAAATAACAAATTTTATTGCTAAAAATTGTTGGCTCTTGAAGACTCCTAAAGGCCTCATGCCTCTATCCAAAATCTTCATCTCTGTTCTCACTTTATACTTTGAAGTTCTGCTGATTTCATAAGAAGAAACTGCTGCAAAATCATCATTTTCCCCCTTCTCTCACTCAAAAATAACCTCCATTTGCTCCCTTTTTCTCCATAAAAACTCCCTTGTTTTCATAATTCCTCTTCTTCCATTTATGAAAATCACTTTTACAAGGTTAAAGACTCACTCTTTAAACCTTACCGAAACCCCCGAACCCTTTAAAAACCATTGAAAATCTATGAAAAAAACCATTTCTTATTAAGGGTTTAAACCCCTTAGGGCCAAGTCTCAACCACTTCCCCTCCACGTGCCCGCACCCTGGAACCAAGTGCTAAACCTTTCGGCGCTTATCGCGTTGGAGAAAATCCAAAGCGCGCAAGTCTGTTTCAATGTGTTAATAAAAGGTTCCGATGCAATTAGCCCTGTGTGTCACAGCCCCCGACCATATTGTTATTCCATGTAACCCGCAGGCCCGCAATCGAGCACTTAGACCATTGAATAAACCATATCCGATTAATATTTCTCTTTGTAAAGTCAAAAACTCATTTTTCCAAAGTTTTGGTCTAAAGAAATCAAGTCACGTGTTAATATGAAATGGTTATATCAAAAAGACCCGATCGCGCAATCGCATCGGGGAATTTCAAATGGGTTGATTGAAAGACCTGCATCAAAATTTTCGATGTGATTGGGTCTTATATATATATAAACTCCACCCCCCCACCTCTCTACTACATATGACTTTCACCCGGGACCAAGTGTTAAAAGATCCCAGGCGCCAATCGCATCACAATATTCCAATGGGTTGATTGAAAATCCCGGGCCCGAAGCTCCGATTACAATTGGCCCTTGTTATATAAAGCCCCGGGCCCATTGTGTTTCATATATCCAATGGCCCCACAGTCAGGCGCCGACCATTTCATATATAAATATCCCACCCCGATCCATAAAAACCTTTGTTTTATTTAAACTTTGGATTTTATATATTATAAGGGTTTTTCCGCCGGTTCATTTTAAAACTAATCCCTGGTGTTGATCTAAGACCGATCCAATGGCCTACACAACATCACATCGCAAGTTTCAATCACATGTATTTGATTTGTCCCCCCGATCGGTCATCCCTCCAATTCGCTCCCCGCCGTTGATCTGATCCTTAGATAAACGACCATCGCTTAATCGCCTCTGCCTTCCCGATCGCGCAATCGCATCAGAGATTTTCATCGCACCCCTTTTCTCCTCCCTCCGATTGTGATCCTCCAATTGGATCTGGACCGTCCACGTGTCCAGATCGGACGGCCCGGATCTAATCTCGCTTTATACCATCACCCTCCACCTTTCACCAAAGGGTTTTCAAAATTGATCTCCACCATCGATCATCGTGCGATCAACAGTTCTGCTCATTTCTTCCTTCCACTCCTTTTAAACCTCCTCTTAGCTAACCTCCACCGTTGGATGATTCCATCCAACGGCTATGCTCTCATCCCATGCCTCTGAAGCAGTAAACCCAAAAAGGCAGGATTTATTAATTAGTTTTGTGTTTTGCAAGTAATCGATGGATTTTTTGTTTTATTAAAAGGAAGGCCGAAGGCGGTGAATGATGATTCCCGCACCTTGATTTATCAAAGGGAACCATTCTCTCGGCTGTCTCGTTGATGTTTTATAAAGCATTGATGCCGTGAAGAGACCTGTGCGGCCTGCACATCGGCAAGACACTGTGATTTAAATCACATTCAAAAGAGTATCAGTTGAAGACATAGCACAACAGAATGAATATTGAAGATAGATTTTGGAATTACGGCTAAGAATGATTATCAAAATCCTAATTCCTAGAATTAAAACACCATTAAAAGAAAATCGTAAGTGTTCAACAGACAGAAAGGCCTCCACCGTCACATTTGAGGGGAATTGATTCCTCTCGGCTACCACAGAGCCACCTGTTGCCTCAAACCATTCAAATAAAGGCTGAAGTTTTTGATTAAGAAAATATCTGCCTCACAGCGCAGCCAAGCAATTAATTCCGCTAAAGAAACTAATGCAAACAAATATCAGCAGAGTTATTTCGTCCTGGATAGAGCCTAAAAGTCAATAAAGCTCCCACTAAGCTTTGATATTAATTATAAAATAGTTAATACAGTGAAACACATGTAAACTTCGTCATCAAGCCCTTCAAAGGCCGAGAATTCATCACTTTGTATTAATTGTCCTTAAGATCTTTTGTTAGATCTCACCTCCTCATTTTTCTATAAATAATTTTGTAGAAGATGAGAAACTGTTGGTTGCAGAACTTTAAAATACATCTGAGCTTAAACTTCTTATTGTAAATAGTATTCACTGGCTCTTGGAGCTCTGCTGGCTATAGATAGGTTAGGCTGAGATGTGTAGATGATTGCTGAACTAAAGCATTGGACTTAAAGCTGTAACTAGTTTGGAGCATCAATACAAGCTGATTTATGGGATCCTGGTCTATGTTGACGGTGATGTTTCTCTAATTGTAACTTGTTATTTTGTTTATGTTTTCATTGTGTTTCATATTTCCCTTATAAAGAAGGGAATGCATAGAGTTAGGATCTACTGTACAACAGTAACCTTCTCTGACTAAAAATCTTTATATATATGTTTTCTTCCAATCTGTGTTATTTAGGAATGATTTAATTCAGTTTAAGCATAGGAATGCTGGCGTTCCCTCATCTTATTGCCTTAGCTGAATATTATTCTTGAATGTTACTTTTAGTATTAGTTAAGTAGAGATGAACTATGGAAGATATGGTATGCCCTAGTCCTAGTTTTATCCCCAAAGGCTGTCTGAATGTTTCCCTTGGAATGTGTTAAAAGTTGGCTAGTTTAGAAGTACTTACCAGATCTTAGGCCATTCTGTGTTACCGTTGTGTTGGCCTTGAAAGTAACAAAGTAAAGCAGAGCTAGGAGAGGATTTGTGGTGAGCCCGACTCGCTATTTTCTACTCCAACAGTTGCCTTTAAGTTTCCCTTTCTTTTAAGATGTTTTTCTATTGAAAGTGTATCAAAGGCTGGCTAGTTTAAAAGTACTTACCAGATCCTAGTTTGCTTTTATGTTCTTCTTAAGTGTTTGTCAAAGGCTGACTAGTTTACAAGTACTTAGCAGATCTTGGGCTACTCTTTGTTCTGCATCTGTTTATTTTCCTTTCTTGTCGTATCATTTCATTCCATAAATCAAACTTCAAAGAGATATTTAGACATAGATGACTTGCCCCATGGAACACTCTTGCCTCTTGCTGTTCAAATTAAACCCTATTGTGACTCCATATCCCAATGGAATAAAACCTGCAATTATCTATCTTTTTGGCTGAAGTTTACTCTGATTTTTTGCAACTTCTCACCTTTGAAACTCTTTGCATTTAGGACTTTCCCTCAAGCAATAATCATGCTCAACCATAAAAAAAAAAACAAAACCCTTGGCCTTCATAACTAGCCTAATATTATTATCCCAAACTTCAAAGACAAATCCATCTTTGCACTTATTGGAGAGATCCCTCTCCAGATTCAGGAGGGCTAGATCCTAGAATCCCAAAGTGATTGAAATGATGTTGCTTCTGTAGTTTTAGTCTCACCAATCTGCTAAAATTACAGATTCCTAACAGGTCAGTGTCACCCAACGAATATGTCCTTATCCTTCTTATCTTCACTTTCCCTACAAATATACCAAAGTCATGATTCTTCCACCCATTCCGCCATCAAATTTTCACATGACCTTCAAATATAAATGAGAAAAGAGGAATAAGTGGGACCAATGACCACAACTTCTCAGTGATTGTTCTCTTTAATTTGTCTACTTTCTACTTCAAACATCACAACGACATCGTTTCTTTATTTTTAATTTATTTTCCACATTCAAGTAGATTCCATTTCTTATCTCAATGCCTTTGTATTTTATAATTAATTAATAAATTATCTTACCAAAATAATTTTTTTATATGGAATTCTTCCACTCTCCAATTTGCACAATCAAATAAACAAATTCAATAAAACAATAATAGCATTCTCGATAGAGAAAACGAGAAAATGTATCTTTGTATTTTATAATTAATTAATAAATTATTTTAATAAAAAATATTTTTATCGAATTCTTTCACTTTCTAATTTGAAGAAGAAGAAGTTATGTTAACGTCTACGAGGCTAACTAGAACCTATGGGACAGATTGCTCTTCTATCTTACTCTTGTATTGTGCCCTTTTCCTGTGAACTTTCATAAAATAAACTCTTTGAGCTTAACTTCTCGACAAAGCTCTAGCTAAATATAATATCCCAAGAGCTAGCTACCAAAATATCTGCATACTTTTCCCTGTTGTCTTTGAAGGCCTCACATTCTAAAATGAAATGCTTTTATGTCTACACTTTTCCATAAGAGCAAACAATACATACTCTTTCCTCCCACACTTCTCTTAGCCTTTTCCAGGGCCCTATTTCACAATGGAGTTGATGCGAATTAGTCCTTAATTGAGTAATAAGAATTTTGGCTTTTCAAGAAATATTGGCACCTATTTACACTTTTTGCTGATGATTATGAGAGGGATTAAACTCTTCAATATAATACTTTTTTTGTCTCCCTAACTTCTTCTCCCAAGTACGTTTGTGAAACCTATCCATAACAAAATATTTTATCTCTTTACTTCTTGTGGGACACTTGCTCAAGCAAATGCCCCATTTTCTAAACCATTTGTTATTTTTCTGCATCCAATTCTTCTTTCTTGTGCACAATATGTCATTAAACAAAACCTTAGGCCATCTTCCCTCTTCCATTTTCTCAATTTTTTTAAATACCTTATGACCCACATCACAGTTATTGCTTGAATAGGAGTCGCCCATGTTTCACTTAACAAGATAGCATATGGAACTGTACTTTTAATTTTGAATTTGTTTCTAATCAAACGTTTCTGAATTTTCTCAAATTTTTTCCACTGCATGCCAGATGTGCTGTTGGCCCACAGTTCACAGCCGTAGAGAATCACCAGAATCACTAAAAGCCCAAAATGAGTTAGAGTGGTTTTCCAGTCCCATAACACTGCCTCTCTACACCTATTTTGAAGAGCATAAAATGCTTTCCACCCCCAAAGTTCTTTTCTTTCTACATCCACCCCATCTTAATCCACGGTAGCTTAGATTTTTGTTGAACTCATTTATGAGGTATTTATAATCTGCAACTTCTTCTAGAATGTTTCCTTCAACAATCAAATAAAAAAAATCAATATAACAATGATAACATTGAAAATATATATATATATATATATATATATATATATATATATATATATATATATATATATATATATATATATATATATATATATATATATATATATATAATCTTAAATAACATATTACATTATAATATGTATATATGAATTATACAATTGAATTTACTTTATAATTTTAGATTCAAATGTAATATTACTTTTTATATTTATGTATAGAAATGGTTATACTTATTAGAGTTTTTTATATTAATATAAAGCAAAATATTAAAATAATTGGAAAAAAAAAAATCGCCTATAATTTTGATAAGCAACAACAAAGTATTTTATAAAACAATTAATTTATGTTGAGAAGGGTTTTATAGGGTGTTTTCAATTTAGAGAAAAATAATAATAATTTTTTTACTTACTCCATTATGACTAAAATTAAATTCTTTTAACAAGGGTTTTATAGCAAGTTTTCAATTTAGAAGAAAATAATAATAATTTTTTGACTTGATTATCTATAAATTTATAAATTTATGACCTGTATTAATTTTTTTTAATTATTATGAATATTTTTCGAAATATTATATATCAATTTTATCTTAAAAATTAGATAAATTACAAATTATTTTTTAATAAAAACTAATTAATCCTTTTAACTAAATTTTTGATCTTATCCTCAAATATTCAATATATATGAAATAAATGTTACTTCTATATATATATATATATATATATATATATATATATATATATATATATATATATGGTGGTCTAGTCTAATTTATATATATGACTAATTTATATATATGAAAGAAATTCAATATATATGAAAGAAATGTTGTGTGTGTGTGGTCTAGTGTAATTTATATATATGAAAGAAATGTTACATATATATGGTGGCCTAGTTTAATTTGTAGACACAAACGGTTTTTTAACCAAACAACAATCTCAAACAAGATTGTGATATTTTGTTGTTTAAAATATAATTTTGAATGCATAAATGGATTGAGTACCCTAAATGGATTTATTCCATTTCATCTATAAGTTAGACTACACCTATCCTTTTTCTAGGGGAATTCAATGCTAGAACCGCTACCAACCAAGCTACTCTATTAAGTAATAACACTAACCCTAACCCCCCTATGGTTTGATGAAGATTATGAAATAAAGCTAGTAAATTGAAAAGAAATTATAAAGACTTAACCGAGAGCCTATTTAGTATCGGTTAAATCAAGCTTTGCAGCTCCCAAGACTTGATTATTTGTAACATGATTAAGAAGTAGCCTACATATGGCCAAATGACTTGTATTCATGGGCTTGGCAACAATGTTGTGGACTAGGATTGATGCCAATTTTCTCAACCGTATTGTTAATTTTGACCTCCTAAATGACCAAAACCCTGATTCTGGCCAAAAAACTTTATCCTTGACCCTAAACCATTGAATAGAAATTAACCAAAATTAACACTTATAAAAACATACTATAGACATGAAAAACCAGACATGGTGGAAAATGCCTGAGAGCCTCATTTCATTCCTCACACATTCTCATTATTAAAACAATGTTTATGATACATATAAATCCATGAGGAGAATGTGTCTCAAGATAGTGCATCTATCTTGGACACTTTGGTTGAGAAAATATCTCAACCATACACCAATCTAGGAGCCTAACTAGTTGGAGAGAATATCTCAACCAACTAGACCTAATCTGACTCCTAACTATGAGGAACAAACCCAATCTAGAAAGGTAGGATTAAATCCCAACTTTCATGATAATAATTAATTTACTAATTTTGGACTTAGAATTGTTTTACTTACATGAGAGTGAGGCTAAAATTCCCCTGCTCAATCATAAGTCCAAAATAAGAACTAGGAACCATCTGTAGAAATTATACCAATGGATTCAATTCAATCATGTAATGTACTAAAACAAGATATTGAATCCTTCTACAATATTTGTGGAATAAAAAAAATGGATCTTTCAATCACATGAAAGTAAGAGAAAGAAGTAAATCAATTGCATAAAAAAAGATATCCCTGGGGAAATAAACTGCTCAAAACCCCTCTACTCTATTGTATAATAAGCCAAGGAATCATGAAACAATACAATGCGTTCTTGCTCACAAGAATCTGTTGCACTCTACTAATCGTCTCACACTGATCTAGGAAAAATTGGACAAACACATAACCAATTCCTTTCCTTCCTCTAGGTTTCCTTTATCACACAATTCCTAGGCAAATAAATCCCGATTAAATAGGATTTCCAACCTTCCTTGATTGCACAATCCATCACGGGCTTCCTATGTCTTTATAATTTCACCCGGGAAATTTGCTATTAATACAACTGATATTTATCTTCTCTTTAACCTTTGTCTCAACTCGGTCTTCATCGGAATTGACATGCATGCATCTAATAATATTGAATCATTAGTTATCTAATTGATCACTACTTGTGAATTAAATACAATTTAATTCATTGGATCTCGCACTAGCTCATCACTCAGTTAGAACTAGTTAAATTGATTTTAACTCAATTAATTTGAGTTAACTAATTACACTCACACCACACTAGTGCATTAACTGTAACTAGACCCCACAAATAATAGAATTAAGGTACATGCCTCACCTTTGACCCTGAACTCGAAATTCTTGAGCTAACTCAGTCTTTCTGACTTAGTTAACTAATACAAGTTGTTATGAGATAAGATTACAATTTATTGTCCAAATTATTTAAGGGAAAAATAAATTAGAAACACATTTTCTTGTTGATTTTCAACACAATCTTCCAATTTCTCATGATGAAACTGTTGATCCTCAAAAACACTGCTTGAAAAACCACCAAAGTTGGATGCTAAAAAAACTTCAATCTGAAGAGAACATGAGTCAGCTGCAAGTCTGATTCATCTCTGATTTTTTCTTGACAACTCCATCATGTGCCAAGCCACAAAATGATCCATCTTCCCTTTGCTTTCAATCAACATAATTTTTCCACTAACAAAATATTTATGATACCCACTAGAAAATTGATATTTTCTACCCACTGGCTTCTTGAATGTTTGATCGCCCAATGGCTTCTTGGATGTTTGATCGCCCACTGGCTTCTTCGATGTTTGATCACCCACTAGCTGCTAATGATGATCACCCACTAGATGATGTTGATGATGTCAAAAACTGCTCACTAAGGTTTTTTTTTTATGCTGTCAAAAACTGCTCATTGTTGGTGTCAAAAACTGCGCATTGCTGCTTTTTTTGTTGACTAAACACTCGTTTATGAAGATGCCTACTGTTGGGTATGTGTTATATTCTTTCCACGAATTGTTGTACGCGTGGCGGGGTGAAATCCCCCCCTGTTTGTTGTGTAGGGCGCAGTGGAGGCCCCCCTATCTAGGGGTTTATAGGGAGTGGGTAGCCCGCTGCACGGGGTCTGGGGCATTGCCCCGAGAAAACATTTTTTGGACCCTATTTTAAGTGGGAAGACCCGCCTATGGTTCTGTGCATGGGTTTACACATGGTCTTGGGGCATGATGGCTTTCGAACCCTGAAATTTTGTATATCTAGTCAAGGGAACTACTGTTATGTTCTAATATAGGGTTAATGGATTGAGGTTTATGAATGCTTCAGCATGTATATATATGTTTTGTAACACTAAAAGGAATACAATGAAAAATGAAGCTGGTAGTCCTGATTTTGGATCTAGGGGAAAAATATCTGTGTATATCTATTTTACTTTTTATGCTCTCGCTATTGTTTATTTTCTATTTTTAAGAATTCCTTTGCAGATAATTTCTGTACTGGGTTAAAACCTAGACCTACTAGCTTCTTTTGCTGATGTTTTCGAGACTTTCGTTTTGACAGCCCCCTTCAATTTCATTATCATTTCCCCCCTTTGTCAACTGAAAGGAGAGACAATCATTGCCATTTCATTTCAGAACTCCCCCCCTTCAGGTTAGGAGAGTTTCACTATCTTCATTATACTGGAAAATTTATCTTCATGTGAGATTAAATCCATCGATAGCACATAGACAATATTTTTACTGTATATAACCACTTCCAAGGATCAATCCATGTATAATTGATCTTCATTCTGGGTGGTTGATTTCACTTACTGCATCTTTGTGATGAATTATTTTTCTTGCCACATTGGTGATAAGGATGGAGGTCAAAACATGTACTCTCCATATGGCCATTTCACTTACAATGGTTACACTTATTATGAGCATTGTCTAGAAAGCCTGCACTTACAAACTGCACTAGTTTTGCGTAATTTGGAACATAGAAATTGTTGTCTTTGTTGTAACCTAGGCCATGTCAATCTTTGTTGAAGGAGATTTCTTCCCAAGGTCTGGTCACTTTCTTGGAAAGACTATCCTACTGTTGTTCTTCATACTTGATGTTGCTGCTAACATTATGACCTTGATTTATTAAATCTTCTATATCACACTAGGAATTAATCATTAACAGTTTATCAGTTTTACAGGTTGCATCAAACTGATCAATTTTAACTTTGGTACTACTCGTTGAAAAATTAAGTAGTACAACTAGCCGGATAAGATCACACGTGTCGCAAATGTCATAAACTTAGTGAATTAGATCAAATGTATCAAAGCTTTCATCAAATTTATGGATGAGGTCTTCAATGTCACAAATTGCATCTAACTTCTCTATAAATTTGGCGTCTAGTAAATCTTTCTTTTCACTTAACTTAATTTAGAGTGCACTAATGATTTTTTATTTCATCTCAAGCTCAATTTGAAAGTATTTCTCTAGATCTAATGTGTTTTTCATTAGATTGATTAAGTTTTGGTTCTGCTTCAACTTCCATTCTAGTAACTTAATTGTATTTTTTAACTCATGATTGCACTCTTTCAATTATTTAATTTCTAGCTCTGCACTTTGAAGACGTTTAGCACCTTTTCCCATTTTTACACGCTCGCTTGAACTGGCTCACTTGATTTTGTGAAATTTTCACTTCCTTGAGTTTACTCACTTGATTGTGTGTATTTGTAAAAGGAGAGTATCGAACACTGTCGAAAATGCACCCAAAAGAAAATTCTTACAATGAAAAGTTAAAATAATATTGATGACTATGTTGAAGACAACAGATTCACTTGAATTAATTCTAGGGCCTATCATTTCAAAATATCTTTTTTATGTCGATGTAGACTTGTCTTAGAGCAATTGATTTTGTAGCTTCATTGAATTGATTTTCTTGAGTGAATTTTCTTGTAGAAGGCTGATGTTGAAAAGATTGATTATGTGTTGTCGCTGCTTGATTGATTGTAGTTTGTGTATTTAAGCTTTATTACATGAGATTGAATTGAATTGATTATCTACATGCATTTGTCTCATTTATTGTGTACCATATTACAAAGAGAGTGTCAAAAAATGGACACAAGTCATGCACAAGCATTCATTACACACGTTGTACCTAAGATCCCCTTATTCTTGATTTCGGGCGAATATCGGACACAAACACCATACAAAATTTATGTTTTATTAAGTAGGGAGTAAATCATCCTGCAATTTCACAACGTTGTTGTGGAACCTTCTCAAGCAATGATAATCTCATGTTTACAAATTCTAGAAACATATTGTCTTCAAAAAATGGATGGATACTAACTCAACCTTCTTCAACAATGAGCTTTCCTAAAAAAAAAACATATCACTCCAAACTTCCAAAAGTTTTTACCTTATCACTCCAAAAAAACATTACAAATACTCCTTATCTCTCCAAAAACCTTCTTTACAAATTCTTGAACAACATTAATTCTCTTTTCCACACCTTCTCTCTTTTCACAAAAAAATATTATAAAAATTACACATTTTCACCACTCTTTCTTTCTTATGCATAAGGTTTACAAAAAAATGCAAGTCAAATACTCTGAAAAAAGAGGTTATAAACTCATGTCTTGGAAATGCACTTTCTCCGAGGCATTACTCCACTTAAGCTTTCCACTCCACCTTAAATTTTCACCTTTTAAGTAGAAGCGAGTGAAGATTATGGGCAAACTATTGATGAACTTGAACAATATATTTCTAATGCACAAGATGAAATACAAGGAAAGGAGGACTCCTTGTAGAAGTTTCAAATAATATTGATTCAAGCTCAGGAAAAGGCCAATGATTGTAAAATTACTTTGGATGCATTAAGTGATTCAACAAGATGTGACATTGACGCTTTTAAAGAAGCTGAACGTGAATTATTATCAATTGAAGATGCTATAAATACAACAACTTTAAGGAAGAAAAATTATGAAGGAATAATGAAGAATACGGTTATTCCAGAGGCTAAAGGGGGAGAAATAGAATTCAAGGAACTTCAGCATAAGCATGAGGAGACTTACAAGAAAGCTTTTATGTTTTGTCTCAAAATTATGGAAGATTATGGGGAGCGAAGCATATGTTTTACAGGGCACAACCGAATGGTAGAATATTTTATTGTCATTGGACAAAATTTTTCTCTGTTCTCAAGCTCCATCTGACCAAAAAATCACCAGATTCGGACCGCCGACTGCAGGCATCCGTGAGAGTGAACCTGGAAGACATATTTGCGAAGTGAGTCCCACAGGCTAAATCAGGGGGTCTATCATTGGGAAGATCTCAATTCTGGGAAAGTGTATTTTCCCATGATTTTGTATTTGCTGAAGCGTCAATGGCGTCGTATATTACCTTGTGTATCTTCATTTTTCATATAATTGTCACACAATTTAGGAGCCATGGAGGCACGTTGTAGATCAACGAGCTAGAGGAGGGGGATGTTGAGTCTCTGATATTAATTTCTCCTCACGATAGTGGATTTATTATTTCAGAAGCAATGAAGGATCTCCCTAGTGTAATTGACCATGGAAAATAGTTGATCAAGCACGACGAGATGCCCACTTCTTCATTTCTGTTCTCGTTGAATTGATATGTGACTGATGGTGCTGGGATTATGACTCAAATTCCATGGTCTTTACTAAATGAATGATTTAACAAGAAATGACTACTAACTTTGGATGAGGCCAATATGGGAGTGGGAATGGTATTTCTTCCTAAATAAGAGCAAGATATTCAGGCATCCAAAGAAATTGTAAGCATGGACATCGAATCAGCAAAGTTTGACTATCAGTTTTAAATCAATGATGAGACATGCAACCTGTCAAGATCTCAAAATAAATTTATAGAGAAATTTCAGAGATATTGCAATGCTAGAGAAAATTAAATTCAATAAAGACTTTTCTCTAACATGAAAAGGAGTGACTGGTGTTATTAACCAAGTATTGGCCCCATTTTCATCTAATAAAATACAAATTAATGTACAAGTAATCTACCGTTTTGACACCAATTTGTAAAAAATCTTATTTAGCTCGGTGATTTTCTCAGGAATTTTACTATAGGATGGAGTCCCCTCTAAGAAATCGATCTAAGCATTCGATCCTATGCCTTCAATAAATCACAGGATAATGTTGATACATAGGTCATCATTTTTACCAATAGAATTATCACCGATGAGGAGTTTAGAATTTTAATGGAGCATGAAGGTAATTTTTCTACAATGATGATTTGATCCAGTATCTAACCATGATGGTGATAATTCCAACCAGACAAGCATTTTTCCCAGCTCCTTCAATCGTAAAAAATATTCACACAATCATAATAACAACTCCTTTATCTAGCTAAAGTAATTTTTTGTCAATTTTGGATAGGTAATCGATTGTTGCATATGTGGTGATCCCTATTCTATTATTTGCTTTGAATTTATAGAATTTGTTGATGAGCACAGTGCAAGAGAATATTTATCACATGATCCCATCAATCACATATCTTTTCTCTTCTCTAGAATATTCATGGAAACAATAGTACCTCAATCCCAAAGAGAAAAACCATGTTCTTTGATACCACATGAAGAAAAATTAACCAAAATTAACACTTACAAAAACATACCATAGACATGAAAAACCAGACATGGCAAAAAATTTCTGAGAGCCTCATTGCATTCCTCACACATTCTCATTATTAAAACAATGTTTATGATACATATGAATACATGAGGAGAATCTGTCTCAAGATAGTGCATCTATCTTGGACACTTAAGTTGAGCAAATATCTCAACCATACACCAATCTAAGAGCCTAAATAGTTGGAGAGAATATCTCAACCAACTAGACCTAAACTGACTCCTACTATGAGGAACAAACCCAATCTAGAAAGGTAGGATTAAATCCCAACTTTCATGATAATAATTATTTTTAATAATTTTGGACTTAGAATTGTTTTACTCACATGAGAGTGAGGCTAACAACCATGATATGAACACAAGCCAGATGGAAAATAATGGTGAGAGACAAAGGCACCCTCACTTTTAAAAAAGTAAAATGGATCTCTTCTTCAAATATTTAACAAGGGATTTAGATCTCTTAACATATAACGATAACATTGATCACAACTACCACAATTTTAGTACGATCCTCTCCAATACAATTAACAAATTCTCTACTGATGTATCATATAAAAATAACAATAAAACTTCCAACCCTTGGTATGAAAAGGATTGTAAGTTTGCCAAGAAAATGATTAGAGATTTTCCTAACAAAACTATAAAGCATGAAAAAATAAGTTTGTACAAAGTTCTTATCAAAAGAAAGAAAAGGTTTTATATGAATAATAGGCATGGGAATCTCATTCACCTCTTTAATGTTAAGCCTAGAAAATTTTGGAGGAATATTCTTGTTCGTAAAATGAAAGAAGATAATTCGACCCCCTTAAAGGATGGGTATATCTAGCTTAAGAATATTTATGAATTTGTGAACGCCATGGCCATCATTATAAACACTCCAATTTGCAAATATATATTTTATTTGGAAAACGTGAAGTTCAAGATAAAGAAGCTCGCTAATGGGAAATTTATGGATATTGTAGGTTACCAATCCAGGTGGATCCCTAATGGCTTAATAATCAAAGTCCTCAGATCGAAACAAAATTAGCACCGAAGAGCTCCTCATAATATTTACAATGACGCAAATGACGTCTCATTCTGAGTTCATTTGTAGAAGATATGTGTTATAGGTCAATTTGGGCATCACTCCTGAAACTCAGATCAGTAAAAATAGGGTCTATCATACTCTAAATCAGTTTCTATTTTCCTTAAACAAGTCATCCCATTGATGGTTTTTATCCATGAAAGTTTCACTTCTTGAATTCCAGCAGAAATGCTCCATTGAACCACCAATGCACCCCTATATTGTAGTAAGTGATTTGCAGAGCACTTACACCCATGCAAAGAAGTGTTGCAGAGAACCTAGGCCCACTTAATAGTGTGTTGGTTGACTTTGAGAGAATTTTCTAATGATTCTGGGAATCTTCCTACTTTCTAGTGGCTTCTAAAAGTGGTTCCAACTATCATACTATCCAATAACCTTGAATATGAAAACCATGGAGCCATTAAATCACTTATCCTCTTATCCCATTGAACAAGGAAACTTCCTCATCCATTTATGGAAAAGCCATTCAATGACCAATTAATGCCAAAATACCTTCATTTCCTATAAATTGAGCACTGATCATAGTGCAAAAGGAGAGAAAGAGATTGAATTTTGTACTGTTATGATGGTGAGAACATAGATGTTTGATTTATTTTTTGCAAGTAATGTTATGGTGTTGGAGTAATGTTGCTGATGTGATGAGGATGGACTAAAGTTGGAGCAAGTTGACATTGAATCGATCCAACTGGTTGTGACTTCTCCTTCTATCTTATAATAAAGAGATTTGTTCTTTTCCAAATACATGTGTTCATGCTTTTATATATGTATTTTCAAATGCAATCGGTTCAGTTTGATTAAGATGAATAGATCATATTCCTTGATGTTGTTTTTTGTCTTGTGTTAGTAATTGCAGGTACCAATCAAACGAGTTCAATTCGACTGGGAGTGACGGGAGAAAAAAATGGAGACGAAGAATAGCGAATGATCACAAGTAGGTGTTCTTCTCTTATCTGTTTATCTTAGGGAAAAAGTCAAGTGTATTTCATTTCTTGTTCTAAGTGCATCCACGACACTTAGGGAAACTTATCTATCCGTAGGTTTGATTTCTGTAAAACAAATTGGTGAATCCGCTGGGGATAAATTTATTGTCCCTGGTTGTTTTATCCTTGTTTGTCAGCCTCTACTACACGTTACTTGCTTCATTATAGTCATTTGAATGTGTTTTTGTGAAATAAGTGTGTTTGTTTTCCTGTTTTGAGATTTCTCTGGCACCAACGCACTGTTGGTCTTGCCACAATTCTCTGTAAAGAATTTTTGGCTTAGATACAGTGCTCTGCAATGCACTGTATCCCACTCAGGGGTGTGTTTCTCCTGTGACCAACCAAAATTAATCATATTTTTGTCTTTTATCATGTAGTTCAGTGTCTTGTTTGCTGAGTTTTCAAGTTTCAGATTGCCTCTAGAGTCCAGTTTACTTCTTCTATTCTTACTTACTTTGGGTGTCTATTTATTCAATTTTTCTTCTTGTTTTATTTATCATTGCTGAAATAGCTCCAAATTTTAAATTTACATTTGATTAGTTATTTATTTTCGAAAGAGGAATTTCCGTACTAGTCTTCCATTCTCTGGAAAGTATTGATTGATTGTTTGTGCACATTTATTTCTTTTTCCTTCATTCACACTTAAAATAAATTGAAAAAGAAAAGCATACATTTTCATATAGGGTTTGTGAGTTTTGCATAGGAATAGCTAGGGAATTTTCATTTATATGTGTTCATTGTTGATTTATTAGGATCTGATTTCTCTATCCCTTGTAGCTAAGGTTTTAATTGTCATAATTTAATCAAAACAAATGCTTATCATCTTACTTGCATTCCAGGAATTTCAAATACATCACGCGGTAAACCTGAAACATAAATTTCTATGCAAGATAAAATTAAAATTTATCTCAATTAACCTAAGGGAGCATTGTCACTTAACAATAACATTTAGAGATCTAGGCTAGAGAGGTGTTCTGACGTCGTAAAACATAGCAGTTGTCGTTAATTGTCTGCAATACATTCCGAGTTTGATACCTCATCCCACGTACGTAAGTATATCGGAGCTTGTCCACATACCTTGAGTATATCGGGCAGTGTTCTAGTATGAAAAGTATAAGGGGATTCTCTCACTGTGCAGTTTCGCATTAAATAGTGCTAACATGGATTGGGCCTTGATCAAATTTGGATCATGGACCTAAGTGATAGCTCAAATTTCAAAGTGCTCAGAAGTGTGCCAAACCTGAGCGACCAGATAGATCTCGTCTTCCTAATTCTAGTGCCATGAACGGTTTAAAAAATTGATAGCATATGAACAAGTTATCGCGATTTGAAAAGTCCAGTAAACTGCAGTTTCTAGCTTTTGACCAAGTTTGATTGGATTTGGAAAATTAAAAAAAAAAAATATTCCAGGGAATATTTCTAGAATATTCCACAAAATATTCCCCAAAATATTCTATTTGTACCAATCATATGCTGACAAGTGGCATTATTTAATTTTTAGTTGGGTTTTACGATTTTTGGTTCAGCCAATGAAAGGGTGACACCACCCAAAGCCAACGGTTCCACTCAGCAGTTGGCTTAACCGTGGGTTTGGGGGTTAGCATGTGGCCACCCCTACCCTAAATTTAATGCTACGGTTAGTAAAATGGTGGATTATTAGCGGTGGCCACCAAATATTTCGGATTTTTCCACTTTTAACTGGATTTAAGTCCAATTCCTTCAAGTTTGGTGGAGGATTTTTACGGTTCATTGGGCAAAATGCGTTTAGGCTCTATCTCGAGCTAGATTCGACCAATTTTGTGGTGCAAATAGTCAATTTAGACTATCTCAGACATTTTAGACTCATTAGTGAGGTTTGTAGATCCATTAGAGGAATTTTGAGCAGGTTTTTTCTTCAGAGAAGTTCAAGGGGCCACAAGTGCCACCATGGGCCAGCAGCAGTTTGAGGCTTAGCCAATGCAGCTAGAGGCCTTATTCAAAAATCCAATAGTAATTTTTTGATTTTTTACATTTTATGGAACTACTGGTGTGGTTTTTAGATTCTGTAGGGGAATTTTGAAGGCCGATATGCTTCAGAGAAGTTCCAGGGGCCAGCAAGTGTTAGCAGCAGTTTGAGGCCTAGCCAGGGCAGCTAGAGGCCTTATTCAACAAAAAGATAGTCATTTCTGATTGTTTTGATAATTATGAATCCATTTAAGGAGTTTACAGAAGATTGTGAGGACTTATAGAGGTATAGAACCCATAGAGAAGTTTTCTTTAACCCTAGAGCCAGGGGGTGCCACTAGGTGTTGGAGGTGAAACTAGAGTAGTCAGAGGCCAATTTCATCAAACCAATAGTCTATTATGACTATTTTTTGGAATTATGAATCCATTTAAGGGATTTTAAGATCCATTTGAAGACTTCTGAAGGTCGAAGAGCCAGAGTGAAGTTTTGGGCAGCTCAGGGCCAACCGTGGAGGGAGGACTATGTTGGGGATGCAGTGATTTTTTTGAGCAAATGATCGATCCATTTTGGAGGTATGATATGTGGTGGAGACATTAGGTGAGGTTTTAGGGATAGAAAAATAATTTTTAAGGATTTAGTGTGATAGAAAAGCTTAGGGAAGCTCAAGAGCACCGACAAAAGGAATCAAGTCTAAGGGGGCCTAGATCTGTTTTCAGAGTGATGATAGCCATGACAGGGATATTAATGGTAGTATAAACCCATTGGTTCAGTTCATTTAACCTTTGGAGTTGATTTTGTAACTTGTAAAAGAAAATTTTCCATAATCCCAAAGAGCCAAGTCACGATGACAACAACTCAAGGAGACGTAGCCCATGATATTCAGGTGAACTCCTAGATTAATTTTTCTGTTATGTGTTGATGTCTATTTGATGCATTATATTTCCGTTACACATGTTTAATTTCAGAAAAAACAAATGGACTTAAATCACTTAAATAGTTAAAAAACATACACCTGTTTCAAATATAAATTTCTACAAAAGTCAAGTATAAGCTAGATATTTTATTTTTTTAACTGAGTGGGAGGTTCTTGAAAAGAATAACAAGTTATCCAACCCATTTTCACATCAGGTTGGTATCATAGCACTTTTTTTCTTGATTTATAAATCAATATCTTGCTTGTTTGACTTGAAATGTGTTTAAACAGTGCAAAGAATTTTACTGTTTGCAAACTGATTGTTTCTTACAATTTTGAGTTTGCTAGAGGTGAAGGGAAAGATACTGTTAGCTATGTCTAGAAGAGGAAAAGAAGGAATAAGGGTTGAAGACATCTTCCTTACCCAAAGGATCTCAAGGCAACCCTTGAAGCACAAGAGGTTTTGTTTGCAAAGGCTGCTTGAAGAAGCGCTTGACTCTATAGCCATTTTGTTCAAAAGCTTTATCAAATTGTTTTTGAAAGATTTATGAATTTTGTTGAAGTAATTATGTTCATTGACATTATGATGACAGCTTATTCAAGTGGGATTTCAAAATCCTCCTCCTTCACAAGATTCTTTTATGAAGACATGAAGCAAGACTTCTTCAGGATGAAGGATATGGTGCAAATTTTGTATGAAGATACAAGAGAAAGAAATAGAATTCATGAGAAATTGGTTTCTATGAAGCAATAGAAAGAATAAATTCTTCAAATATTGCATGAGATGGAGATGCAGCACCATCAAGCCCAAGATGCCTTAACCAAGAACATGTGTGAAGCAGAGGTAATTCGCTTTATTTTTTCTTCAAATTCCTCTTTAGAAAGATGTGTAGGTTCATTTGATAAGCACACTAGAGGTATAGGGTCCAAGTTAATGTTTAAAATGGGCTATGAAGGAAAGGTTTTAGGCAAACATGAATAAGGAATGATTGATCCTATTTTGGTTGAGGAAAGACCTAAGAAATTTGGTCTTGGTTATGTTCAATCTTATGGTAAAAATTTTGTAGCCATGAAGTCATTTGAGGCAACTTCAAAAAGAAATTTTGTTACAAGTTCTAAACCACAAACATGTCAAGTTTTTTTCAAGTTTATTGCCATTGTTTGAAGCCTATGTTGCGGCAAGATGTGTGTAGACATGCATCTTATTTTAAGCATGAGATTTCAGACAGGTATCAAGACAAGAACATTGATGTTAGTCTGCAAAAGAAATCTAGAACCTCTACTAGTTCATCTCCTCGTGAAGGTAAAAAAGATGGACATGTAAGGCAGCATTTGAGATATAATTCTTCCCATAGTCAAGCTGATTATGTTTCTTTGAAGGCATGCCAATTCTGGATGCTTGAATGGAATAAAGAGTTGTTGTGAATATTTTCGTCTGTGTAACCATGTTGTTTCAAAATGCTAGAAGAGGATGAAGGCATACAGGAAACAATTGAAGCGAAGCCAACTTGTAATGAAGGTGCAAAAGCCTTGCACGCATTGCTAGAGAAAGGGACAGGTTGTTTCCCAATGTTGGACATTGCATCCAACTATTCATCCCAAGCACATGAGGCAAGAGGATAGAAATATTGGCAAAAGTGGAACCAAATATTCCATCATTGATGTGAGAACAGATGTTTCACATGAAGAAGATTTTCAGCAGCAAAAGTTGTTGTGGAAGTGGCTTGGTAAGAAGTGGTTTGACTTCTTGACACAGTAAGACATACACTCATTTGTACATATGAAAATTTTAGTTATGTATGAATGTTTCTATAGTAATCTCACATTTGTTTGAGCCACCTTGGATCAATGATCAAGGACATAATTTTCAACTACCTTCTTTCAATTTCTCGCCAAAAATTTCTCAGTGAGTTCAAGGAAGACAATTCTTGACAGGAGGACAAGAGCATTTAGGAAGGGAAGTGTCAACTACATTTGAGTTGTGGTTCAAAGGAAATAGCCATGCAAGGCAAGCGTATGGAGGCTAAAAAGAAGAGGATTTTGTACTCTCATCTACTGAACAAATCAGCATATCAGTCCTTTGGGGTCCAAAATATTCCCAATGGGGAGGTGTGATCAGATTTGGATCATGGACCTAAGTGATAGCTCAAATTTTAAAGTGTTATAAAGTGTGTTGAACCTAATTGAATGGATATATCTCATCTTCCTGATTTTGGCACTGTGAACGGTTCGAAAAACTGACACCATATGAAGAAGCTATCGCGATTTGAAAATTTGAGTAAACTGCAATTTCTGGCTTTCGACCAAGTTTGACTGTATTTGGAAAATTCAAAAAAGGAATATTCCAAGGAATATTATTATAATATTCCCCAGAATATTTCTTGGAATATTCCATTTGGACCAGTCATATGCTGAAAAGTGGTATTGTTTAATTTTTAGTTTGGCTGTACGATTTTTGGTTCAGCCAATGAAAGGGTGACACATTGCCAGCCCTGAGGCCGACATGTCTCCCCAGGAATGTGTAATAAAATTTGGGGGGAGCGGGCTAGAGTTGACCGCTTGAACTCTTTCCTGTGATTCCCACATCTTACCACTCAGGCTGTGTGTTATTTCTTACCCCTTAGGGTCGCCAGAACTATATAAATTTTAATGGTGTGATATATGGGGGGGGACCGCCGACGGTCCAACTCACCGGCGGCCCAAATGATAATGGTCACATGGTATATATGTAAACTTCCACATGTATTTTAACCCTGACAGTTATGAAACCATTAACTTTGGTGACATTAAACTCAAACCTATCACATGTGCAATCACCGCGACCCAACGCTAATGGTTCCGCTTGGCGGTTGGCTTAACCGCGGGTTTGGGGGTCGGCATGTGGCCACCCCCTACCCTAAATTTAATTATATGGTTATTAAATTGGTGGAGTATTAGTGGCAGCCACCAAATATTTCACATTTTTCCACTTTTAACTAGAATTAAGTCCAATTCCTTCAAGTTTGGTCGAGGATTTTTAGGGGTCATTGGGCAAAATGAGTTTAGGCTCTACCTTGAGCTAGATTCAACCAGTTTTGGGGTTCAAATAGTCAATTTCGACTATATAAAGCATTTCAGACAAATTGGTGAGGGTTGTAGGGCCATCAGAGGACTTTTGAGCAATTTTTTTCTTCAGAGAAGGTTAAGGGGCCACTAGGGTCACCATGGGCCAACATCAGTTTGAGGCTTAGCCTGTAATATTCCAAAATTTGCACATAGCAATTTGGAATATTAGATTTTGCTACTTTCATATAGGAGAGGAATAAATGGGTAAGGAGGCCCATGAAAAATAAAATTATGAATTAATTCCACCTTAGTAAGGAAGGATATCACCTTAGGAGCTGGTTTTACACTTCCAAGTGTGAACAACGACAAATTAGGAGGAAGAAATCACTCAAAGAAACTAGCTCAATGTGAACGAGGATCAACCTAGACACACATATGAGAACCAGATTGAAGATCCCTTAGTGTGGAAAGAGGCATTTCAGGTGGATAACTTCCAATTGACCAAGTCAACAACATTGTTACAAAGAGGAGTGAAGCTAGCTAGGGCAGCGCAATTTTGAAAGAGGAAGCTTCATGAGGAGGTCACCTCAACATTGTGTGGGGTCCGGGGTGAGGAGGCTCACCAAAGATAAAAGAAAGGAATATCATCAAAGGGAATTCATTCATGTATTCAGCTATCTTATTCTTGTGACTAATTGCAAGCTTCAGTTGTTTAGCCAGAGTTGCTGCACTGCTTAGTGCAAAGAATTCCCGTGCGAGAATTCCATCCAATATTTGGATCAACTTGCTTAAGGGATCAAGAGAGAAGGATTTGGGATTAATTTCAGAAATTGTATTGGGTCCATTCATCTACATTCAGCCACAGCGCAGTTCCCTTCAGTAAAATGCATCTTTTATGTAGGGGCAGCAGCAGCAGGGTTGTACCCTTTGATTTGATGATAGTCTTTGAGGATGAGGTGCTCATTTCCCTCCGGGAGTTATAATAAGAGGGCTAGAGCCATTTTATTGTATTATTATATCATCTCATGTCATATTCAGCCATGTATAATACAGGTATGCAATGACTACGTTATTTTCTGCAGTACTGCTTGTTATTCATGCATTTTGCCGGAAACCTTTGCCGGGTGTCTTGTTTATGCTGTATAAGGGGTTAAACCTCCATTTCTTTGTTGTATGATAAATATAAGCTCTAAATCAGACTTATTTCATCAATTTATATAGAAACCAACATTACAATAATGCATTCCTTGCTTCAGTAGTTGCTACATGAGCTAGGCTATGGGGTTTTGGCTTATTTTAGCTGCATAGACTTCGGAGATCTGTTTATATGAGCTAGGGTCATTTTTTTCACCTAAAATTATGCATGTGAGTTTTATATCATGTCTTCTCAGTGATCCAAGTCCCATTTCTCACTTTTATAGTGTTATTTTTTGAAGACAGCTGTTTATGCTCTATATTGCTGCATTTCCCCACCCAGGAAGGAGAATATAGATCATATTATTTTTGAGTTTATTTAATATACTGGTATGATGTTATTAGACATATAATGAGCTGCTCTACATTTCCATGCTGATGGTTTTCTGAAGCTCCACATTGGTAATAACTCAGATTATTCCCAATAGTGTAGCTATTCCCAATTTGGGATATTACAGTGGTATCAAAGCTGCCATATTGGCTCAGATTGTGGATTTCAGATCCAATCAGAAGATAATAAGAATATGAGAACAAAATTATTGATAGGATGAGCTTACTCTCATCCATTTTCGGATCCAAGAAGAAAGAAGAAGAGAAATGCATTGAAACTCCAAGAGGGTTTCAAGGAGGAGAGAGTTGCAGTAAGACCTATAGAAGGTTTCAAGAGGCAGAAGAAGATTCATGCACTTCCTATTATCATAGAGGAAGTGGAGAGAAAGGATACCACTTAGAGCATGAAATCTTGAGTGGGTATTTGGCAGAATAGAAGTGCCAACCGAGGGCTTCCAAAGAGACCCTAGATTTTCCTTAGTTTATTCAACTGAGAGAAGAAAGAAGACCCTGTAGCAAAGGAGAGATTAAAGGCAATATATTCCTATTGTCTAATTTTTATGGGTTAACTACAACAAGATCTTGGGCAAGGAAGCTTGAGGCATTCTTCCTACTTCATCCAGTGGTAGAGAGGGAGGCAGCAGAAGTTGCAGTGCTGCACTTGGAGGGTGAAGCCAATGCTTGGTGGTGCAGTCACTTAAGCCACACAAGAGTGAATTCTTTTTCTAAGTTCACTCAAGAGTTGATCAGAAATTTTGATGAAGAGAGATCAGAGGAGAGTAGGCCCACACCACCATGGGAGGAGGCATGTACCTGCGCTGTCATAACCTTGAGAGAGCAACCTTCTACACCAGCAGTTGGAGCAGCCATTACATTGTAGGGAGGAGTCCTTGTAGCACTACAAGAGGTTCCCACATCTCATCAAGGTATGGGAAGATTTCCACTTTTACTTATTGCAAAAAATCCTTCTAAAATTTGTGGAAATATGTATTCATATGGCCCAGGATCAAACACCATTACTGAGGTAGGGTAGCAGGATTGTACTATGTTGTGAAAGCTTGAATGGTTCAAGGAGAAGATGAACCATCATTCTCATGGACCCCTGATGAGTTGCACAAAAACCTTGAGGTTGAAGTGTGATCTTTTGGAGGGAGTCATGAACCTTGAGATGGAGTATGAGGTAGCAACTATACCATGGGAGAAGCTATCAGCGCTGTCAAACAATAGCAGTGAGGGGGCTTTTCCTTTATTAGCTTTAGGTCTTGATGGATTCAATATGTCCATGGAATTGAGGTCTTCTATAAAGGATCTCCAAGGAAATACATTGCAACATCTCATGGCATGCATAAAAGAGGAACTAATTGTGGAGGATGATAGCCAACATGAGAAGAATGCCAAGATGAAGAATGGTAGAAGGCATTCATCGGTGAACAAGTGGATGTGGATAGAGAGAAAGAAGCTAGAGAGATACTTTCAAATATATGATACTGGGAAGCAGGAGGCAAAACTGCGTTGGCTACTCTTGAGAGAGTTTGGCCATCATGAGACATATCCTTTTTCCAAGGGTATGTGGGAGGAGAGTACTTGGCAGGGTACTTGAATCATATGGCAAGGAGTGGGAGAGCATTATGATGATGTGATATTTTCACCACATGGGTTGTGTGATGGAAGAAGGATGAGGCAACAAAGGCACTTGTTGCTTTGGAGGATTGAGAGAGAGTAAGGGAAAAATTTCTCTCACATTTTGCATGATGTTGCAATGGGAGGAGTCTTTGACATTGGACATGTTAGAGAATGGATTTATGAGTTGGAAAGAGCCTATTTGCATAGGCCAACAGCGCTGTCACTATGAAGCAACAACTTGTTGATGGAGTGTTCCAAGGATCACTTCATATTTGATGCACATGGTGGGTATAGAGGAGGTGAGATTGGTAGAGTGGTGGATGGACTCATGGGTTATTGTGGTGTGTCCTCTTTGAATTGGATTTCCAGACATGAGAAGGAGGATTTTCATACAGCATGTGATTCATTCCTCTTCATATGGTTATGTCATGCCACTATGGAGGATTTATCTATGGATCTTGTCACCATCCTGCTTCCATCACATGGTAAGAATTTTGTTTTTGCATTTATTGATTGTACCACACAATATTTGCATGCTCTTACCATTTCTTTGTAGTGAATTTCTCTTCAAAGGGGCAGGTTTCTCTTTGGGCTCCATGGACCATTTTTGGCCAGCTATTATGATGGAGACAACCATCTATTGTATGATTTGGTGCAAGTGTTTGGTTACTTCTTGTATGCTCAGTTGATACACTCAGCCATTTACTACTTTATAGTAGATGTGGTGACTTGCACAACTAGCCATCTATCAAGAAACAACTTTCCATGCTATTGTCTAAAGCTGCAGTGGGGTAGGCTACGCTGTGACCATTTGGGGGACTATTGGTACCTTCCAACACCATATGAAGCCTTCAATTTTTCTCTCAATATGATGCTGATCATGATCCTACTTGTTGATCTTATTCTTACCTATATGGGGAGCATGATTGGAGGAGGGACACATGGAGTGGATGTGTTCTTGGGGGAGGAGCATCCCCACACTTTCTGCATTGAATGCTCTAAGAGGAGCATGGGAAGGGACATGAGATGGATGGGATGCCATATGGTGGTAATTTCTTGTCCATCATGTATGAGTTGGTTTGGGCCAACTTGATGCACATCGCTGGGAGAGGGACCTTTGGAGGTCTAGCTTCCTTCTTGCCATTTGAGGGCAACACCATTGCAGCCCAAGATCAAAAAATCCTATACACTTGTCTTAAGTGGAGAGGAAAACAGTGTGGGGTAGGCCACTATGTCTACCATGACCAAAATTTCAGCCCACCTACTTTGTCGGAGCTTCAGGTGGAGGATGATTTGCATGAGTTACCATTTTGGAGGGTGACTCATTTTGTTTGGTTGATAGCTTGGGGAGGAGAGATTCAAATGGGAATGATGAGTTCCAATCTATATCAGCCCTCATGCTTCAATAGGATCTTAAAACAACCCATTTTTGCTTCCATGGATGTTCTACTGTCACAGAACGTCAGCTATTTAGATAGCTTACACACTTGGGAGAGGCAACTTGGAGATATATTAATGAAGTAGCACCTTTATCCTTGGAGGACTTTATCTTATGAGGTTGGTACAGGGAAGAAGAGGATGCTCTTCAGTCTTATCCTTGTATTTTCTTGAGGACAAGAAACATTTGGGAGGGGAGGACTGTAATATTCCAAAATTTGCACACATCAATTTTGAATATTATATTTTTCTACTTTCACCTAGGAGAGGAATAAATGGGTAAGGAGGCCCATGAAGAATAAAATTATGAATAAATTCCACCTTATTAAGGAAGGAGATCACCTTAGGAGCTGGTTTTACACTTCCAAGTGTGAATAAGGACAAATTAGATGGGGACATAGTCAAGTTTGACTAAGTCAACATACATTCTTGAGGAGGAAGAAATCACTCAAAGAAACTAGCTCAATGTGAACAAGGATCAGCCTAGACACACATATGAGAACCAGTTTGAAGATCCCTCAGTGTGAAAAGAGGCATTGTAGGTGGATAAGTTCCAGTTGACCAAGTCAACAACATTGTTACAAAGAGGGAAACTAGCTAGGGCAACACAGTTTTGAAAGAGGAAGCTGCATGAGGAGGTCACCTCAACATTGTGTGGGGTCTGGGGTGAGGAGGCTCACCAAAGATAAAAGGAAGACATAGCATCAAAGGGAATTCATTCATGTATTCAGCTATCTTAGTATTGTGACTAATTGCAAGCTTTAGCTATTTAGCCGGAGTTGTTGCACTGCTTAGTGCAAAAAATTCTCGTGTGAGAATTCCATCCTCTCTTTGGATTATCTTGCTTAAGGGATCAAGAGAGAAGGATTTGGGCTTCATTTCAGAATTTTTCTTGGGGCCATTCATCTACATTCAACCACAATGCAGTTCCCTTCAGTAAACTACGTCTCTTATGCAGGGGCAGCAGCAGCAGGGTTGCACCCTTTGATTTTATGATAGTCTTTGAGGAGGAGGTGCTCATTTCCATCCAGAGTTCTAATAAGAGACTTAGAGCCATTTTATTGTATTATTCTGTTATCTCATGTCACAGTCAGCCATTTCTAATATAGGTATGCATCGACTGCATTATTTTCTGCAGTACTGCTTTTTATTCATGCATTTTGCCGAAAACCTTTGTCGGGTGTCTTGTTTCTGCTGTATAAAGGGTTAAAACTCCATTTATTTTCTGTATGATCAATATAACATAAGAATTATTTCATCAATTTCTACATAAAACCTCATTAGATTAACACATTCCTTGCTTCAGTAGTTGCTTCATGAGCTAGGCTATGGGGTTTTGGCTTATTTTAGCTGCATAGACTTGGGAGATCTGTTTATATGAGCTAGAGTGATTTGTTTCACCTAAAATTCTTCATGTGAGTTTTATATCATGTCTTCTCAGGGATCCAAGTCCCATTTCTCACTTGTATAGCATTATTTTCTGAAGACAGTTGTTTATTCTCTATATTACTGCTGAACTTCCCCCAAAGAGCAGATAGATCATCTTGTTGTTGAGGTTCTTTCATCTACTGGTATGATGTTATTAGACATATAATGAGATTCTCTACATTTACATGCTCATGGTTTGTTGAAGCTCCACATTGGTAATAACTCAGATTATTCCTAATAGTGTAGTTGTTCCCAATTTGGGATATTACGTAGCCAGTGCAGCTAGAGGCCTTATTCAGAAATAAAATAGTCATTTTTGGATGTTTCAGATGTTATGAAACTAATTTTGTGGTTTTTATAGCTTGTAGAGGAATTTTTAAGACCGATATGCTTCAGAGAAGTTCCAGAGGCCAGCAAGTGCCAACAGCAGATTAAGGCCTAGCCAGGGCAGTTAGAGGCCTTATTCAACAAACCAATAGTCATTTATGACTTATTTGATACTTATGAATCCATGGAATGCGTTTCTAGAAGCTTTTGAGAACTTATAGAGGTCGATAACCCACATAGAAGTTTTCTTTGACCTTAAAGCCAGGGGTTGCCACGAGGTGTTGAAGGTGAAACTGGAGCAGTCGGAGGCCAATTTCAGTGAAAAAATAATCTATTATGACTATTTTTTGACACTATGAATCCATTCAAGGGATTTTCAGAGCCATTGAAGATTTCTAAAGGTCAAAGAGCCACAGGGAAGTTTTGGGCAGCTTAGGGCCAACCGTGGAGGGAGACCTAGATTGGGGATGAAGTGCTCTTTTTGAGAAAATGATCAGTCCATTTTGGAGGTATGGTATGTGCTAGAGATAGTAGGTGATGTTTCAGGGACATAAAAATGATTTTGAAGGAGTTAGTGCCATCAAGAAGCTCAGGGTAGCTCAAGAGCACCGACAGAAGGAATCAAGTTTAAGGGAGCCTAGATCTGTTTTCAGAGTGATGACATCCATGACAGGGATATTAATGGTATTATAAAGCCATTGGTTCAGTTAAGTTAACCTTTTGAGTTGATTTTGTAACTTGTAAAAGAAAATTTTCCATAATCCCAAAGAGCCAAGTCAAGATGACAAGAGCTCAAGGAGACGTAGCCCACGATATTCGGGTGAAATCCTAGATTAAATTTATTGTTATGTGTTGATGTTTATTTGTTTCATTATATTGTTGTTACATGTTTAATTTCAGCAAAAAAAATGGACTTAAAGAACTTAAACATTTAAAAAACATACACCCGTTTCAAGTATAAATTTCCGCAAAAGTCAAGTATAAGCTAGATCTTTTATTTGTTTAATTGATTGGGAGGTTCTTCAAAAGCATAACAAGTTATCCAACCCATTTTCATATTAGGCCTCCACATATCATTGAGTATATTTGGGAGGACAAAATTAGGTTTCTTACCATCCATAGGTAACTGATTCAGTCGCCTTTATACTATGATACACCGAACACAACATTCAGGGAGATTACTTGCACGTACATAAGTCCTTGGTTTATTGGGTAGGTATATTGAAGTTCACAGTTGCTTGGTAATAATTTTTCCTATCATTACCCTATTTTTGTTTATTTATTTTGGTAAAAAATCAATCAGCAATCGTGGAAGAAGATCAACCCTTTCCCCATTGTTTGCATAGGACAATGAATAAACCATACTTACCGCCAGAAGCTACACCTAGTCGGTGAAGGCGAGCTCGTCCTGACGAGTCTGGACCTCTGGTGCTTCATATTAATATAATTTACTAGAGTCGTCTAATCCTTTGAGTACCGAGTCTCGAGTCATTTATATCGATCCTGGTTTACCTTCTATATTTGAGATGGAAACCTCAAAGTTACCTGAGGACACTGAAGTTGAATTCGGTGAAATGGTAAATCCAGAACCCGAATTTGTTCAACTAGAAGTCGAACCAGAAAATATTGTTATTTTACCATAACATCTTAATCCTGAAAATGAACAACAAGAAGTTGTTACCTTGCTGGAAGATGATCAACCAGCTCATCCTCAGTCATCCATAACTATTGAGCCTTCCTCTTTACCGTAAAGTCAACCACCTTAAATTTATCTTAGGCCTGATGGTGAAGCACTTCCACCTAGTTTAATTTCAATTGAGGAAGAACCTCAAGAAGGGAGTCCCCCTACAACTCCAACTCATTTTGGGTCAGGGCTTCATCTTTACCCGGATTTTCCTCCTTGGATCTACACTGCTCCTGTTGATCTTGCTCAGTCTCAAGTTCTTGTAGATTGTTTAGGGTATTTACTAAGTCATTTAAACATGGTTGAGACACCATCCTAGACTGTACCATGTGTTACAGTTGCGACAACATCTATTGTTACTACCTCTTCAATGTTTACTACGACACTTGAGTCTCATATTTATGGTGGTCCTTCCATCCCATAGCGTTACCATGCTTTATCTAGAACCAACTCTGGTGCCTCCTCTAGTCCATGGACTTCGCCCATGTCATCATCTGCAATTTTATCTGGTTCCTCTCTTATGAGTACTGAATGACCTGATCCTTTATTTACATCTTTAACTCAATATCAAGTTGGTCCATCCAATTACCATCCATCTTATCCAACTTATACTAGACTCCCACCATATGAAGGTCATTACGCTCAATATTATTATATTCCATATGCTGGGGGAAATTTTTGGTTACCCCATATGGAAGTACTCATTCGTTTTTAGGTCAATCTTATGCTGGAATGCATGTTTGTCAATGACAGCCTACCTTTCCTATTCAAACACAAAAGAGTTGCGTGCCCATATTAACCAGTTCAACCTGTTCCATCTGTACCTACTATGCATGTTATTACTTCCTTAGCCATAGCTTAGCGTTCTCAGGTGTGTCATTCAACCCTTAATCCTCAAGTTTCAGGTCTACAAACTCTGTCTTCCCAGGATGGTTTACAACAACCATCTGTATCGGGAATTTTGCAACCACGGGCCATTTTACCCTTATATGGAATGTCACAAACTTCTACTAGTCCCATATATTCACAACCTGGTCCAACCTATTCTCGCGAGCAACAACCGTTCCCATGGAAGCAAAAAAAACAATTCCAACAATATCAAAGCTATCCTCAACTTGGTCAACAAGCCTATGTTGGGTTTGGTCAACAAAAATCTTATCTAGGTCCCATTCAACAGGCCTATCAAGGGTTTGATCAACGAAGTTACCCCTATCAAGGTTACCAGTAGCAGATTCCTTATGGTGGTGCACAATGGCTTATTGCCCAGGCAATTCCATCTTACCCTGGTTACGCTCAACCCGATATAACCCGACAGTTTCCGTTTGTTAGAACACTAGAGTTACCCGATTTAAACTAGCTCACTAATATTCCCATTCATTATTTAACTTGGTGGTCAGTGATTCCTCATAAATTACTGTCAGATATTCCAAAATTCAATGGAAAATTTGGAGCAGATCCGTCTACACACTTTATGACTTATCATTTATGGTGTTCCTCAAATTCCTTGAATGATGATTCTATTAAACTTCGTATTTTCCAGCAAATGCTCACTGGTCCTACTGCAATGTGGTATATTGAATTACCATGAGCTTATTTCGATAACTTCATGGCTTTAGCCACTTATTTTATAACCCACTTCCAGTTACCCATCAAATATGAAACTAGAACGAAGCTTTTGAACAACTTTAAATAGAAAAATGCTACTCACATATCATATCACATACATGAGTGGTGTCGTTGTCGTTGAATGGTTAAAACTTTTGATCCAGATCAGATTTTAGATTAATGGTTTATTAAGTCCTTGTTGCCATATATAGTCGAGGATGTGGCAAAAGTTGGTGTTGTCACTGAAGAGCAAATAATTCCTTATGCCCATCATTTGGATTTGATTTATACTCAGTTAGACATGCTCTATGAAAATTTTTTGAATGCATCACAGCCAAATTTTACTATTCATCCTCCTCCATCTAGTAAGGACTTGCATGGGAGTGATGGTGTGATTGGTTCTGCCAACACTCAGCGAGTACGTCGACCATCAGTTTCTACACTTGATGTTTCTAATCAAACCCATGTTGCATCTGATCCTGCGTCTTCTTCTGAAATACATGTTGCGTCATCTAGCAAGAGAAAAAGTGATAAGAAACTTGGAAATAAGAAGAAAGGGAAAGATAATAAAAAAAAAAATTAACCACCGCAGGAAAAGTCATCTGATTCATCCAGAAATTCTCAGAAACCTCGTTACCCCTATTTGATATATAATGAGGATAATTTTACATGGGACTATCCTCACTGCTCAGAAGTATTGAAACTTTATAAGACTTCTCCCGCATCTGCAGTGTTGACAGATCCTTTTCCGAGCCCGGAAACAAATATGGTTGCTACGGATCCCGCTTCTAGTTCACAAGTGCTTATGTTATCCGCCAATAAGCCCAAACCTGATGTTTTGGTGTCCACTCAAAGTAAATATTACGGTAATCCTCTTTCCTCGTCGAATAGTAAGGCTACAGATCAACCTCATTAGGGGAATTTTGAGGTCTAAAATGGGCCTCCTAAGAAAAATGTACAACAAAACTAAACTTTAAAGAACCAATAGGATTCAAGATGATGATGTCAACCATGGGGGATGATTCACCATTTTTGGAGTAAAAAAGTAAAAACAATAAAAAATAATAAAATAATAAAACTACTTTTTCAATTCGTATTTTTAGCTTATCTCCCTAAGGTTTTACTCAAATTTCGAGCGGGAGTACTCGTTGGATGCAAAATTTAATTCCTCATCCAAGGAGTATCCATGTTGCATACTTTCGTTGGACCCTGCTACATGAAAAATGAGAAATAGATGAAAAAACGTGTTTGCAATCACGTTTTTCATGTATTTTTCATTTTTTGTGTAGCAGGGTCCATGGAAAGTATGTAACATGGGTACTCCTTGTATGAGAAATCAAATTCTGCATCCAACGAGTGTTTTTTCTCGATATTTGACTAAACTCATAGGGAGAAAAGTTGAAAATATGAGTTGAAAAATAGTTTTTATTTTTTCCCCTCTAAAATTTGTTGATGTAATCAAATCTTATTTTATCATTTCCTATATTATTTAATAATTTCCTTAGGAGACCCATTTTAGACCTCAAAATTCCCTAATGACTACTTCAAATTTGTCTGATTCAATTTCATCGCCTATTATTCCTAAGTTAACAATGAAGCCGCAAAAGGGAGTCATTCATAAATTGACTTTCAAACCTCGAGCTCGTGCAACTCAAAATTATAACATATTCGATAATCTTGCTTAGTCACCTTCTGTTATGTCAATGCTTAAGGTTATAAATAATTTCAATCCCCACTCCAGTTATCAGTTTTCCTTATCACTCCATGCATTCAGTTTTAAATCCAAACATGATAAAAATAGTAAAATCTGGAAATGACAATAATTTTTGAAAACAAAAATTTGGAGATTTCACCACTACTAGAAAATGCATAAATAAAACATAGAAAAAATATAATAGCCACACACAGAAAATGACACAGTGATTTTGTTAAATGTGACCCTGGAAAAACCCCCTACAACTCTTGCGGAAAATCAGTTTGACAACTCTTCTTTATTTCTGAAAATGATTTTATAGAGAAATTGAAATAGACAGTAAAAATTCCAGCAACCACAAATTACAACTTATCTCGATTTCTGTGGTTGAAATCCACCTCGAAAAGTGCGCCAATCAGCAAACTATCTAAACAGAAAATTTTACAACAATAAATAACAACATTAAATGTTGTACAATATGCGTCGCAATTTGTGCCCATAAGTCACTGTATGGACTGTATAGAAATGTATAGTTGTCTCTCTCCTTGATTTTCGTGCCCATCTTGCCTCGAAGTTCGTGCCTTTAACCTGCTGTAATTTCTCCCTCGATTTATGTGTTGTACGGTCCTCGAAAAAATGTGTCAAATGTTTTTGTATGGATTCTGCCTTGGAATGTCTGCCAAATAAATGATGTTGTAAAGACTGTTGAAATGTCTCCTTGGGATGTGTGCCAAATTTTGTTGCTCTCCTTCACTTCCTCCCTGCTCAGAAATTTTCTCCTTGCTCTCTCTTCTCTTTCTCTCAATAGCTCATGAAAGAGAAAATTGATCTTTTCTTCTCCTTCTCTCCTTTTACCCTAAATGAACTTTTCAGTAACCATAATATCTAATGCCTTGTTAGCCACCTGTAAAATTTGATTATATCAAAAGGTGGCTAAATCTGTTTTGAGCCTTCAAGGAACAATTTTCTATAACAAAAAATGTTGGCTCTTGAAGACTCTCGAAGGCCTCTTGTTTCTGTCTTAATATTCACTCCTATGCCCATTCCCCATTCAGAAATCCTGCTGATTTCCAAGGCCAAATGTTGCTGCAAACACCATTTTTTCCTTTCCCTTCTTCCCAAACTAACCTCATCTTTCTATCCCCCTATTTCCCAAAAAAATCCCTCATTTTCACATTTCTACCTTTTCCCCTCATCAAAATCCCCTTTATAAGGTTCTAAGACCTCTTATTAGCCTTATCGGAATCCCCAAATTCCTTTGAAAATCCTCAAAAAGCATTAAAATGCATATTTTCTATGTATTAGGCTTAAGCCCCCTTGGGCTAAGCCCTTAGCCTTTCCACCCATACACCCTGGCGCCGTGACCGCGCGCTAAGCAGTCAGGCGCTTATTTCGGTTTAAATAAATATTTCGCAAAACGTTAAAAAATCTTTGAATATTTATTTAAACCGTCGAAATATCATTTTATTAAATTTTCTGCTAGTGCAATTTTTGGAGCAATCTACACCGTCGATATGATCCACAGATCCGATGGTGCAGAGCGCGTCTCCGGGTGGACCCCCCAGCCATGCGCCGTTTTTCCAAAACCGCGTGGTTTTTATCGCACCACTCATCGCCAGAGGGCGGTTTTTGCCCGATGGCCAGCGATTCCATACATCTCTTGACACGCGTCCCTTGTACTTTTTGTGAAACCACCGTCCATCGCGCACTAACATTCGGACCAGGACGCCCAACGATATCGTTGTGGACCATCTGATCTGGGCCCACTGATCCAATGGTGATCGCTCACCGAAGTTGCTCGATGGTTAACAAAGGTGCACGCACGATAACCGGGCCATCGTACAGCGGCAAATCAATCTCCGTCGTCAATCTGATCCGCAGATCAAGGGTCCACAATTCATCGCCTGATCTCTCCATTTGAATTTCCATTGCCCAATCTTGACCGTCGATCTCTGCGCGATCGACGGCTCAGATTCATTCTTCTCCTCTGACCGCCTCATTCAATCTCGACCCTCGATCTCTGCACAATCAATGGCTCAGATTTAATCCTTCTTTTACCTGTTCTACGATCGCTCCTGATCAATCCTGACCGTTGGATGATGCCATCCAATGGCTCCAATCTCCTCACACGCCCTTCGATGCAGTCAACCTATAAAAGTAAGATTTTTTAATTGTTTTTTGTGTTTTGCAGGGATTTTATCATTTTTTCGCGATTTTCAAAGAAGATTCAGAGGCAGAGGGTGACGACCCTCCCGTCTTCGATTCGTCGAAGAAAATCCTCCATAGGGTGGATATGCACGTTGTTTCAGTGATTTCTCAGGCATGGATGCCTTGTAAACCCTGCGCAGCCCTGCACACCAGCAAAAACACCATGAAAGGGGCATAGTTAAAGAGTATCAGTGTTGAAGACCAAAATGTATTAGAATAGAGGATTAGAGACAGTTTCATGGGAATTACGGATAAGACGGTTATCAAAAGCCTAATCCCCAATTTAAAACATAGTTCAAAGAATATTTTAAGGGTTTTATCGACAGGAGCACTTCCACTGTCGTAATTGAGGCGAATGGATCCCTCTAGTTACTAAAATGCCACCTGTGCCTCAAAGTATTCAATCAGAGGCTGAATTTATTGATCAGGATCAGATATTTGTCTCAAACGCAGCCAAAGAGTTACTCCTGCGGGGACTTCAACGCAAATAATGGCTACAGAGTTACTTCGACGCCAAAACAGAGGCTAATTGAACCTTCTCCAACTTCTAAAGGCACCTACAGCCTCACAGAAAATCAAAATTCGCCGAACAAATAATACTAATCAAGGATCTTATCTCTAAATTGTCGGAAAAACTATTTTAAAGGATTAAAGAATAGTCCAGAAGTATATCTTTTCAATCATTAGGCATTGAAAGGCGGAAACAGAGTTATGAAGTAGAGGAATGATTACATCCCCACCTTATGCCTTGCCTGGTTCTCAAAGGCCAGAGATTGGATTAATTACATAATTAATGATACTTGGCCCCTGGGAAATCCTCCCACCTTATCATTCTTCTATAAATACTTCTGTAAACAATGAGAAAATTTTGGTCTCTGGACATCTGAACGTATGTAATAGTTTCTGAAACTACTGATGCCTTGTTTGCAACTGGAAGATACAGAAGTTGATATGAGAAGTTTGAAGTTGTAGAGACCCACCGGGCTTGCTGATTGTAACTGGTTTGAAACATCAAATACAAGCTACTGATTTATGGGATCCTAATTTATGTTAATGGTGATGTGTTTCCTTACTGTCAATTGTTATTTTTCTTAATGTTTTCACTCTGTTCACTTTCTCTAATAAAGAGCAGCAAATATAGAGCTAGGATTTACTTTTAACAATACCCTACTCTTACTGAAAGCTTTATTGTCTATGTCTTCTTCATTTGAAAGTTCTCCTTGAAGAGTACATTAATGCAGGTCGGTTTAAAAGCACTTGCCTGATCTCAATTTCTCTTTGTCATTGTTATCTATGGCTTTTCTTATTTGAATATGCTGAAAGCAGGATAGTTTAAAGGCACTTACCTGATCTTAAGCTTTTCAACTATTTTTGTAATGTTTTCTAAAGTACTTCAATGCAGGCTAGTTTAAAGGCACTAACCTGATCTCAGAATACTTTATGTTGTTCTTATTGAATATGCTGAAAGCAGGGTACTTTAAAGGCACTTACCTGATCTTAAGCTTTTCAACTGTTTTTTAATGTTTTCTAACTGAAAGTACTTCAAAGAAGGCTAGTTTAAATGTACCAACCTGATCTCAGAATACTCTTATGTTTTTATTTAAAGTACATGTTGAAGCAAGATAGTTTAAAAGAACTTACTTGATCTTAGGTTGTTTCACTACATTTTCATCTGTTTGTTCTTCATTTCCTATATGTTTTCATTCCATAAAATCACCTTAAGAGATCCTTTGACATAAGTGACTTGCCCCATGGATCCTTCTTGAACCTCGATGTCCAATTAAAACCCTCCTATGACTCCGTAGCCCAATGGGTTAAAACTATCTTTTCCTTTCTATCAACCAAATCATTCCTTCACTTGCAGACACCTTCACCCTTCATTTTGAAACTACCTTCACCTTCATCATGTCCTTGCCCAACCAAAACAAAACAAACAAAACCCAAGCTCTTCATAACTAGCCTAATATCACAATTTCAACTATTAAAGATCACATCTTTAAACTCATTCATAGAGATATCCCCCTCTAGATTCAGGAGGGCTAGATCCTAGAATCCCAAATTTGGTTGAAATAATTGTTGCTTCTGCAGTTTTAGTCTTACCAATCTGCTAAAATTACAGATTCCTAACATTTCTAGCGACTCCGCTGGGGATTTTTTTGAGTTCATAGTTTCTTGGCCAGCTTTTATAGACTCTCTAGTTTTCGATACAACCACTCAACTCAGAAAAACCAAAAATATTTCAGATTGGTATTAAAACACTTACTCCTACATTGACATTTACCTTTTGTTGTGTTTTACCCCATACTTTTAGACAGAGTCTGGAAAGGGCCAGGTAGGTTCCGGATCTCATCCTCTTTCAGAGGTGAAATATCTGGTAAATTCCCTCCCAGTCAATCTCTGGTTAGATTTTGTTGTGTTCCGGGATATCCTTGAAAAGGGATATTTCACAAGCATGGTGGTGGACCATAAAACATTTTAAATCTGAAAAGAGCTAAAAACTTCCACTTGGCGACTCCAAAATCCTGAAAATACCTTAAGACTCCACTAAAAAGAACCCTGATCATCATAATATCATTCAAATTCAGTTAGAGGACTGTAGGATTGAAATTTAGGTAAACAGATTAGTTAACCATTCAAAGACTGTCATACTTGGTTGAACTTTTCTTATTTATTTGGGTCTAAAGGCATAGCATAGTGGCTTCTAGAAAGATTCACACTAGAGCCTATCCTGACCCTGATCCACCTGAGCTAGTTGATAACCTAGAAATTATCCTTAGGAACTCTCCTAAGAATAATTTATCAACTGTTTTCAGATCACCCTTGAGAACCAATTCAGTCCCTGAAAATCTTTCAGCTCTACAACAATCTCAAGCTGACTTAGTAAATCCATTTAGAACTAGGTCTCTTGGTGATTGAGATCAGTTAGATTCTGAGTCTTCACTATCATCCCTGGACACTAGTGAACCTCTTGGTAGCAGAGAAACAACACCTCCTGATTTTCATTTTCTTCACAATTTAGGTGTCTCTCATCCAAGATCAACTCAGCAATCTATTCCTGGTCATCCACTTCTGCTCACCCTACATCCACTGTTCAAACCACCCCACTTCAGCCCACTATTCATTTTGTGAATCCACCTCCACCACATATCATGGCACCATGGTACACTCCTTTAGTATTTCCTGCACCACTAGTCAATCTTCCACAGGACTATTAGTCCAAAATCCCATTATATGATGCTAGAAATGCTACATCTGCATCACAACATGTGGACAAGATGAATGACTACTTTGAAAGAAATGAAATTGATGATGATTATGTCAATCTTAGATTATTTTCTCAGAGCTTAGGGGGAGAAGTGAGGAAATGGTTCAAAGGTTTAACCCCCCATAGTATCCGTGATGTACAAGCCTTCCATAAAAAATTATTAAACAAATGGGAAGTAAATAAAAACCCTCTCCAAGTCCTTTCTGACTATAAGAATATCCATAGAGACACTGGGGAAAGTGTGCAAGCTTATTGCACTAGATTCAATAGTGTGTATAATGCACTTTCCCCAGAACTAAAACCTCCACAAGGCTCAACTTTAAACAAGTTTCCTGAAGGGTTTGACCCTGAGATGGCTTATCAGCTGAGAGAGAGATATTTTGCAACTCTTGAAGATATGCAAAAGGGTGCTCTTTCTGTGGAAGTCAACTTGATGGAGAAAAGAGCAAGAATGAAAATTGAAAAGAGAGTGTCCTTTAGAGAGGAAAATGCCCCTTCTACTTCCAACTCAAAAATGGAAAAAATGATGGAGGAGATGATGAAGAAAATGAGCATCCTTGAGAGAGCACAAACAAGTCAAAACCAAACTGCCCCTCAAAACAAAAACTAGAATCAGAATTTTAGAAGGAACCAACCTCCAAATAGACCTAGGGAACATGATCAACAGATCACTCCTCCCTTTCATCAAAATTATATAAGTGAGGTTGAGGAAACAGATGAGATAGAAGAGGAAGATGATATCAACATGTTGTGAGTAGATAATGATGACTTTCAGATTCATTTTGATAAGTAACAAGGTCTTTATACCCCTTATGATGACAACAGAGATGATGATGAAAGTTATTTTCTAGACATGGAAAATGTCCTCATAGAATCCAAAAAGGAATATAACCTAAGAAGAAAAACCAGTCAAAAAACTCCCAACACCATAACCTCTGAAAAATCTTCACAAAACAGCACTACAACCAAGCCTAAAATTTTCAAACAAAAGGATAAAATAGTAGCTATGAATTCTGATAGAGATAAAGAGAAAGGCACTCAAAACAAAGAAAAACAGAGTGCGGACATTAGTAGTATTAACACTTCAGCTAGTACTCCTGTGAAAAAAATTGTGTCAAGTGTAAATAGAACACATCAGCAAGCTGATGTAGCTGATAAAGGGACAGCTAATAAGGTTGAGACAAGTTCATCAAAGAACCAGATTCTTTTCAGCCTAGAGCAGGAAATTTCAAAGTTCAAAATCTTTGTTCCCTTGACTGAGTTAGCTGCCCAGAATGTATATAGGACCCAAATTTTGAAGGCTTTAAATATTGAGGATAATAATGACACAATCAATCTTAATGATGACCAGCCAGAGCTCATTTTTGGTCCTAAGATTGAAGGTATGTATCAAGAGGAACCTGTACCTCCCTTTTATGTGAGTTTAAATGTTCATGACAAGATCCTGCATAATGTTATGCATGACTCTGGAGCCTCGCAAAACCTTATGCCAAAGGTGATAATGGAAAGGCTAGGATTAGAGATAACCAGACCTTACAAGGATTTATATTCTTTTGATTGCAACAGAGTGAAGTGCCTTGGCCTGGTCAAATACCTTTGTGTGAATTTGACCCAAATCCTAGCCAAGTGCATGGTGATGGATGTTGTGGTGGCTGATGTGCCTCCTAAGTATGACATGTTGTTGTCAAGATCATGGGGTGCCAAACTGCAAGGTTCCATACAGATGGATGGGACATATGCCACTATCCCTATTTTTGGCCAGCTCAGAAGACTGTACAGAGAGTCACACATGAAATTCATGGTCAGTAGCCCAGAAAAGCCTGAAAATTCCCCCATTTAGTCTGTCCATACTGACCTGGATTCGTTTATCTTTTACAATAATGAATCCACAAAACAGTCAAAGCCAAAACATAGTGACTCAGATAAAAAGTTTGAGGCCCCAAAGCTAGAAATAAATGCAGTTCTAGACATGGAAGAAAACGAGAGAGAAATTTTAGAACAACAGGTTGAAACAACGGACCAAAGTGAATAAAGCCAAGATGGAAAACAACAGACTGCCCATCACGCTCGGCTCCATGACAATCCTGAGGAATGAGACCCAGCACAACATATTGTGGATTTCAGAATAGAACATAATGATGAAACACCTAGTGAACAAGTCACTTTAACAGGATTAATGGCTGATAGGGAGGAAGAGAAAAATGACTCAGAAGTGTCAAAACAATCTGATGCGTTTGAAGACAATAACCAAGATGAAACCGAAAATAGTCCTTTGTGGAGTATGTATTTTGATGGGTCATGCACTAAGAGCAATGTTGGTGTAGGCGTCTGGATTACCAACACTGAAAACAACCACACAGAAAGCATTTCTTGCAAATTAAACTTTCAGTGTTCCAATAACATAGCAGAATATGAATCCCTTCTCTTAGGCTTGCCTCTATTAAAAAAGTTAGGAGCCACAAGAATTAATGTGTATGGGGATTCAGAACTAGTCATTAAGCAAGTCAATGGGGAATATAACGTAAATCATACTAGACTTAGAGCTTACCGAAACAATGTCATGGACCTTTTAAAAACTTTTGAGGAGTCCAAATTGTTTTTTGTTCCAAGAAAAAGAAATATTGCTGCCCAAAATTTAGCTTTTGCGGCTAGAACATGCCTAACACCATTTGAAACCAAAGACTGTACAACTCAAATTAAGTTTAGACCATCTGTGCTAGATAATTAAAAGTATTAGCAGGTCTTTGAGGGTGACAAACATATAGAGGATTTTCTATTGGGAAGGAATGAATTTGAGTCATCTGATTCGCATTCTAAATCCGATGAGAATTGCCTACACAAAAAGTCCCCTAAAAAAGAAAAGCCATCTGGTCCCGTATAAATCAACATGTTAAGAAACAAACTTGAAACTCATATTGAAGAACACAAGGACACAGAAAACGAAGACATTGAGGTATTGTCATCAAAGGACAGTAACATACCTAGGGGGCTAGCACCGTTAGAAGACCTCTTTGATTTTAACGACGCAACAAAGAAGCCCATCGTAGAGTACACAGAGTCTGAGGTCGAAGAATGCAACATAGGCACCGAAACTCAGCCTAAAATGATTAAATTAGCTAGGTCCTTGCCACCAGACATGAAAAGGAAATACGTTGACTTGTTTAAAGATTTTGTCGATGTGTTTGCCTGGAGCTATGAAGACTTGAAAGCCTATGATACAGAAATCATCTAGCACAAGATCCCTTTGAAATAAAACGAAAAACCTTTTAAGAAAAAATTGCGTAGGATTAATCCAATACAACTGCCTCTAGTGGAAAAGGAAATCAAGAAAATGTATGAGGCAGGAATCATTGAGCCTGTGAGGTTTTCAGACTGGGTTTCTAACCTTGTAGTTGTGAGGAAAAAGACAGGAGAAATCAGATTGTGCATTGACTTCAGAAACCTTAACAGAGCCTCCCTAAAGGACAATCACCCTTTACCCAAAATGGAACACATCCTACAAAGGGTAGTTGGTTCAAAAATGATTTCTCTGTTAGATGGTTTTTCAGGGTATAACCAGGTTTTAGTACTCCCATAAGACCAACTCAAGACAACTTTCACCACGCCTTGGGGCACTTTCATGTATGTGAAAATGCCTTTTGGATTAATGAATGCTGGGGCCACTTTCCAAAGGGCTGTGGACATTGCATTTTCAGAGGAGATAGGGCACTTCATTGTAATTTACCTTGATGACATAACAGTTTATTCCAAATTTGATGAAGAGCACCTGAAACATTTAAGAAATGTCCTTGAAAAGTGTAGAAGGTTCGGGTTATCTTTAAATCCCAAAAAGAGAGTGTTTGACCTTCAGGAAGGTAAACTCCTTGGCCATATCATATCAGAAGAAGGGATTAAAATAGATCCAAATAGAGTTGAGGGAATACTATAGATTAGCCAACCAAGGAACATAAAATAATTGTAGTCCTTTATTGGAAAGATTAATTTCTTAAGGAGGTTTATTCCCAACTTAGCAGAGCTCCTTAGAAACATGACTAATATGCTCAAGAAAGAAGTAGGAGTGAAGTGGACTGTGGAAACCAAAAAATCCTTCGAATTGGTAAAACATGCACTCACTCGGGCACCAGTCCTAATCAGCCTAGATTTTTCAAAAGAGTTCCTTATTTTTTCCTTTGCCTCAGAACATACTATGGCAACGGTCTTGTTGCAGGAAAACCCAGAGGGACAGGAACAACCCATTTCTTTTTTCAGCAAGGCTTTAAGGGATGCACCCTTGAAATATAACATAATGGAAAAATAGGCCTATGCTTTGGTGAATGCCTTAAAGGAATTCAGGGTGTATATTTTACATTCCCACATCATTGCCTATGTACCTAATATAGTGGTAAAATACATCTTGTCACAAGACCCAGATGGAAAGAGAGGTAAATGGATTGCTACTATATTAGAGTATGATTTGGAAATCAAACCAACCAAACTTATTAAAGGTCAGGGCTTAGCTCAATTAATGGTTGAATCTAATCTACAAGCCCTTGAAATTAACATGGTAGATGCCTTGGATGAACAAGAAGAATTACCTGCTCCCACTGTTGAAGAGAAGTTTCAAAACTCACCTTGGTACACTGATATCTTGTATGTGCTTACAAATCTTAATGCTCCTCCTGATTTATCAAAAACAAAGGCAAGGTTTTTAAAGTTGAAAGCTCGGAACTATTGTGTTTTAAATGAATGTTTATGTTGGAAAAATTTTGATGGTTTATTGCTTAAATTTTTTCTTGAAGTTGAGGCAGAAAGGATCAAATATGAATTCCATGAAGGAGAGTGTGGAGGCCATCTTTACTAGAAAACCACAGCTAATAAAATCCTTAGAGCTGGCTATTACTGGCCCACCCTTTTTCAAGATGTCCATAAAATGATAGTTGCCTGTCACAAATGCCAAATTTTTGAAGGAAAAATAAAACTTCTTCCTTTACCATTACAACCTATCACTGTTGAAGCTCCTTTTCAACAGTGGGGCCAAGATTTTATAGGGGAAATACATCTTGCTTCATCTGCCCAACACAAATGGATTCTCACAGCCACTGACTACTTCACAAAATGGATTGAAGCCATCCCTTCTAGGAATGCCACAGATTCTGTCATTATAAAATTCCTTGAAGACCATATCTTGTCTAGATTCAGATGCCCTAGGAAGATTATTACTGATAATGCCACTGATTTTTGTTCTAAAAATATGATTTAGTTTTGTCACAGGTGTTGAGGAGGTAAATCCCCTCTGCAGACAGAGGCGATCCCTACTAGCCCAGGAGGGGTCTAGCAATAATCACGAAATGTTACAACGCAAGTTCCTAGTTACGAATGAAAAGACCAAAGATGGAGGCCTACCTGGAATCCAATGCTACGATCTGAAGAAAAGAGCGTTCCCGTTCCTCAGCCTTGGCAGATCACGATCCTCCACGATCTCCGCGGATGGATACCTGCACATGCAAGAAACGAACAGATACAAGCATAAAATCCAGCATACGCAACTAAATATCAATCAGAAAGGATACTACTCATATTAACATAATCGAAAACAGAGTGGAACCATAATCGTAATCATTCATTAAATAACAATCGAAAGAGATTACAACCAATGTTCTGACGTCGTGGTCTCCTTCGGATGGGTCTCCAGTCGTTCATGTCTCGCAAAGCTCGCCAGGGAAAGGGCAAACCTCTCCTGAGTCTCTCGACGATAGTCTCCTTACTTGAGTCGGCCTTAAGGGAAGAAAGAGGGCTCTTACAGCACAAAGGCTCTTGGGAATTTGGAGATTCAAAGCTTGGGCACTTCAAGACTAGCTTGCCATGGAATTGAGCAGGCTTTTATAGATGGGGAAGGAGGGAGTTGGGATCCCTATTATTGTGGGATTGGCCCTATCAACAAGGAAGGTTCCATGGGAGGTGGCAAAACCACTTCCCTTCCATAGAACTCCCGCAGCCAAACCTCCCAACTCAAGATAGGCAATTGTTTCTGAGTTTGTTGAAACACAAATTCCGCCATCTTTATTTAAAAAACACTCCTTAAATTGGCTAGCGCGACTACTGCTCTGGGACAGAGCGCCAGTTGGCACGACCTCTTTGTAGGATTTTCCTCATTGGCGCGAGTGGTGAACTGTCTGCCCGCGCCAATGCAAAAGGAGATGTTTTAATGATTTTTTGCAAGGAGATGTCTTTAGGGCAATTGAAGCTCATGCTTAGAGGAATGCATTGATGATGTTTTCAAGGCATGACAATGTTCACAGGTCAAAAAATGGGTCCTCCATTGTGCGGGACGGGGAATGGTAGGGACGGTGACAAATTACTGTGTAACAGATGCCCCCTAAAGTATGAGGCCCGAGAGAGAGAGGGGTGAAATGCTTTACGAGAACATGTTCAACTGAAGGCCCGCCGTCAGAAAACCTGCGCAGAAAAATACAACTGACATCTCAAGTACATGATGTATGTGTGGTATGGGCGCAGCCATCCGAAACAGAGTACACTATAATCCGGATCCAGGGTATGGGCGCAGCCATCCAGCGAGGATCAAATAAATAGACTCAGGTATGGTCGCAGCCATCCAATCAGCGAGTCATATACATAATGATAATAATCCACAATCGCAGCCTGGATTACAACAGACACAATCCAAGGTCTTGCGCTCCATCTCGACCCAAACAAAGTACAAGTTCGAGCATGCAAATATGTGAGTTGAAGTCGAACATGCAGGAACATCGTCTGATTACCAGCCAATGATGAAAGCTGTTAACAGATGCGAGAGGAACCACCAATAATGACAATGGTCCTCAAGGTACTACAGGTACAATCTACGGCATGTGAATCAATGAGTTGGCATCGAACACCCGCAGAATCACTCGATCGGAGGCCAATGATGAAAACCTCACGTCGAATGCGACGAACCTGCCATTGAGGCATGCAGGCTCCAAGGTACCATAAAGGAGTCTCTAGATCAACTTCCTGGATAATGAGCTGAAGTCGACAGGAAGCGACCTTGATCGAAGGTGGGCCATAATGTTTCCCACATCATCGACACGAGACAGAGGAACATGATGTTTTGTTGTGAATCAGGATCGTATGAGAATCAGAGGAAGGTTGATATTTGCAAAGGTCAACTTCTCTTGAACATATAAACGGCACGACAGTGGACTTGGCAGTATTCGACATCAACGGATCAGAGGTCATGGTGACAAGACAATGAGCAGAGGAGAGGTCAAAAGGGATTATCCAAACCCACGGAGGCAAAGTGAAGAAACGAGATGAGATGTCCCCAACCCGACACGAATGCAGACAAGTGCCATGTTCAAGAGCGACATACTGCCGACGACAACGACAATGGTTCCATTTTTCCCCCACCATTTCTGGCGAGTACCCCAATTATTTTTAATAACAAGCTTGAAGGGGATAGCATATGCTTGCAATATAAGTCCGCCCTTCGGGCGAATCCATCCTAGTGCATTTAACGAGTTCTAGGAAGGAGGAACTCGGAGAACGTCATTTCGACTAGATCCGATGTCATCAGGGTTTAACGAGTCTGACAAAGGAAGAACTCGGCGTCTTTTCATGTTTAGAGAGTTTGAAAAGACAGCAGAAAAGTAAACTCCAAAGGTCCCTTTTTGTAAATAGTTCCTCAGATCCGAAAAGGTAGAAAACAATATCCGAGAAAACCTCCTAGTCACGATAGGCTAGGGTATTCCTTTTTCGTAATCAATCTATCCCAGCCCGAAAAAGGGTTAAATGTATACTGGGTAGATGTCGATTCGTGTCCATTTTAACGAGATCGAAACGACAAGGGCCTCGGAAATCTTTTCATGTTTAGAGAGTCGGAAAAGAGCTGAAAGATGACTCCAAAGTGACTTTTTCGTGTATTTACCGAGTCCGAAAAAGTATAAAATACAACTCGTTTCCATCGTTAAAGTCACAAAAACCTGCTGCTGCACATACCAAGCAAGCGTAAAACCCATTTTCGACATAACATATAGAAATATTCGATAAAAATGACTTTTTACAACTCATTTTATGTCAAAAAGTTATAAATATGCCAAATTGGTAAAAATAAAATTACATTTACTATTTACATTGGTAAAAAGCAACAGTGATCCATTTGGAGCAGAAACTTCTGACGGTGATTGCGAAAGATCCGGTTGACCATTCAGTTTCTCGTCTGCTACAGGTAAGAGGTGCTCCTTTTCTCTACATTTTCATCCATTTTTTGATAGTTTTCCTTTGTAAATCAGTTCTCTAGGGCCACTTTTGAAATTTTAGGGCCGCGCTCATTGGCGCGGGTATCGGGCATGGACCCGCGCCAATGGGCTCTTTTATACAAAGGGCTCACGCCACGTGGCGCGACTATTCACAAAATAGCCACGCCAGCGGCCGAACCTAAAATTTCACCTAAAAAATCGATATTTAAACCAAATTTCATGGAATTTGAGGCCTATCAGAGATCTAACTAAGGTTTTATGACCATATGAATGCAAGTAATCAAGAAAAATGGCGATTGAATGGAAAGAACGAGAGCATGGAGAAGAGGATGAACATGCCATCCAAAGTGAGGCTTGCATGAATGCCCTCAGAAATTGTGGGCTGAAAAAGTTCTTCCTCACACCCTGTCTACGAGCTCAGCCCGAGCTCCTCCAGTATTTGATCAGTATCTGGGATGAACATGAACAGGCCATTGTTCGAGGGTTACGAGATCGAGGTATTAGAGGTGGAGGTTTCAGTGTTTATTTATCCTTTGGATTGTCACTTGATCCCAGATCTGTCTTAGCTAGAGCGAGACCATGCAGGAGAAGATGGAAGAAGTGATGGCACGAGTGTCTTAGAGGAGCAAAATGGGATCGGGGAAGCAGAAGGTGGATATCCACACTATCCCTGATCTGTCATTGGATTATCCTATACCATCGAGGCGGGCTGCGGGTATGAGGGCCTTTCCCCGGGTCTTCTCCAAGCCAACTCTTCTTCAGCCTCGGGAATGCATGAGTCCCTTACTGTTTGACTGGGCAACAACAGTAACAATAAATATGAAAAGGTAGCTCACAAAATGAAAACAAGGTAAACTGAAACAGTTTGGTTATGGTTCCATCCTGGTATCATTCATTCTGGAACGCTTACCAATCTTCCAGGGCCAAGGGGCCTCAGTGGCAGATCCGATACCACAAGAGCCAAGAATGGCTTGCTGGGCAGCATTAATGCCCAGAGCTGGAGGCGGCCAACAGATGTCCTAGAGGCCGGAGTTCTTTAGGTGGTTACGGCGCCAGCTGATTGTCGTGGAAGACTGGCCCTATGCAGGAAATGACTTCACCGGAGACCCATATCTCCCACTGCCAGAAGGAGATGACTAGGACGAGGAGTTGGGTAAGGCCTCATGTTTTTGATTTTTATGTTTTATGTTTTTTTTTTGTTAATACACATTTGTCCTAACACATTTTATATATGTATGCAGATGTGGGACCTGAGAGACCAGCTGGGATGTCTCCAATCTCACGGAGGACATAACTCGCCCCTGATCCTCAGGGAGAGGGTACCGGAGGAGAGGAGTTGATCCAGAATCTCGAGGGCATTTCCCGAGGGATCCCAGACTATGCTCTGCTGGCGGACGTACCGATGGCATACCAGCGTCACATGGTGGGAGTTCCAAGTCGGATCCACCGAATCCTGAGACGCTTAGTGCGTGCAGTCACATGCTATCATGAGCACCATGCGGATTATCTCTTAGGATTTATACCACACCTATTTTTTGGGAGACGTATCGTCTCCGGATGTACTTAAGATGATTATGTATATTTTTGATCTTCGTGATGCACACTGTGCAAACATTTCGAAACACACATATATATATATATACATATGACTATTTTGGATGGGTCTTTTACATGTGATGATGTTTTTTATGTGTCATGTGAATGTCTAATACAAATGTAATCTAATGTATCAGTTACATAACAAACGACCCAACGCGAAATGTATTCACACAATGTATCTACTCACACATTTCATTTTTATGAAAGCTTAAAAGCACATATGAACACACACACATATGCAAACTATGCTTGAAATGAGAAAGACGGGCATGCCCCCAGCATGGTGTCTCAATTCAAGGTGCATGCCCCCCAAGCTTCAGTCCATTGAAAATGGAGTGAAGGTTCAAAACAAAAAGTCGAATTGAAGATGCTTGTGTTTCATTATTTTAACGAGGTTGACACACTTTAAAAGAACCATCCTCAAACAACTTGTTTCATTGTTTTTAGGAGCTCGACACAAGTGGAGGAACTATGCTTCGGGAACCTGGTTTCATTTTTTAAAGAGCTTGACACAGGGAGGAAACCATGCTCTAACCGACCTACATCAAAATGAACAAGAAGGCGGTGCTCCCAAGAGTTCGACTCCCGGTGGAAGGAAAACATCCTGGAAGTCAGGACCCAATGCCCCCAGTACACTATGCACGACGGCGTCTTCACTGAGTACGTGCACAGGGTAGGTAGACACATAGTTGACCTGCGATGGAGCAGATACAACGGGTGAATAAAAACCAGGAGGGGGTGATGGCGGACCAGATGCCACATTAGGACCAAAAAACGAAAGTTGATCAATGGTCACAATCCTTCCTTTATGCGGAAAACAGACCACACGAAAGAGGGAGGAGACGAGCACTCCCATGGCATAGGTGTAATCGCACCCTAGGAGCAGATTGAAATCCAAGGGGCCTGGAACGACCATCACGTCCATATGGACGGTTTTACCTCCCAAAGTAACCGGTAACCTCGGAAGGATCCCCAATGGCTGACTCGTCCTTCTGTTAAAAGTCAACAGATTCTGCATTTGACCTGGCTGTGTGAAACCGAAAGCTTGCCAGGGTAGTTGAGGATAGAATACTCACAAATGCACCTTCGTCTATAATGGTGTTGAGTGCGACCAGGACCAGAGCACATGCGCCAGTCTCGAAAGGCACGTAAGATGGAAAGCGGAATCCTGCAAATCGTCTCCAATCAAAGGAGGCGACCAGACTACTCGGAGGGGATACCATCGAACCGAGAAGGTCTTCCCCTAGTGTTACGGAAGAAGGAGCATCCTCCATAACCTCCATCTCAAAGGCGGGAGGGATATCCTTCGTAGCCTCCATCATGGGAGGCGGAGGAGCAGCTTCTTGAAGTACAAGGAGAGGAGAATCTTTCTCCAAGTTTGAAGAATCTGAAGAAACCAGAAGGACATGGGGGGTGTGAGATCCACTCTCGACAGAAAAGACCTGGTGCACCGCGGATGGGGCCAGTTCCACTGATCCTACGACCAATGGTTGGTCAAGGACAGATTCGTGAATTCGAATTTCTGGGGGTGTGGGATCGACCAAGGATGACTCTTGACCAATCGTAGGATCAGTTAGTGGAGGACTCAAAGAAAGCTGTTTATAACTAGCCAGGAGGCGTGGTGTACAAACAGTTGAGTTGTCCAAAACTCACTTGGCTTCATCCATATAAGGACAAAGGTGAATGGCATGATGTCCTTCACACAAATTATAGGGATTGGTGATCTTACCCTGCTTCTTAGGAGCCTTATCAGCACCAGTTGAAGATGTGCCCCCAACCTGGCTCTCGGAAGTCAAAGGCAACGGCGGACGGCCGTTGGACCATGCTTCGAGCACCTTGGGGATGCCAGGGCAGTCTCAAAGAAGATGGTCTCCCGTGCACAACATGAAAGGGAACTTGACTTGCCGTGGAGGGTTGGAAGGTTTATCAAGAGGAGATATTTCAGAAACAGTGGCTGTACTTTTAGCCTCTCGCTTATCAGACTTCTTCTTCTTTGTCTTCTTCTTCTTCTTCTTAACCCCCTGGTTACTTGAATCCAGAATTTCACCAGGCGAAGTAGAAGATGAGGACGCAGAAATAGGCGAAGAAGGGGAGAGGTCCACCTTGGAATCAACATGGTGTTGTTCCAGCGGAGGAACTGATTGAACAGTAGTGGAGACATTCGGGACTACAGAGGTTGTGAACAACCAAATAGGCAACCCAACAGTTAACCCAGGAAGGGACAACGTTGCCATGTAAGGAGCACCAACATTTCCAAAAGGAGGAAAATGACCAGGATTCCCTTCTGAGGGGATACCTTGGTTGGTAAACTCTAAAAAATTTGCCATCAAAACTCAAAAACCACACACGGGCTGAAAAAGAGTCAAGACACACGATCAAACGGTCAACAAGCAATATCTAAGAGGGCGTATAATCGTGGGTGATTAATTTTTACCACATTGAAAAATAAGAAACTCTACTGTTTCATGTTTTAAGAGTCGAGAAACGATAAAAAGATGACTCTATCTCTTTCAGATTTGACACAAGCGTGAAAGGACAAGCGCTTGACGCTCTTTTCAAATTTAGGGAGTCAGAAAAAACCAAATGACTGCTCAGGAATACTAGGCACAAAGGGTGTACCAAATAACCGTGAACTGCAATATACACCTTGGTTTTGATAATGAAGAAGAAATCAACCAAGGACTTTCCGTACGTGCAGGCAATCTCCCCGAATGCTGTGTTCGGTGTATCACGGGTATAGGGCGGCAGACTCGGCTTCCTGTGGATAAAGGATTGAAAACCTAGAGGGGTCTCCCTTTATATACGCGACGGTACGGGGAGCTCAAGTCCGTACTAGCGCTGTCTAAAGCCAAAAGGCGAACGACAGCTGCTAGGTTTAAAGATGCCGTAACATGTCTCTAGCCTAGACCTCTAAATATGTTTCGTTAGATTTCAATGCTGCCTTAGGTTAATTGAATAGATTTTAAAGTTGATCTTCAATTAAGTTTCAATTTTCAGGCCCTATCGTATGTAATGTCTTAAAAGACTCTTAAATGCAAAGCTACATGCCACAGTCCAACATTTCGTTCGATGAAAACTAGTTATAGAAGAGTTGAGAGCTTTTACACAAACGAAATGATCGGAAGACAAACAATGAGATCTCTAATGCAACTAATGAAATTGAAAACTTTTCATTCAAATCACTAATCACTAGTAAAATCGAAAAATTTCAATTTGCACTAATTCAACCAAAAGCACAAGAGTTTTTTTTTTGTAATTTTCAACGTTTGATAGCTAATATGCACTAAACAAACTGAAAACAAACGGAACAACTTGAGAAACGATATTGAGAGAGAAAAATAAGAAAATTTCACTCAACAACACAAGCAATCAGATCCCAAATCGACCAAAGTCTCTCAAAACCAAGAAAAGACTCAAAGGCTCCAATGGACCGTGTGATCTAGGCCCAAAGCAAGACCAAATGAAATTTGAATGAAGGAATGAGCAATCACCCAAAAATCACAACAAAACAATGAACAACTACTAAGAGGATGCGGAGGAGCAATCAGAAAGTTGACTGGACAAACGAAACACCAAAACTCCCAAAGAGGGCTCGATACACTAAGCCACTAGATGCCCTAGGGCTTAAAACATGAAATCGATAGATAAAATCAAACAACCAAAGGACGGAGGAAAATTCCCAGTCAAACAGGGCTCCAACACACTCAGGTAGTCGGAAAATCAAGAAGAAAAGCACTGACCAGACTCAGAGAGCTCAAAACTGAGAAAACTAAAAAAACCTTACAGGAGTGGCGCGACTGTAAGGCTGCAACGGGCGCCAAAAAGCAATTGGCGCGGGCTAAACAAAAGCATCATGCGCCAATTGGCGCGACTGTCGAGCTAAAAAGCGCGCCAGTCGAGTTTCTCAGCCAAAAACAAAAAAGAACTACTCCAGAAGCAGATCAATGTATACTAAGCAAACCAAGAAGCAAAAACAGCAAAAGGACCTAACCCATAAGGCTCATCAAGCAAGGAAAATCATAAAATAATCAAAACGAGACAATCTAAATGAGACAGTGAAATCTAGACGATCCCTAGCGGAGTCGCCAAATTGTTGAGGAGGTAAATCCCCTCTGCGGATAGAGGCGATCCCTACTAGCCCAGCAGGGGTCTAGTAACAATCATGAAATGTTACAACGCAAGTTCCTAGTTACGAATGAAAAGACCAAAGATGGAGGCCTACCTGGAATCCAATGCTACGATCTGAAGAAAAGAGCGTTCCCATTCCTCAGCCTCGGCAGATCACGATCCTCCACGATCTCCGCGGATGGACACCTGCACATGCAAGAAACAAACAGACACAAGCATAAAATCCAGCATACGCAACTAAATATCAGTCAGAAAGGATACTACTCATATTAACATAATCGAAAACAGAGTGGAACCATAATCGTAATCATTCATTAAGTAACAATTGAAAGAGATTACAACCAAAGTTCTGACGTCGTGGTCTCCTTCGGATGGGTCTCCAGTCGTTCACGTCTCGCAAAGCTCGCCAGGGAAAGGGCAAACCTCTCCAGAGTCTCTCGACGATAGTCTCCTTACTTGAGTCGGCCTTAAGGGAAGAAAGAGGGCTCTTACGGCACAAAGGCTCTTGGGAATTTGGAGATTCAAAGCTTAGGCACTTCAAGACTAGCTTGCCATGGAATTGAGCAGGCTTTTATAGATGGGGAAGGAGGGAGTTGGGATCCCTATTATTGTGGGATTGGCCTTATCAACAAGGAAGGTTCCATGGGAGGTGGCAAACCACTTCCCTTCCATAGAACTCCCGCAGCCAAACCTCCCAACTCAAGATAGGCAATGGTTTCTGAGTTTGTTGAAACACAACTTCCACCATATTTATTTAAAAAACACTCCTTAAATTGGTTGGCGCGACTACTGCTATGGGACAGAGCGCCAGTTGGCGCGGCCTCTTTGTAGGATTTTCCCCATTGGCGCGAGTGGTGAACTGTCTGCCCGCGCCAATGCAAAAGGAGATGTTTTCATGATTTTTTGCAAGGAGATGTCTTTAGGCAAATTGAAGCTCATGCTTAGAGGAATGCATTGATGATGTTTTCAAGGCATGACAATGTTCACAGGTCACAAAATGGGTCCTCCATTGTGCGGGACGGGGAATGGTAGGGACTGTGACAAATTACTGTATAACAATAGGTATCAGATTACACTTGGTCATTCTACTGCTTACTACCCTCAGGGTAATGGGCTAGCAGAATCATCAAATAAAATTTTGGTGACCATCATCAAGAAGCTGCTAGAAGAGAAAAAAAAATCATGGCATAACAAGTTAGTGCATGCTCTGTGGGCAGAAAGATTGACCACAAAAAAGTCCATTGGAATTTCCCCTTACCAGCTTGTTTATGGAGCTGATGTAGTATTTCCTACCAGCCGAGGTATACCAGTAATAAAATTGATCCAAGAAATACAGTCAGAAGAGGACAGCATAATTAGGAGGATCAGTCAGATAATACATCTCCAGCAGACAAGGGAAGAGGTTTACAATAGGGCTGAGAAGGTGCAAGAAAACATAAATAAGTTGTTCAACAAAGGAACAAAGGCTTGTGTTTTCAACATTAGAGATAAGGTACCCAAATGGGATTCCAAAAGAGAGGATAAGGGTAAACATGGTAAATTTGACAATTTGTGGGAAGGTCCTTACATCATCCAGTCCACCATTGGTCCTAATGCCTTTTTTCTACAAGATTTAGATGGCATAGATCTGTTTGGGGGTCCTGTCAATGGCAGGATGCTTAAACATTACTTCTCTTGGTCCCTGAATTTTTCTGAAAAGTTTTCTTTTCCTCTTTCCATTATAAATATCTCATCCACCATTGCATTCAAAGTTGGAAAAATCAAAAGTACAAAAACAATAAATAGAAAATAAAAGAGGGCATATTAATAAAACAATAAAGGTACAACCCCATACCAAAAAAGAGAAACAAATCTGAAAGTGTGCAAGCTTAACTGCCACTCCTACAAAACACACTTCTAGTTAGTCAAACAACCTAATCTTGACTAATTAGTTTTAAATTTTCTGCTGATAGGATAGTGAATTTGATTTGCCCAAAATGTTTAATATTGGCTTATCAGTAGATAGATTAGGATAGAAATGAAAGGTTCAAACATGTTCAAAATCTGAATCAAAGTTTCCAAGTAAGAGATGACTCCAATTTTTTTTATTTTTTGAGTCAAAAAGATGTAAATCTGGTTCTAATTAACTCAAAATCTGAACCAGAGGATAAAGAAGGAACAACTCGAAAAGAGTTAAAACAGAGCTGTAAAAGGAAGAAGGCCATGATGAGAAATTTTCAGATCTTAAGCCTTCCATTTTGATTTAATTTTTCTGCAAAATAATGTCTATGTGCAGCTTGTTTTTATGCCATAGATCACAACAAGTCAAATAGCTTAATATTGACTTGTCTGTTTTTAAATTTTTGTTGTAGAATTAGAGAATAAGATCTGTTGGACAGTTTAATCCCAACAGATGGTAGAATAGGTGGAGAAGCATCTGAACTCAACTGTTTAATCTGAGTTCAGGGAGAAATAAGGAGTAGAAATAGATTAGATTTCCTGCTTTCAAAATAATAAAATGTTGTGAATAGAGTTTTCCAATCCAAGTGCACTCTAAAGAAGAAAAAATGTTAGATCAGTAGGGTTGGGTAGGTAGAAGTTTGTATTGATGAAGATCCATTGTTTTCATGGTTGCTAATATATTTTCAGAAGATCATCCCAACAAAGGAAGAGCAGCCCAATGGATAAGGCACAGGTCAGCCTCCCAGAGAAAGTACAATGGATGAGGCAACTGATTAGCCTCCCAGAGAAAGTACAATGGATGAGGCAACTGATCAGCCTCCCAGATAATGCAAGTCTAAAGTTATTGATGCCTTCAAGAAGGAACCATCCCCAAGTGGAGCCACTGTTAGCCACCTGTAAAATTTGATTATATCAAAAGGTGGCTAAATATTTTTTGAGCCTTCAAGGAACAATTTTCTATAACAAAAACTGTTGGCTCTTAACGACTCTTGAAGGCCTCTTTTTTCTGTCTTAATCTTCACTCCTATGCCCATTCCCCATTCAGAAATCCTACTAATTTCCAAGCCCCAATGTTGCTGCAAACACCATTTTTTCCTTTCCCTTCTTCCCAAACTAACCTCATCTTTCTATCCCCCTATTTCCCGCAAAAATCCCTCATTTTCACATTTCTGCCTTTTCCCCTCATCAAAATCCCCTTTATAAGGTTCTAAGACCTCTTCTTAGCCTTATCGGAATCCCCAAATTCCTTTGAAAATCCTCAAAAAGCATTAAAATGCATATTTTCTATGTATTAGGCTTAAGCCCCCTTGGGCTAAGCCCTTAGCCTTTCCACCCATACACCCTGGCGCCGTGACCGCGCGCTGAGTACTCAGGCGCTTATTTCGGTTTAAATAAATATTTCGCAAAACGTTAAAAAACCTTTGAATATTTATTTAAATCGTCGAAATATCATTTTATTAAATTTTCCGCCCGTGCAACTTTTGGAGCAATCTACACCGTCGATCTGATCCACAGATCCGACAGTGCGGAGTGCGCCTCCCAGTGGACCCCCCAGCCATGCGCCGTTTTTCCAAAACCGCGTGGTTTTTATCGCACCACTCATCGCCGGAGGGCGGTTTTTTCCCGATGGCCAGCGATTCCATATATTGCTTGACATGCGTCCCTTGTACTTTTTGTGAAACCACCATCCATCGCGCATTAACGTTTGGACCAAGGTTCCTAGCGATATCGCTGTGGACCGTCTGATATGGGCCCACTGATCCAACGATGATCGCTTGTCGAAGTTGCTCGATGGTTAACAAAGGTGCGCGCACGATAACTGGGCCATCATACAGCGGCAAATCAATCTCCGTCGTCGATCTGATCCACAGATCAATGGTCCACAATTCATCGCCCGATCTCTCCATTTGACTTTCCATTGCCCAATCCTGACCGTCGATCTCTACACGATTGACGGCTCAGATTCATCCTTCTCCTCTGACCGCCTCGTTCAATCTTAGCCGTCGATCTCTGCACGATCGATGGCTTGGATTTAATCCTTCTTTCACCCGTTCTACGATCGCTCCTGATCAATCCTGACCATTGGATGATGCGATCCAATGACTTCGATCTCCTCGCACGCCCTCTAATGCAGTCAACCTATAAAGCGGGATTTTTTAATTGTTTTTCATGTTTTGCAGGGTTTTTATCATTTTTTCACGATTTTCAAAGAAGATTCAGAGGTTGAGGGTGACGACCCTCCCGTCTTCGATTCGTCGAAGAAAATCCTCCACAGGGTGGACATGGACATTGTTTCAGTGATTTCTCAGGCATGGATGCCTTATAAACCCTGCGCAGCCCTGCACACCAGCAAAAACACCATGAAAGGGGCAGAGTCAAAGAGTATCAGTGCCGAAGACCAAAACGTATCAGAATAGAGGATTAGAGACAGTTTAACGGGAATTACGGCTAAGACGGTTATCAAAAGCCTAATCCCCAATTTAAAACACAGTTCAAAGAGTATTTTAAGGGTTTTATCGACAGGAGCGCTTCCACTGCCGCAATTGAGGAAAATTGATCCCTCTAGTTACTGAAATGCCACATGTGCCTCAAAGTATTCAATCAGAGGCCAAATTTATTGATTAGGATCAGATATTTGTCTCAAACGTAGCCGAAGAGTTACTCCTACGGGGACTTCAACGCAAAGAATGGCTACAGAGTTACTTCAACGCCAAAATAGAGGCTAATTGAACCTTCTCCAACTTCTAAAGGCACCTACAGCCTCACAGAAAATCAAAAGGCGCCAAACAAATAATACTAATCGAGGATCTTATCTCTAAATTGTCGGAAAAACTATTTTAAAGGATTAAAGAATAGTCCAGAAGCAGATCTTTTCAATCATTAGGCTTTGAAAGGTGGAAACAGAGTTATGAAGCAGAGGAATGATTACATCCCTGCCTTATGCCTTGCCTGGTTCTCAAAGGCAAGAGATTGGATTAATTACATAATTAATGATACTTGGCCCCTGGGAAATCCTCCCACCTTCTCATTCTTCTATAAATACTTCTGTAAACAATGAGAAAATGTTTGTCTCTGGACATCTGAATGCATGTAATAGTTTCCAAAACTACTGATGCCCTATCTGCAACTGGAAGATATAGAAGCTGATATGAGAAGTTTGAAGTTGTAGAGACCCACCGGGCTTGCTGATAGTAACTGGTTTGAAACATCAAATACAAGCTACTGATTTATGGGATACTGATTTATGTCAATGGTGATGTGTTTCCTTACTGTCAATTGTTATTTTGCTTAATGTTTTCACTCTGTTCACTTTCTCTGATAAAGAGTAGCAAATATAGAGCTAGGATTTACTTTTAACAGCACCCTACTCTTACTAAAAGCTTTATTGTCTATGTTTTCTTCATTTTAAAGTTCTCCTTGAAGAGTAAATTAATGCAGGTCAGTTTAAAATCACTTGCCTGATCTCAATTGCTCTTTGTCATTGTTATCTGTGGCTTTTCTTATTTGAATATGCTGAAAGCAGGATAGTTTAAAGGCACTTACTTGATCTTAAGATTTTCAACTGTTTTTGTAATGTTTTCTAAAGTACTTCAATGCAAGCTAGTTTAAAGGCACTAACCTAATCTCAGAATACTTTATGTTGTTCTTATTGAATATGCTGAAAGCAAGGTAGTTTAAAGGCACTTACCTGATCTTAACCTTTTCAACTGTTTTTTAATGTTTTCTAACTGAAAGTACTTCAAAGCAAGCTAGTTTAAAGGTACCAACCTAATCTCAAAATACTCTTATGTTTTTCTTTAAAGTAAATGCTGAAGCAAGATAGTTTAAAAGAACTTACTTGATCTTAGGTTGTTTCACTACATTACCATCTGTTTGTTCTTCATTTCCTATATGTTTTCATTCCATAAAATCACCTTAAGAGATCCTTTGACATAAGTGACTTGCCCCATGGATCCTACTTGAACCTCGCTATCCAATTAAAACCCTCCTATGATTCTGTAGCCCAATGGGTTAAAACTGTCTTTGCCTTTCTATCAACCAAATCATTCCTTCACTTGCAGACACCTTCGCCCTTCATTTTGAAACTACCTTCGCCTTCATCATGTCCTTGCCTAACCAAAACAAAACAAACAAAACCCAAGCTCTTCATAACTAGCCTAATATCACAATTTCAGCTATTAAAGATCACATCTTTAAACTCATTCATAGAGAGATCCCCCTTGTTGAAAATGCAACAAGATGATGGAGCTTAGTGAAATGAAGTCGCCTTCACTAAGTGGGCCCGCGGGCTATTTTTGGCGCAAAGTCTATTTTTAGACTATGTCTATTTTTAGACATATGGAGCATGGTCTAGGAGTTGCAGTATGCTATTCTTGGATTATTGGTCGAGTTGGTAAAAATAGATGGACCTATATTTTTAGACGTTTGGGCGGAGTCTATTTTTAGACTGCCAGGCTAAAAATAGAAAAGTCAAATATTATTTACCCTTAATAATATTTGGACTATAAACTTCAGTTTATCCTCTTGCAGCACTTCAATTGGAGCTACGGATGTGGTACATGCATCTGAAAAAGGAATTACTCTATTCATAGGGGTTTGGTGAGCTCATGCATGGTTGACTTCAGTTAGAACTCAAGTGGCGGAGTTTGGTGGAGTTGATGAGACAGTTGGTGGAGTTATGTTCGGGTTAACTTAGTTGAACTAGTTTTATTTAGTTTAACTGGATAATACACTAGAGATGAGTGGGGTGAATTAAATATTATTTAATTCACTAAGTATTAAATCATAATTCAACTAAAGAACACATCAGTTGACTGCAGTGCATGGACAGTTCAGTGAAGACCAGTGGAAGAGGTAGATGAAAGGGTGAGTTTGCTATTAGTTGTGACATTAGTTGTGCATGAGATTTTCACAAGCATTGGAGGAGATTGCCAATGAGGATTGCGCAGATCAAGCCAAGGAGATTCGAACTTGGATCTCTCATTACACCAACTTGGATTGCGCAGTAGAGGCAGGAAAACAGTGGATGAGTTTTGAACCGTGACTCGTTCAAAACTGAGCTAGTTTGTGTGTAACTTTTGGAGATAGTACTGAGTAATTGTGAGGATTATTGTGCTATGTATTGTTACATGTTCTCTTCTATTATAATATACAAAATAGCTGGGGGTTTTCAGCTATAAGCTTTCCCCATTACATATTGTGTTTATGTGTGCATGCGACTGTTTCTATTTCCGCATATTGATGATCAATTGTAGAAGAGGTTATGTGTTATGCATGAATTCGAATTAGTGTGTGACCAGGATAATCTCGGTGGATAAATATTCATTATTCAGCAAATTTCTACACCCCTCTGGATTCAGGAGGGCTAGATCCTAGAATCCCAAAGTTGGTTGAAATAATTGTTGCTTCTGCAGTTCTAGTCTTACCAATCTGCTAAAATTACAGATTCCTAACATGGCTAAGATTCATTTAGATCTAGGGATGAGAATAAATTTTCATTTAATTCTCACTTTCTATTTTTTAACTCACCGACTTAAATAAAGACCCTCTTAGCCTTTTATTTCCATAGTCACTTTTTCACTTTCAAAATTTTCATTGACTTTAATAAAGTCACTTTAAAATTAGAATGTAACTTTATCACTTATAAAGGCACTTTAATATTAGACTGAATTTACCACTTATAAAGTCACTTTAGGAAACTAAGTACAAATAAAGTGGACACTTTTCCCTAGGCCAAATATTAAAGCCTTACAGAACCACTTGTCCTCTGATACCCAAATTTTAACACTCCCTCTTACCGAGGAAAGTGTTCCTCACCACTTCCATCTTGTCTCTGAAGTAGACATGCTTGCCCTGTAGTAAGGCTTTGGCGAAAATGTCTGCTACCTGTGAATTTATGGAAATGTACTCAATATTAACTACTCCCCTTTGGACATAGTATCGAATGAAGTGATACTTGATCCTGATATGCCTTGACCTGTCATGAAAAACTGGATTCTTCATTAGTTTTATGCAACTCTGATTATTACAGTAAATCATAGAAGCTCTCAATGCCTGATTAAATATACAAAACAACATCTAGCGAAGCCATATGGCCTCACAACTAGCCAAACTAGCAGCCATATACTCTGCCTCAGCTGAGCTCAATGAAACTCACTATTGTTTCCGAATGAACCATGACACAACTGCCGAACCCAACCCAAAACAACACCCTAAAGTACTCTTCCTATCTGAAGCACAACCTACCCAGTTTGAATCAGTGTACCTTGCCAACCTCACTTCATCACACTGTCTATAATAGAGACCAAAATCCACAGTACCCTGCAAGTAACGAAGAATGTGCTTTGCATCCACCTAGTGCACTCTCCTGGGCTCACACATGAATTGACTCATAGTGTTAACTGAAAACCATATATCTAGTCGAGTGTTGACCAAATACATCAATGAACCAATCAACTATATGCATAGAGTAGGATCCACCAACTCGAAATCAGAAGCGTGAAGATTTTTCCAGTTAGTGATCATAGGTGTAGACATGGGTTTGCAGTTCTCCATGTAAAATCTACTAGGAATATCCACAATGTACTTCCCCTGTCTCAAGAAGAAATGCCCCTCCTCCTGCCACACCTCAAATCCCAGAAAATAATGTATCAAGCCGATATCCTTCATCTCAAAATCTGAAGCAAGATCTCTCTTGTAGCCCTCAATTATTCTCTCTACATCAGTGATGACCAAGTCGTCAACATACAACACCATAATGAGAGGCTCCTCACCTACCACAATGAAGTATAGGTTCTGATCAGCCTCACTCTTTTTGAAAATCAATTACTACAAGTATGTATCAATTCGAGAGTATCAAGCTCTAGGAGCTTGCTTGAGGCCATATAGTGCCTTTTTCAATCTGCATACACGGGTCTCCTTCCCATGCACCTCAAAGCCTTACGACTGCTGAATATAAACCTCCTCCTAAATGAAGCCATTGAGAAAGGTAGTCTTCACATCCATCTAGTGGATATTCGAACCCATCTCTACTGCAATCAATATAATGGAGTGAATAGATTTATATCAAGCTACAAGAGAGAAGGTCTCCTAATAGTGAACTCCCTCTACCTGTGAGAACCCTCTCACCACAAACCGAGCCTTGAAATTCTCTATGCTTCCATCTGCAGCATGATTTATCTTGTAGAGCCATCTGGAAGTAACAACTAATTTACCTTCAGGCCTCGGCACTACCTCCCAAACATCGTTCTTCATAATAGAAGAATAGTCCTCCATCATCTCCTCTCTCCAGATCTCCTAGTTGGATGCCTCCTCATAACTAGAAGGCTCAGTATCAACGATGCTTGTTACCAATGGCATGTAACTACAGAACCGCTTAGGTGGATTAATATCTCTGACCTATCTCTTTGGTCCAGCAACTGATGTGGCCTTGCGCAAGGTGTATTGAAGCCATTTGGGCTTCCTCTTCCCTGAGCCTACTTCTCCCACTGGAGTGAAAAAATCCTCATCATCATCAGAAGCTTGAACTCATGAGGCCTTCCAAATGACCTCATTCCTAAACCTGTGCTTGTAGAATTTCAAGTACTGTGTGAACTGTCCATTAGTGGACTACCCTGTGAATTGCTCTGCGGACTGCTCTGCATGCTGCTCGAAGAAACCCTCACCTGACTCTGAGACCCACTGCTCACTAATGGACCTGACATTGTAATCGATGTACCTCCTGATCTCTGACTTCTTACACCCTGTGCATTGGATCCCTATGATTGACGCAGTTGTTACTGAGGGTCTGGTGACTCTCAATACTCTAACTCCCATGACTTCCTGAAATCTCTCTCCTCCTCGAACTTCAAATCCCACCTAACAACCACTTTCCTCTTCACAAGAATGTATATCTGGTAAGCTTTCGAGGTCTCGCTATAACCCACAAATATGCCCTTTTCTAGAGTAGGTTATAGCCCTATCCTCTTCTCCTTTGGGACATAAGAATATGTAAGGCACCCAAAGATATGAAAGTGCCCAACATTAGGCTTCTTCCTAGAAAAAGCCTCCTTGGGAGTCACATTCCCCAAGGTAGGATGTGGACTCGTATTCTGCAAGTACATAGTAGTGTTGCAGGCCTCTACCCACAAAAATAAAGGTAACCCCTGATCGTGAAGCATGGATTTTGAAACCCCTGTAATGGATCTATTCTTCCTATCTGCCACCCCATTATACTGGGGGTTGTAAGGAACAATGAACTCCCTCCTTATACCTACCTCGGCACAAAAATCAATAAACTCGCCAAGGGTATACACACCTCCATTGTCCAGCCTAAGGACCTTGATATTCCTACTTGTTTGGCTCTCCACTAGAGCTTTGAACTCTTAAAACCGCTTGAATACCTCACTCTTGGTCTTCAAGAAATAAATCCAGGTCTTCCTGGAGTGGTCATCAATGAATAATACATAATACTCATAGCCAGTCAAGGATACAAGAGACATCTGAGCACTCATATCAGAATGAATCAAGTCAAGGATCCCTATCGCTCTCCTGTCACTGCTAGGAAAGGGGGATTTTGCAAACTTACCAATAGCACATCCTCTGCATACATCAAGGTGATCAGAACTGAAATCTGGCACACCAATGGTGATCTCCTACAATTTCCTCAAGGCCCCATGATACATGTGCCCCATCCTACAATGCCAAATCTTACACAACTCTGAACTGCTAGATCTGTTGTCGGTCCTGTCTCGGGTGCTGCTACTCAATGCCATCAGGGGCTAGAATGAGAACTTCTACACTTTAGCATGGTGCACACCAATCACTCTAGTTGAAGTAGCTAGAGTTCCCCTAGGATATATAAGCACCTGCCCTCTCGTCAACAACACCTCATACTCTCTATCCTCAAGTGCTAAGATGAATATCAGGTTGTTCTTCATTCCATGCACATATAGAACATCTGACACTTTCAAGGGAGGTTTGGGTTACCTATCAAATGTCAATGTTCCCACACCAACTGCTATAACAATGTTTTCATCACTAAGTACTACCTCCATATCAATGTAACTCTCTAAAATCTTGGAGAAGTAATCTCTGACTCCTATCATATGGTGTGAAGTGCCATTGTCGACATACCAAATACCAGAATATGCTCTGCTAGTGGAAGTGAGTGCACACTCCCTCTGAAACTGTTTGGCAGGTGATCCTACACTGGAGGCCTCAGAAGCTATGAAACCAAACTCTCGATCAAAGCTCCCTAAGAAGCCCTCTATCTCTGCAAAAGCTGCCATGGTTTTCTCTTTCCCCTTCTTGTTCTTCTTCTTTGGACACACAATAGCATAGTGTCCCAACTTTTGACAATTCCAACATTTGGCTTTGGAATAGTCCTTCTCTTTTTTCTGATGCTTTCCTTTACCTTTGCCTTTGACTGCACTGGTGGAAGCTTTCTTCTTTTCTTTGCCCTTCTTGCCCCTTGCCAAAAATGCCACATTGTCATCCTCCTCCCCCTGTTTGGCTTCCCCAAGATGGTTCTTTCTGATCTCATTTTGAATGCAATCATCCAACAACCTATTCCATCTGTGAAGGTTCTCCCATGCAACCATACCATCTAAAAAACTCTCCCAAGTCTTGGGAAGACCATTAAAATTAATCCTCACCAACTTAGTGGGTGAAATGGTCTCTCCTACAACTGCCAACTCATCTCTCACTGAAGTGATCTTTCTGAGGTATGTTGTGGCATTGTTAGTCTTAGCCATTTTAATGGCCTTCAGTTTATCCTTTATGACCATGTTTCTGTTTTCATTTGGGCTCAATTAAAGCCCGGTCAAGGAAGTCCACATCTCATGTGCATAAGCCTTTCCTCTAACATGAGGAATGACATGATCTTGGACTCCATCCATAAAGAGTCTTTTTTCCTTAGCAGTCCTTTTATTGAAATCTAATAACTATACAGGGTCAGTAGGTACCGCTATTGGGTGTTGTGTGGTATGTACCATAATTCCCCAGACTTCTGCTTCCTCAAAGATGCTCTAGATTCTCTCCCTCCATGCACTATATTTTCTCTGCCCATCTAACTTGTCCTGAACTCTCAAACCTAAAGACATGATTCACTGTCCTATCAAACTGAAATTTTCAAATCTATGGTAAAGGTTTCTGTTTTCTGTGTAAAAATCGGTTTGTTGTAATTTTTCACTTGTTGTCCCAAACTACAATTTTCAGCCAACTAAGCTCTGATACCATGAAGAATTTGAATCCCCACTTTGGTTATTAGTTTTCCTTATCTCTCCATGCATTCAATTTTAAATCAAAGCATGATAGAAATACTAAAAACTGGAAATGACAATAATTTCTGAAAACACAAATTTGGAGATTTCACCACTACTAGAAAATGTAGAAATAAAACACGGAAAAAATATAATAGCCACACACAAAAATGACACAGCGATATTTGGTCAATGTGGGCCTAGAAAAACCCCCTACAACTCTTGGGGAAAACCAATTTGAGAGCTCTTATTTATTTCTAATTTTTTTTTTACAGGGAAACTAAAATAAATAGTAAAAATTATAGCAACTACAAATTACAACTAATATCAACTTCCGTGCTTGAACTCTACCTTGGAAAATGTGCTAATCAGCAAACTTTCCAAACTGAAAATTTTATAGCAATAAATAAAAACATTAAATGTTGTACAGTTTGCCTTGAAATCCATGCCCAGAAGTCACTATATGGCCATAAGGACTGTACGGAAATGTACAAACGTCTCTCTCCTCAATTATTATGCCCATCTTGCCTCGAAATTCATGCCTTTAACCTGCTGTAATTTCTCCCTCAATTTGTATGTTGTACGGTCCTTGAAAAATGTGCCAAATGTTGGTGTATGGATTATGCCTTGGAATGTGTGCCAAATAAATGCTCCTATACGAACTTCTAAAATGTCCCCTTGGGATCCGTGCCAAATTTTGTGTTCTCCTTCACTTCCTCCCTGCTCAGAAATTTTCTCCTTGCTCTCTCTTCTCTTTCTCTTACTAGCTCATGAAAGACTGAATTGATCTTTTCTTCTCCTTCTGTCCTTTTACCCTAAATGAGATTTTGGGTAAACCCTAAGATCTAATGGATGAGATTCATTTATATCTAGGGATCAGAATAAATGTGCATTTAATTCACACTTTCTATTTTTTAACTCACCCACTTAAATAAAGACCATCTTAGCCTTTTATTTCCATAGTCACTTTTTCACTTTCAAAATTTTCATTGACTTTAATAAAGTCACTTTAAAATTAGAATATAACTTTATCACTTATAAAGTCACTTTAATATTAGACTGACTTTACCACTTATAAAGTCACTTTAGTAAAAGAAGTACAAATAAAGTGGACACTTTTCCTTAGGCCAAAGATCAAAGCCTTATGGAACTACTTTTCCTCTAGTACCCAAAATTTAGCAGGTTCTTCAGAATTGTCCCTCCCAAAAGTAAGCTTTGTTGTCAGTAATTGGTGGAATCGACTCGGCGAACTCTAATATTGTATTCTTTAACCATTCAGGCTATGTGCCACAATTGCCAGCACAATTAGCATTTTTTATCCAAGTACATGTCCTGAATTGCCTCATTCATTGGAGTATTATTGATGAAGGTGAATCTACTTGTATCATGTCTATTAATTGCTAGAAGTCACTTGGCTCACCACATTTATCACAATCACCTACAACGTTGAAATATTTTGACGGTCGTACATATAATTCTTGTGGAATTCTCAGTAACCTGCAAGTCGAACTAGGGGAAAAACTATTACTATTGAAGTTGAGGTTCTTGACGGATCCCTTTACTACAATATCTTACTTGGAAGACCGTGAGTTTACGCTATGGCTGTGGTTGTATCTACTTACTTTCGCATGATCACCTTTCCCCATAAGGGCAGCATTACAGTCAATGATCAACCCACCTTCTTCACCTCTAATTCCCAGGAAACTGGAAGTGTTTCGTTTGTTCACAGATCCCCACCATCTCTTCAAAACAATTGTGTAGGACTCTTTAAGGATCTTTTCCTAATGGGCACATTTTTGTTACCATCGCATGCAACATTGGCGAAAATCGCAAAAATAGAAACCTGCAATATGATATCTTCCACTTCATCAAATTTATGGAAAATTCCCAATGATTCTGAAATATATAGGCTGGATGAAACTATGCCACTAAGTTCAATTGAGCTCGCATAACAATCAATATTTTTGTCTTGTGCAACCAATCCTGATCCTTTATCATCGAATTTTTAGGTCGATTGTTCTTTAGGTTATGGCACTTCTTCTGACTCTTGTTCACATGTATTCTCAACTAATGGGAGCATTATGGAATCCATGATGCCGGAAGAAGAACCATGGGAAGATTCTCATCATCAATCCCATCTTCCAGATTACATTGAATATAATCAAACTGAACTATATCACCCTTCATTCGTTGATTTATTTATGAATTCCATTCCTATCCATGCCATTGATTCTGAGAAAAATATATCAAATATCGAAGAAACGATTTCTATCGATATTTCAACCAAACCTGGTGTAGTAGAAAAAATTCATATTGGCGCGTCTTGTTCTGCATTTGAATTTGACACTTACCTCTCTCTTTTTCATGAATTTTGTGATGTATTCACTTGGTCGTATGAGGATATGCTAGGCATCGATTCTAGTATCGCTGAGCACGAGATTAAAATGTACCCTGATGTCAAACCGATACGACAATGCCTTCGTCCTGTTCATCCTAAGAAGGCAGTTTCCATTAAAGAATAAGTTGAAAAACTTTTGTGTGTAGGTTTAATTTACCCTATTCCAATTACCAATTGGGTTTCCAACATTGTTCATGTCATGAAGAAACAAGGGACAATCAAAGTGTGCATTGATTATCGAGATGTTAATCATGCTTGTCCGAAGGACATCTACCCTACTCCATTTATCAACCAAATCATTGACGAATGTGCTGGATGTGAAATATTTTCCTTCATGTATGGTTTTTCTGGTTATAATCAGATCAATATTCGCCTAGATGACCAATATAAAACCACTTTTATCTGTCCTTGGGGCACATTCACTTATCAAAAACTCCCTTTTGGTTTGAGGAATGCTAGGAAAAACTTTAAGAGGGCAATTCATTATTCCTTCCATGACATCAAACACATTGTTCAACCTTATCTATATGACTTACATGCGCATTCATAGAAACGGTTTGACCACCTGGTACATTTGAGAGCCATCTTTTTATGATTTCGTTACTCCAAAATATGCTTGAATCCACACAAATTTCTATTTTGTGTTGGTTCTGGTCATTTTCTTGGTTTCGTCATGTCAAAAGATGTATTTTGAATTGATCCCTTGAAGGTCCAAACTATTCTATATTTCCCGTGCCTTCTAATCTACTTCAGTTACAAAGACTCCAAGGGAAGGCTAACTTTCTAAGGAGATTCATTCCCAACTATGCTGAAATGGCTAAATGATTTACTCGACTCTTGAAAAAAGGTGTTAGCCATCACTAAATTTTTTCACAGCAAATGATGGCTAAAACAAGTCTTTAGCCTTCAAGAGATTATTTTCATAGAAAATTACTCATTCTTGAAGCCTTCTGGTGTTTTATACCATAAGAGTAATCCTCACTATGATTTCCTTCAAAAAATCCTCCAAGAGACCTGTTGTATAAAGGAGATTGTTTTCAGCCATTTTCTCCATCTTTTCACATTCATAATTTCCTCCAAAATCCCCCCATATCACTCATTTGTACCCTTTATATAACCATCATTTTCCTCTCATTTGTCCTCCATTCCCTTTGAAAAAACCCATTTTTACCCTCCATTTCATCGAAAATCCCTCTTAAACCTATAAAAACCCCTTTTATATGGTTTAAATCATCCCTTTTTTCCTCTCAGAACAATAAAAAACCCATAAAATCACATAAAAACCTTTGAAAAAGCTGTTCCGCTCCTATTAGGCCTTAAGCCCCTTCCGCTTAAGCCCCATTCCCTTTTTCGCAATAAAACCAGGCCCTGCGACCAGAGCGCTAAGCCCATTGCGTTTCGACCTTTTTCCTTTCCCCGCGACCATTTTCCTTTGTAAATATTCTCTGCTGATGCAAAGCCCCAATCATTCATCACATCGGCCATCACATATCAACGTTCCCCATTTCCTTTGTCCCAGAACCTTCCTCCGCCAATATGCTGATCCCCCGATGAAATATACATCTTCGATCTTGCCCAAGATCGGACGTCCAATGCTTCATCGTAGCGCTTCATCGCCATCATGCATCAACGTTCGTAAATCCTTTTTCCCCTTACATTTTTTCTTCCGATGGACCGATCTCCTGAGGGCTTAAATCCACAGCCCCTCTTTCCTTGGCTCCCGATCCCTTGCTCCTCCACAGGACCGTGCCCCCGCACCAAGCCTTCAGCCCCCATCGCATCGGCAAGACACATTTTTTCTTCATTTCATTTTCCTTTTTCCTCCGTGGACGATTCAAACTCTGACCAGATCTCCACCGTTGATCTGGGAGATCCAATAGTTATCAAACCCCTCCTTCTAGCCCTTATCCCCAGCCCCTTATTTCTCCGCTCCCGGTTCCCTTTCCTCCATGAGACCGCACCTTCCCCTTTTTCTTTAGCCCCCCTTCCTTTTTTATTTCACCCCTCTGCCCTTATTGTTTTCATAACCAAAGACCTTATTAAATATCAAGAAAACTTTAAAATTTCCAACGTGGGATCTTTTCTCCTCCCACCCTGCCTTACCTTTCCCTGCAAAATATCTTAACCATCGATCTCATTGATTTGACAGTCATGGCACTCCCCTCTCATCCTCCGACCACCCGACATCCATCCTCGTGCATCTTTGCAAACGAATTTTGACCATAGATCGAAGGCCTCAAGCCTTGATATAACGGTTGCCATGCTTCCTAATTCCATCCCATTTCCCATCTATACCCACTACCCGACAAATTTGCTTACATCACCTTGGTCCCACCGCCTCGTCCACCACGCAACTTCCAACATTTCGTGCTCATCCACAACCGTTGATCTTCGGCCTAAAGATCTAATGTTCCTGCACCTGTTTTGCATTCAAATCTCAAATCAAACCAATCATGCATTTTCCACGTGAAATCAGTGGTATTGGGAGGACACGTGTCACCTGACGGACGATATCACGTTATTTTGAGTGTAAACCACTTACCACTCTTGGTGAGCACGAAAGCCATTCATGGTTTTCCCAAAATAATTTTCCTCTATTTCACGCCAAAACTTAATTTTAAACCCTATTTTCGCACATTTTTTCCACAGAACCTCCTCCTACATGCATTTTCCTTCTCCTCACTGCTCCTTTCGCCCTTCGTCGAGCCTCCAAAGTAGTTTCTCCAATGCCGTAGGGTTTTATGATGGTTTTTTTGTTTTATGTAGGTGTAATGGTTGTCGAAGCTAAAGACCACCCCAAAGCCAAACCAGTGGCAAAAACCCCCGGGATGACAATCCTTGGGGTTTAAAGTGCAAAAGGGGATTTACAGGGTTTTTAGATGTTTATCAGGGCCCCATTAAAGCTGGTAAAACAAGTGAAAACCTCAGCATGCCAAATATGCCTGTCTATAGCAAAAAAGGAAAAGATCAGCGAAGAAATTAAAGGATAAAGATTAAAAAATAAAGTAAGAAGATCAAAGACTAAACCAATGATTTACAAGGATAAATCACAGTTAAGGAAAATTAAATTAAAGGTTAATACAGTTAGCAGAAAGGACAAAAAATCCCTGAAGATGATAATAAGGCCTTAAAGCATAATCAGAGGCTTAGTGTTTAAAGCAAAAAAATCAGGAAAGCCTCCAAATGCCACATCAGTGAGGAAATTAATCCTCAAAAATGCCACCTACAGTGTTATTTTCCTCAAAAGAATATAAATTGAATGCATAGTCAGAGATATTTTCCAAATACAACTCAGAAGTAATTTCCAGCCTACCAAAAGCCCCCAAAGTCAACAAAAGTGACTGAAGTAGATAAAAATTAACGTAAAATTAATTAAAAAAGAGTTAAAAAATCTAAAATCTTCTCCATATGGCTTTCCAAAGGCCGAGAAGTATTTACTCTGTATTAATTGAACAATTGGACCTTCTTTCCACTCCACCTCCTCAATTTACCTATATATACCATATGAGGAGCCTAGTATTATTGTTGGTTGAATACTTATCAAGTGTAAATAGCTATTAAGGCATGCTGAAGCTCTGTTTGTAATTGAAGAAAGATAGGTTGAGAAGATAAATTAGAAGTTGTAAAAGACCTATTGGACTTGAAGATTGTAACCGGTTTGAACATCAAATATACAAGCTGATTTATGGGATCCCAGTCTATGTCAATGGTGATGTTTTTCTTACTGTAATTTTTATTTTTCTCATGTTTTCCATACTGTCCACTTTCTCTAATAAAGAAAATCAAATATAGATTAGGATTTACTGTAAAGTACCCTATTTATCACTGATAAATATTTATCTTTATGTTTTCTTCTAATTGTGTTTTAAGGATAATTCAATACAGTATAACCAGTGAAGTGTTGGTGAGCCCATGTTTACTGAGTATAGCTTGAGATATTGTCTTTGAAAGTTCTTGAAAAGTATACTAATTAAAGTTGAATTAGAGAAGTTTATGGTTATCCCTATCCTCTAGTTTATCTCCAACAGTTGCTTTGAAAAGATCCCTTAAGAGTATGCCAAAAGCAGGCTAGGTTAAAAGTCATTTCCTGATCTTAGGCTACTTTTAATGTTTATCTTGAATGTTTTCCTTTGAGAATATGTTGAAAGCAGGCTAGGTTAAAAGTCCTTAATTGATCTTAGGCTATTCTTTGTTTTAAATGTTTTCTCTTGAGAGTATGTCAAAAGCAGGATAGGTTAAAAGTCCTTACCTGATCTTAGGTTGCCCTTTGTCTTCTTGTATGTTTGCTTCTTTCACAACACTTTTAATGTTTCATATCATAAATCAACTTAAAAAATTTCTTTGATATAGATGGCTTCCCCCATAGACCATTCTTGAAACTTGTTGTGAAATTAAATCCTTTTGTGACTCCATAGCCCAATGGATTGATACAATTTCTTACCTATCCTATTAGCTGAAACATTCTGTCAACCTTCTCACACCTTTACCCTTCAAAAAGACTTCCCTCATTTTGATGATATTCATCCAACCAAAAACAAACAAAACCCTTGTACTTCATAACTAGCCTAATATCATATCATAAGCCTTAAAGAAATATCTTTGAAAATATTTATATAGAGAGATCACACTCTGAGTCCAGGAGGGCTAGATCCTAGGATTCCAAAGTGGTTTTGATGTAGGCTCTGCAGTGTTTGTTCTTTCCAATCTTGCAAACTACGGAGACCTAACAGAGTGGCGACCATATTGGGGAAAAATATTGAGTAATAGATAACTCCACAACTCAATGAACCCAAATTTTTTAAATGAGACAAGTGTCACCAAGAATGGTTATTATTGATTGTTGATGGTGAACAACAACCAAGCCATTGAAAACAAGTAAAAATACTTCACCTGGTGACTCCATTGGTATTCTGTAGGCCTTCTAACCCCACTGGTTTTTCCTTAACACTCCACTGGGAAACATTTACCATAATATCATGAAAACTCAGTTAAGAAGACTCTGAGGATTAAGTTTTCTTTGAAAAATATTAGTTATCCTTTAAAATACTGTCATACTTGGCTAAACTTTTCTCATCATTGAGTCTCAAAACACCACATAGTGGCTTCTAAAAGAATTTATACTAGAGCCTATCCTGACCCAAATCCTCCTGAGATAGTTGATAATTCAGATATCATCCTTAGGAAATCACCTAAATCCAAGACTTCAACTGTTGTCAAACCAATTCATAGAGCTAACTCTGTCCCTGAAAATCTCTTAGCTCTGAAAAATACACAAGTTGACTTAAGAAACTCATTTAGAACTAAGTCACTTAGTAATATAGATTAGATAGAATTTGAGTCTCCACACTCACCCCAACATAGTGGTGAACTTATTGATAGTAGAGAAACCACTCCACCTGACGTTCATTTCATTCATAACTTTGGTTTTTCTCATCCTAGATCTGCTCAACAGTATTTTTCTGGTCCAAGTTCTTCTATTATCCATACACCCACTATTCAAACTACTCCATTCCATCCTCCTCCTCCTTTCATAAACCCTCCACTTGTAAACCCCCCATTTTTTCCACAACCTCCTATCATGGTAGCATGGTATGCTCCCTTAGTCCTTCCTTTTACCTTTAGCCAATTTTCCACAGGACTATTAGTCCAAGATTCCATTATATGATGCAAGTGGTACTATTACTACTCAAATACATCTGGACAATATGAATGACTATTTTGATAGAAATGAGACAGATGATGAAACCATTAAACTCATATTATTCACTCAAAGTTTAAGGGGAGAAGCAAGAAAATGGTTCAAAATCTTAACCCCTAATAGAGTTAATGATCTCCAAGGTTTCCATCAAACATTTATAAACAAGTGGCAAGTTAGGAATAACCCTCTCCAAATACTTTCAGATTACAACAACCTCAAGAGAAATTCTGGGGAAAGTGTTCAAGATTATTGCACTAAATTTAATAGTGTTTATAACGCACTACCCCCAGATTTGAAACCTCCACAAGGCTCAACTTTGGCTAAATTCTCTGAAGGATTTGATCTTGAAATGGCTTATTAGCTAAGAGAAAGGGATCCCTTAACTTTAGAAGACATGCAGAAGGGAGTTCTTAGTGTGGAAACCAGTCTGATTGAGAAAAGAGCTAGAATGAAGACTAAAAAGAGGGTATCATATAGGGAAGACACTGCACATTCCACATCTGACTCAAAATTAGACCATCTAGCCAAGAACATGGATAGGTTGCAAAAAATGATGGAAAGGTTAGATGTCCAGACAAATGCTCAGAATAGGAACCAACCTCAAAATCAGAACCAGAACCTTAGGAGAAATCAACCTCAAAACAGACAAAGAGATGTTGATCAACAGATCAGACCTCCTTTTCAAGAAAATTATGTCAATGAGGATGAAGAAACAAATGAAAAAATAGAGGATGATCACATAAACATGTTAGGAGTAAGAAATGATGATTCTGATTTCTTCCAAGAAAGAAAACAAGGTCTTTATACACCCTATTATGATAGAAGACCAGAAAATGAATACTATGAACCGGACTTTGAAAATTCCATCATAGGATCACCTAAAAAATATGACTTGAGAAGTAATAAGAATCGAGAAAATCCCAGGAAGAAAAGCTCTGAAAATTCTGCCAAAAATAGCCCTATAAATACTCCCAAAAAGACAATGGAAAATCATAAAACAGTGGCTGAAATTTCTGATCCAAACAAGGGAAAAAACACCCAAATCAATGAAAAATAGAGTGGTGACCCTAGCAGCACTAACATTTCAGCTAATGCTCCTAAAAAAACCATTTCGACTACTGTAAATAGCAAAAATCAGCAAGCTGATTTAGCTGATGAATCAGTGACTAAGAAGGCTGAATCAAACATTTTGAAAAATCAGACTCCCTTTAGCCTAGAGAGTGAAATTTCCAAAATCAAAATCTCTATCCCACTCACTGAGTTAGTCACTCAGAATGTATATAGATTTCAGGTTTTGAAAGCTCTAAACATATAAGAAATTCATGATACTATTAACTTAAATGATGATACACCAGAGCTTCTGTTTGGTCCTAAGATTGAAGGAAAATTTCAAGAAGGAACTACCCCTCCATTATACATCAGTTTGAACATCCATGATAACATTTTGCACAATGCCATGCTTGATTCAGGAGCATCACATGACCTCATGCCCAAAGTAATAATGGAGAAATTAGGCCTTGAGGTAACTAGACCTTATAAAGATTTATATTCTTTTGATTCAAGCAGAGTAATATGCCTAGGCCTAATAATATATCTATGTATTAACTTAGCTCAAATTCTAGCCAAAATCTTGGTGATGGACATTGTAGTGGCTGAGATACCCCCCAAATATGGCATGCTTCTTTCAAGATCATGGGGTGCTAAGTTGCAAGGTACTATGCAGATGGATATGACATATGCCACCATCCCTGTCTTCAGTCAACCTAGAAGACTCTATAGGGAAACACACATGAAATGCATGGTGAGTAACCAAGAAAGACTAGAAAACTCCCCTCTTTATTCTATACATACTAACCTTGACTCATTCATTCTTTACAATGATGAGATTCCTAATGAGCAAGAGTTAGTCAATGAAACATCACCCAATATAGTGGTCACTCCACATCCAAACATAGTGGTAGCCATAGATGAAGAGGAAAACAAGGGGAAAACTAAAAAACAATTTGCTAATTTAGAAAATCACAACAAACAAATTTAAGGTCTCGAGGTCCAGAAAAATCATAAATATAGTGCAGATCATGAAAAACAAAGAATAAAACCTCAAAACATTGAAAATATTGAAGAACAAAACAAAATTCAGCATAGTGTAGACCTGTAGGAACAACACAGTGACAGATTAGGAAAACAAGATAGAGATGACAATAATGAAATCAATGAAAAATCTGAAAACAATCCTCTTTGGAGTATGAGTTTTGATGGGTATTGCTCTAAAACTGGTGCAGGAGTAGGCATATGGGTGCACAACACTGAAAACAATCATGATGAGGTTCATTCCTATAGAATAAACTTCCAATGTACAAAGAACATAGCAGAGTATGAAGCTCTCCTTTTAGGCCTGCATTTATTGAAGAAATTAGGGGCCAAAAGAATGACAATTTATGGGGATTCAGAATTGATAATTAGGCAAGTAAATGGGGAATACACTACTAAACATCCCAGACTTAGAGCCTATAGAAATGATGCCATGGACTTGTTAAAAACATTTGCTGAATTCCAACTTACCATTGTCCCAAGGAACCAAAACATTATGGCTAATGAATCAGCCTTTGCTGCTAGAACTTGTCTAACACCTCATGAAAGAAATAAATGCACCACCCAAGTCAAATATAAACCAGCTGTCCTGGATAATGAAAAATACTGGAATTTTTTTTATGGAGATAAACAAATAGAAGACTTCCTACAGTCCAAAAATGAATTTGAAATGCCAAACTCAGATTCAGAGTATGAACAAGAATGTCCTACTGAAGAAAACCGACTTTTTGAAGAAGAAAAGTCTCCTGAGATTGTTGATATAAATATGTTAACACATAAACCCAAACATAAAATAGAAAATAACATAGATTTAGAAAAAGAAGATTTAGAAGTGCTGCAATCTAAAGATCACAACTTTCCAAAAGGACTGGTCCCATTAGAAGAATTGTTTGACTTGAGTGATGTTGCCAAAAAGCCAAAACTGGAACCAATTGAATTTGAAGTGGAAGAATGCAACATAGGCAGTGAGGAAAAGCCCAAAATGATCAAATTGTCTAAAACACTGCCAGTTCACATTAAACTGAAATACATTGAGCTTTTCAAAGAGTTTTCTGATGTTTTTGCATGGAGCAATGAAGATCTAAAATCATATGATACAGAAATAATCCAACATAAGATACCCCTCAAAGAAAACCAGAAGCCTTTTAAACAAAAATTGCGCAGAATCAACCCTGTTCAATTACCTTTGGTAGAGAAAGAAATCAGAAAAACATATGATGATGGAATCATAGTCCCAGTAAGATATTTAGACTGAGTATCTAATCTTGTATCTATTAGGAAGAAAACAGGAGAAATAAGGCTTTGCATTGACTTTAGAAACTTAAACAAAGCCTCATTAAAGGACAACTACCCCTTGCCCAAAATGGATCATATTTTACAAAGGGTAGTTGGTTCTAAAAGAATTTCTTTGCTCGATGGCTTCTCAGGTTACAATCAAATATTGGTGCGTCCTAATGATCAACTTAAAACAGCCTTTACTACACCTTGTGGTACTTTCATGTATTTGAAAATTCCCTATGGTTTAATGAATGCTAGTGCCACATTTAAGAGAGCCACGGATATTTAATTCTCAGAAGAAATAGGTTACTTCATAGTGATTTACTTAGATGACATCACCTTCTATTCTAAAAAAGATGAAGAACACCTAATACACTTGGGAAAAGTCTTTGAGAAATGCAGAAAGTATGGGTTGTCCTTAAATCCAAATAAAACATTGTTCAGTCTCCAAGAAGGTAAACTTCTTGAAAATATCATATCTGAAGAAGGAATAAGGATAGACCCAAAGAGTATCGATGGTATATTGAAAATCAACCATCCTAGAAACATCAAGGAACTTCAATATTTCATTAGGAAGATTAATTTCTTGAGAAGGTTCATACCCAAATTAGCTGAACTCCTTAGAAACATGACAAATATGCTTAAAAGAGAAGAAGGAGTTAAACATACCTTAGAAGTAAAGAAATCATTTGTACTGGTAAAACAAGCACTTAACAAAACACCAGTTCTTACACCAGTTCTTATCAGTCTTGATTTTACAAAGGATTTATTCATTTTTTCATTTGCATCAGAACACATAGTAGCTGTTGTCCTATTATAGAAAAACTTGAAGGGACAAGAGCAACCAATTGCATTTTTCAGTAAGGCATTAACAGATGCACCTTTGAAGTATAACATAATGGAAAAACAAGCCTTTGCCTTGGTCAAAGCCTTAAAAAACTTTAGAGTTTATATCTTACATTCCCACATCATAGCATTTGTGCCTCATTAAGTTGTAAAAGACATATTGACCCAAGATCCATATGGAAAAAGAGGAAAGTGGATTGCTGTAATTTTAGATTATGACTTAGAAATCAAGCCCACTAAGCTCATAAAAGGTCAAGGACTAGCAAAACTTATGGCTGAATCCAACTTTCAAGCTCTTGAGATAATGCATTAGATGAACATGAGCAGTTGACAACTCCAATTATTGAAGATCATTTTCTGAATTCATTTTGGTATGCTGACATTTTGTATGTTTTGCTCAATCCTAATGCTCCTCCTGGTTTGTCTAAAAAAAGGCAATATTCTTAAAATTGAAAGCTGTAAATTACTGCATTTTGAATACATGTTTATACTGGAAAAATGCTAGAGGATTATTGCTTAAATGTTTTCTTGAGAATGATGCAGATAAGATAAAGCATGAGTTTCATGAAGGAGAATGTGGAGGCCACCTCTACTCAAAGTCAACTGCTAACAAAATCCTTAGAGCTGGCTATTACTGGCTCACTCTGTTTCAAGATGTCCAAAAAATGATTACTACCTGTCTCAAATGCCAAATTTTTGAAGGCAAAAGAAAATTTCTTCCCTTACCTCTGCAACCAATCACTGTTGAAGCTCCTTTTCAGCACTGGGGTCTAGACTTCATTGGGGAAATCCATCCTGCCTCATCTGCCCAACATATATGGATCCTCATAGCAACAGACTATTTTACCAAATGGATAGAAGCCATCCCATCTAGGAATGCCACAAACTCAATTATCATTTCATTCATTAAAAACCATATACTGTCTAGATTTGGTTGTCCTAGAAAGATCATAACTGACAATGCTGCTGCATTTGGATCTAAAAATATGGTGGAATTCTGTCATAAATATTAGATTATATTGGGTCATTCAACAGCTTATTACCCTCAAGGTAATGGTTTGGTAGAATCCTCAAATAAAATTTTGGTAAACATAATTAAGAAGTTGTTGGAAGATAACAAGAAATCATGGCACAGTAAGCTAGTACATGCATTATGGGAAGACAGATTGATAGTTAAAAAGTCAATTGGGATGTCTCCTTACCAGCTAGTTTATGGAACTGATGCAATTTTTCCAACCAGTTTAGGAGTGCCAATCATGAAGGTGATCCAAGAAGTAAAGTTTGAAGATGATGATATGACAAGAAGAATACACTAGACTATACATCTGCAGCAAACTAGAGAAGAAGTATACATTAGAGCACATCAACTACAAGAAAACATCAAGAAGTTGTTTGACAAAAGAACCAAGGCAAGTGATTTTAAAATTGGTGATAAAGTATTGAAATGGGATTCAAGAATAGAAGATAAGGGAAAACATGGAAAATTTGATAATTTATGTCAAGGCCCTTATCTTATTTAATCTGCCATTGGAAACAATGCCTTTTTTTTGCAAGAGTTGAATGGGGCTGAATATTTTGAAGGTCCTGTCAATGGCAGGATGCTCAAACATGATTTCTTTTAACTAATATTTTAAAAGTTTCCAAGTTTTTTTTTTTTTTGTTCATTATATATAACATTTCTTTTTTAATTTGAAAAAAGAAAAAATACAAAAAACAATAGAAAAAGAGAAAAAGAGGGCAGGTTAAAAGAATAAAAGTAAAAGCCCCATACCAAAAAAGAAAATAAAAATATGAAAATGTGAAAAATTAAATGCCACAACCAAAACAAAGCACTACTATTTAGTCATATAGCCTAATCATGACTAGATAGATTTCAATTTACTGCTAATAGGTTAGTGAAGAAAATTTGCCAAACTATTTAAACTTGGCTTATCAGTAGATTAGATTAGGATAGAAAGAAATGGCTCTAATCAGACCAAAATATGAGCCAAAGAAAAATAAAATAATGGTTCTAATACACTGAAAACTTGAACCAAAGAATCAAAAGAAAGAATGACTCTAAACAAATCAAAATCTGAGTCATAAGAAGAGTGAAGGATATTCATAATTTTCAGATCTTAATCCTTCACAATTTTATTTTAAATTTTAGTAAAACTTTCAGTCTATATGTACCTTGTTTTTATGCCATAGTATTACAGTAAATTAGACAGCTTAATCTTGGTTTTTTTGTATTTAAATTTCTATTTTAGGAAATAGAGAATAAAAATTTGTCAAACAGCTTAATCCTGGCAGATAGTAGCTTAGGTAGAGAATTAATGAGTTCAAATGCTTAATCTGAACTCATGGAAGAAATAAGGGTAGATTTATAATAGTTTCCTGCTTTCAATAAAAGAATAAAATGTGATGTCAAAATTTTGCAAGTCCAAATGCACGTTATGAAGAAAAACTGCTAGGAAACTAGGTTATGTAGGTAGTTGTTTGGGGAAAAGAAGTTTGTTTGTTGATATAAAATACTGATCATCTTTGTAAGCAGCATGATCAATGAAGAATAGATTTTCAATGGATAAGGCACATGTCTACATTCCAGAGATCAATTTCTGAAGTTCTTCACACCTCCAAGGAGCTGCCATCCCCAAGTGGAGCCATTGTTAGCCATTAGTAAATTTTTTCACAACAAATGATGGCTAAAACAGGTCTTGAGCCTTCAAGAGATTATTTTCATAGAAAATTACTCATTCTTGAAGCCTTCTGGTGTTTTCTACCATAATAGTAATCTTCACTGTTGTTTCCTTCAAAAAATCCTCAAAGAGACCTGCTGTATAAAGGAGACTGTATTTAGCCATTTTCTCCAACTTTTCACCTTCACAATTTCCTCCAAAATCCCCCCATATCACTCATTTTCCCCCTTTATATATCCCTCATTTATCCTCCATTCCCTTTGAAAAAACCCATTTTTACCCTCCATTTCATCGAAAATCCCTCTTAAACCTATAAAAACCCTTTTGTATGGTTTAGATCATCCCTTTTTCCTATCGGAACACTAAAAAACCCATAAAATCACATAAGGACCTTTGAAAAATCTGTTCCGCTCCTTTTAGGCCTTAAGCCCCTTTCGCTTAAGCCCCGTTCCCTTTTCTGTAATAAAACCAAGCCCTGCGACCAGAGCGCTAAGCCCATCACGTTTCATCCTTTTTCCTTCCCCGCAACCATTTTCCTTTGTAAAATCTTTTCCGTCGATGCGAAGCCCTGATCATTCCATCGCATCGGCCATCGCATATCGGTGTTCCCCATTTCCTTTGTCCCAGACCCTTCCTTCGCCAATATGCCGATCCCTCGATGAAATATATACTTTCGATCTTCCCCAAGATTGGACAGCCAGCGCTTCATCGTGGCGCTTCATCACCATCGTGCATCGACCTTCGTAAATCATTTTTCCCCTTACCTTTTTTCTTCCGATGGACCGATATCTCGAAGGCTTAAATGCCTAACCCCTCTTTCCTTGGCTCTCAGTCCCTTGCTCCTCCATAGGACCATGCCCCAGAACCAAGCCTTCAGCCCCCATCGCAACAGCAAGACACATTTTTTCTTCATTTCATTTTCCTTTTTCCTCTGCCGATAATTCAAACTCTGACCAAATCTCCATCGTTGATTTGGGAGATCCAAAGGTTATCAAACCCCTCCTCCTAGCCCTTATCCGCAACCTCTTATTTCTCCACTCTCGGTTCACTTTCCTCCATGAGATCGCACCTTCCCCTTTTTCTTTAGCCCACCTTCCTTCGTTATTTCACCCCTCTACCCTTATTGTTTTCATAACTTGAAACCTTATTAAATATTAAGAAAACTTTAAAATTTCCAAGGTGGGTCGTTTTCTCCTCCCATCCTGCCTTACCTTTCCCTGCAAAAGATCTTAATCATCGATCTCATTGATCTTATGGTCATTGCACTCCCCTCTCATCCTCCGACCACCCAACATCCATCCTCGTGCATCTGCGCAAACGAATTTTGACCATAGATCAAAGGCCTCAAGCCTTGATCTAATGGCTTCCATGCTTCCTCATTCCATCCCATTTCCCAGCTATACCCACTAACTGAAAAATTTTCTTACGTCACCTTGGTCCCACTGCCTCGTCCACCATGCAACTTCCACCGTTTTGTGCTCATCCACGACCATTGATCTTTGGCCCGAAGATCTAATGATCCCGAACTTGTTTCATGTTCAAATCTCCAATCAAACCAATCGTGCATTTTCCATGTGAAATCAGTTGTATTGGGAGGACACGTGTCACCCGATAGATGATATCGCGTTCGTTTGGGTGTAAAACGCTTACCACTCTTGGCGAGCACAAAAACCATTCGTGGTTTTCGCAAAACTGTTTTCGTCTATTTCGTGCCAAAACTTAATTTTTAACCTTGTTTTCACAGGTTTTTTCCACAGAACCTCCTCCTGCATGCATTTTCCTCCTCCTCACTACTCCTTTAACCCTCCGCCGAGCCTCCAAATATTTTTATCCAATGCAGTAGGGTTTTATGAAAGTTTTTTTGTTTTATGAAAGTGCAATGGTTGTCGAAGCTAAAGACCACCCCACAGCCAAACTAGTGGCGGAGACTCTCGGGATGCTGATACTTGGGGTTTAAAGTGTAAAAGGGGATTTACAGGGGTTTTAGATGTTTATCATGGCCCCATTAAAGGTGGTAAAACAAGTGAAGCCCTCAGTGTGCCAAAGATGCCTGTCTACAGCAAAAAAGGAAAAGATCAGCGAAGAAATTAAAGGATAAAGGTTAAAAAATAAAGTAAGAAGAACGGAGACTTAACCAATTATTTACAAGGATAAAGCATAGTTAAGGAAAAGTAAATTAAAGGTTAATACAGTTAGCAGAAAGGACAAAAAATTCCCGAAGATGATAAGAAGGCCTTAAAGCATAATCAGAGGCCCAAATTCAGTGTTTAAAGCAACAAAACAGATAGATCAGTCAGGAAAGCCTCTAAATGCCACATCAGTGAGGCAATTAATCCTCAAAAATGCCACCTACAGTGTTATTTTCCTCAAAAGAATACAAATTGAATGCACAGTCATAGATATTTTCCAAAGACAGCTTAGAAGTAATTGCCAGCTACCAAAAGCCTCCAAAGTCAACAAAAGTGACTAAAGTAGATAAAAGTTAATGTAAAATTAATTAAAACAGAGTTAAAACATCTGAAATCTTATCCATAAGGTTTTCCAAAGCCTGAGAAGCATTTACTCTATATTAATTGAACAATTGGACGTTCTTTCCACTCCACCTCCTCAATTTACCTATATATATCATATGAGGAGCCTAGTATTATTGTTGGTTGAATACTTATCAAGTGTAAATAGATATTAAGGCATGTTGAAGCTTTGTTTGTAATTGAAGAAAGATAGGCTGAGAAGAGAAATTAGAAGTTCTAAAATACCTACTGGACTTGAAGATTGTAACTGGTTTGAATATCAAATATATAAGCTAATTTATGGGATCATGGTCTATGTCAATGGTGATGTTTTTCTTACTGTAATTGTTATTTTTCTCATGTTTTCCATACTGTCCACTTTCTCTGATAAAGAACAACAAATATAGATTAGGATTGACTGTAAAGTACCCTATTTCTCGCTGATAAATATTTATCTTTATGTTTTCTTCTAATTGTGTTTTAAGGATAATTCAATACAGTATAGCCAGTGAAGTGTTGGTGAGCCCATGTTTACTGAGTATAACTTGAGATATTGTCTTTGAAAGTTCTTGAAAAGTCTGCTAACTAAATTTGAATTAGAGAAGTTTATGGTTAGCCTTGTCCTCTAGTTTATCTCCAACAATTTCTTTGAAAAGATCCCTTAAGAGTATGCCAAAAGCAGGCTAGGTTAAAATTCCTTACCTAATCTTAGGCTACTTTTTATGTTTATTTTGAATGTTTTCCTTTGAGAATATCTTGAAATTAGGCTAGGTTAAAAGTACTTACTTGATCTTAGGCTATTATTTTTTTTAAATGTTTTCTCTTGAGAGTATGTCAAAAGCAGGATAGGTTAAAAGTCCTTACCTGATCTTAGGCTGCCCTTTGTCTTCTTGTATGTTTGCTTCTTTCACAACACTTTTAATGTTTCATATCATAAATCAACTTAAAAAGATCCTTTGATATAGATGACTTGCCCAATAGACCATTCTTGAAACTTGTTGTGAAATTAAATCCTTTTGTGACTCCATAGCTCAATGGATTGATATTGTTTCTTACCTATCCTATCAGCTGAAACATTCTGTCAACCTGCTCACACATTTACCCTTCAAAAAGAATTCCTTCATTTTGATGATATTCATCCCAACAAAAAACAAACAAAACCCTTGTACTTCATAACTATCCTAATATCATATCATAAGCCTTAAAGAAATATCTTTGAAACCATTTATATAGAGAGATCCCTCTCTGAATCCAGGAGGGCTAGATCCTAGGATTCCAAAGTGGTTTTGATGTAGGTGCTGCAGCGTTTGTTCTTGCCAATATTGCAAACTATGGAGACCTAAAAAAGGGGACTCCCTTCCATTGGGATGAGGTTGAGAAAGCTTCTTTTGGTGCTCTTAAAGATACCCTAATCCAAGAATCATTAATGTATCCCCCAAATTATTAGAGTGATTATTTCTTGTATCTAATCATTACAGATACAACCATCACCATGGTTTAAGTCCAAGAAGAAGATGGGATTGAACATCCAATCTATTATTTGAGTCGTAATCTCAACGATACGGAAGTTAAGTACACCTATGTTGAGAAGCTCTCTTTGGCATCCATTCAAGCTGTAAAAATATTTTGCCACTATATCTTGCTCCAGAACATCGTTGTCATTTCAGATTGCAACCCTATGACATACATTCTATCACATCAATTTCTAGGAGTCAAATATTCAAAATGGATAGTTATTTTTCAGGAATTTGATTTGGAATTCATCAAATCCAAGTCAAATAAGTCTTTGGTTTTTTCTAAGCTTATCTGCAACTTTCCCTCAAGTAACACTGAATTTACATTGGAACCATCTATACTGGATGATTCTTTGTTTCTGATTGCATCATCTGACCCATGGTATGGATATTTTATGATCTATCTCCAAACCCAAACTTTACTACCCAATACTTCTTGCTCACAACAACAATGTATTCGATACCAAGCCAAATATTATCTGATCATCGGCGATACACTTCATCATCATGGTATCGATACGATTCTACGTAGGTGCCTCGTTCATGAGGAGGCCAAGAAAGTTTTAAATGATTTCCATGCCGGTACATGTGGTGGAAATTTGTCTAGTTTTGCTACTATGCAGTGCAGAAGATTCTCTGTGCTGGTTACTTCTAGCCTACCATATTTCGCAAATGCATTCTCACGGTCAGAAGTTGTCATGCTTGACAGATATTTTATCGTAAAACCCATGTGCCGCTAGCACCAATGTATCTTGTCATCGTTGTCGGACCTTTTTACAAATGGGGCATTGATTTCATGACATGTAACCCTCACTCGACTGGGGGGCATGGCTATATTATTGTTTTCGTTTACTATTTTACCAAGTGAGGCGAGGCGATGCCTACATTTAACAATACAGGCAAGACAACTTCATTTTTTTTCTTTAACCATGTGGTTAGTCGGTTTGATGTACCACAAACCATAGTTACAGATCATGGAAAATTTTTTCGCAAATACATGACGACTGAGTTGACTGCAAAGTTAGGATTGTTGCATGATAGTTCTACTCCCTATTATCCATAGGTTAATGGAAAAATTGAAGCCATCAAAAAATTCTTAAGCGTATGGTTCAACAAAATATTGGGGCTCATAAACGAAACTGGAATTTAATATTGTACTCGACTTTGTGGGCTTCTCGAAGCTCACTGAGAAACACAACTAGATTTACTCCTTTTCAGCTATTTTATGGTCTGGAAGCTATCTTAACAATTCAATGTGAAATTCCATCGTTGAAACTCATAATTGGCCTACTACCTGACACTTATGACGAAGAGGCACATCTTTTAGATCTCATCCATCTAGATGAAATGTGTCGTGAAGCCACATTGGCCAATGAAGCACATAAGAGACGAATGAGGGTGCAATATGACCATAATGTCAAGCCTCGCACATTCTCTGAAGGAGATCTTGTCTTGTTTTATGATCAGGATGTTGATAAGATAGGAACAGGCAAGTTTGAACCATTATGCCATGGCCCCTATATTTTCAAATGTGTTCTAGAAAAGGGTGCCTATGAGTTAGTAGATTATGATGGAATTCCATTGTCGCAGCCTCGGAATGGGTTGTATCTCTAATGTTACTATGATTGATTCTATTTAGAAAACATTGTATGATACTGTATATATTCTTTGATTGCGTGTGTGTCATAGTGTGTCTTTCAAGAGTTTTCATTGATTAGTAATCCGATTTTCATTTTTTGCAGATGTTAGAATCTTCGGAATCATTTGCTGGTTATGCCGATGGTGCTTGTCGTAGTACACAGAATCTATCCTCTATAACATGGGCCATCTTCGATCCAAGTGGCAAGTTAGTGATTTTCAAAGGGATTTGTATCAGTCGATCCACCAACAATATCGTTGAGTATAGAACATTGATTGAACTCCTCTATGATGCCATTTTACTTGGCATTAGCTGCATCATCATCAGGCTGGACTCACAACTTGTTGTAATACAACTTACTAGTGTTTACACTGTCTGAAATCCAACTATTCGTCACATGTTCCTTAGAGTTCATCTTTTGGAAAGAAATTTTATTTACCTCCAATATCAACAAATTTCCAGAAAATATAACACCTTGACTAATTATTTAGTGAATTACGTGTTAAACAGACATTTGCAACATATGTAAAGACAAATTTTCAATTCACATCATACAATTGAATAGGATTACACATAACCATAGGAAAGCACTAAAAGTAAAATAGATAGATAATAGATTTTTTTATAAAAAATTGTGTCCAAGACACGTTGGTCACATGACCTAAAAATGTATGCAAACATATCATATCCTAAGTAGATCTAGTGGTGCTCATGATAGTAGGTCACTGCTTGAGCTATCATGCACAATAGCCTCATCCATCAGCTAGGAACACCAATAGTATCGTGCTAAAGCCTCATTGGTAACTCCTCGATCGGTATATCCAGTATTCTGTTAGCCAACCCCTCTACATTTTGCTATAACTCATCTAGATTCTTGGTCAAATCCAAATCCCGAAGGACTGCTCTGTTGATAGTCCTCTCTGCTAATTCATCTGCTTGCTGTGGAAGACTCACTGGTCGAACACTACCCACATATGTATACATAAAACATCTTTAGTTTAGTATTGGAAACATCAAAAACACAAAAACATGTAAAAAACATGGTCAAAACATTTTACCTATAGCACCTCATTGAGCGCCTACTGGTAACATCAAATCTAGGTCTCCACGAAAATCCACCCCTGCGTATGGATGCTCCTCTATGATGACATGTTGTCATTGGATCCAAGTAAAAAATACAGTAGAGAATGAGATCAATAACTGGCCAACATGTCTAGCCATCAACTCTACCCACCATTGCATCCGTGGATCCCTAGGACCAACTACACCTAGTGTTACATGTTGTGGCTACATCAATGGAATTCACTCCAGAATGAAAGTGATCAGAATCAATCCATAGCTAAAATTCTTCATCCTGTCTCTTTTCACTTTGTCTAGTTATTATTTCATCTAAGAGAGTAATGCTTCAGCCAAGTTGAAAACGGTTGACTCGAGACACTCCAATGCATAATGCATGTATGATCTATTTGTAACATGAAGTGTCACACTAACAGATAGCTTTACGATAATGAATAGGATCGTTCGCAAAGGCATATCACATAGATCCCTAATGTTTAACTTTCTATCCTTGTTAGGCTCTATACCTGGCCGACAAAACTTTCGAATGTAATCCTTCACTGTCTCACCTCCACGGACGGAACCTGCATGGGAAATGGGGGCACCATGTCTTGAAAAACCTCTCCGAAAGTAAATATAATTGACCAATATTGGGAGAAATTTGTCCCCAATGTGAAATTCCTGTGCTGTCAGATCCCTTGAGCGAATAAAGAATTGTAATAGTTCCAAATGTTGCCTCATCCATGATAGTTTAAAGTACTCTAATAACCCGCAATCTCTGAGGGCTCTCACAATGCCAAGATCGTTAAGGGAAATCATATCTTGTTCCTCATGTTCTCTTTCTCACCATGTAATCAACATTCTGATATGATCAAAGCCTGCAATCAAACCATAAGCTTAGTTAGTACCCATTTCATGCAGAAAAATGAAGCAATTTTGGGCACAAATCAAAAAGAAAATTCATCAATTACGCCCAACATACCCCTGAGTGGGAGACAGTGCATTACATAACTCTAGGGCTTCTATCTAGTTCCTCTGCAACACACCCTTTGACATTCATTGGTGCATTGGTCCTAAGGCATTGTAGATTTACCCTAGGATCCCCAAAACCCTAAACAATCTGCCTGAAACTACAAAATAATGATACCAATAGAAAGATAAAGGTCAGATCTCTTACCTGGTCCTCATGGCACGAGAAATGGTTCACATAATTTGTCGCAATAAACTACTGAAGTTCGAGGGAAAAACTAGCTTAGAGCACTCAAAAATGAATGGTAAATGTGAAATGGTAAAATAGCATGGTAAATTCTCATTTGAATGGTATTTCCAAATATTTCATGCATATTTAATGAATTAAATATAGGTTTTGCCTAGTTTTTACTATTTAGCAAATATGTTTAATATGTTTGTTGGTTCTTTTAGCAGATTTACAGCTAGTACCGTGCATTTGACATGCATGATCTTAAAATGAACTTTGACCATAGAGTGCACTTTTATCTCTTTTTCGAGCTCTGTTAAACATCGAAAAAGGAACCCCCTTAGAGTCCTCTTTTAGCTCTTTTGAAACTCCAAAAACATGAAAATATTTCTGAGCACTTGTCCTTTCGAGCTCGTAAAAGGAACTGAAATGACACCAACTCAGTATAAGTTTAACCCTTTTTTGAACTAGGATAGATTATTTATGAAAAAGAATGCCCTAGTTGAACATGGCTATGAGGTTCTCTCAGGTATTATTTTACTCTTTTTCGGACCTGAGGGAAAAATTTACGAAAAAGAATTTGTGGAGTTTTATTTTTGTCCCTTTTTCAAACTCTCTAAACATGAAAAAGGACCGAGTATTCACTATCATTAGATTAATTAAAACATCAAATAGCAATAGACTTGTCCATCATGACAAGATCAAGTTTCACTTTCGCTAGACTCATTAAAAAATAAAATAGCAATAGATTCACCGAAAGGGTGGAATTATACATCAAGCATATGTTATCCTCCTCATTCTTGTTAAAAAATAAAGAGGTATTGGTCAGCAATGACTCGGGAAAATGGGAAAGGGATAAATCACTTTATGGTAGTAAGTCACTCTTAAACATGAGACTCATTCACTTCATCTTAGTGGTTGTTGGGTTGGGTTATTTGCTTGATGGTCTATCATAACTATGGTCTAGCATACCATCCATCACTTTGGTTTTGGGTCAATTCTGCCAACTCATTCAGTGTCATCGATATGTTCAATAGAAGTCAGTCAATAATTCCTCATCCTTTGAAATACTCATAAAATTTCATTTCATGACCACCATTCGTGAACATTTCTTCATAAGCTACATTCTGTCTCTTAAATCATTACTCTCATTTAGTGTCGTTGATGGGCGATACATCAAGGCCCTCTTGCAATGAGTCACTTCCTATCGACATCAGCTCATTATCCAGGAAGTTGACTTAGAAATATCCTTCTAGTACCTTCGAGCTTCCATACATCAATGGAAAGTTTCTCGCTTCTGGCGATAGGTTAACATAACTCAACTTCGACCAAAAGACTTTGAATGGTGTGCGACATCAAATCATCTATTCACACCATGCAGACTATACTGGAGTACTTTGAGAGCCATTATCATCATCGATGGTTTCTCTCACATCTGTTAACAACTTACATCATTACCTGGTAATCAGATGATGTCTTCCCATGTTCGACTTCAGATCACATATTCACATGATTAGACTCATACTTGAGCGATCAAGTGAACGAGATATAAGACCCCAGATCTAGTTTCATCCATTCGAGCTGCAATTTCAAGAGTAGTACCACATCATCCGTATGATGGATTTACATAGATGGTCATCTTATCACGGGTCTACATATGTGGAAAACTTTCTGATTTATATACATGTTATGATAGTTTATGTGCTGATTATGGGTATGCCTCTCTCAGCAATTGATGTCCAAAATAAAAAGTATATCATGATGTAATGTATTGTAATTGATGTAGGTCACTATCTACTTCAGATCCCACTCATCACATCGTAAAGCATATCACTCAACATTATCACTTTTAACTTCTTGATTTATGGGGCAGATGTTACAGGTCAGGTTGGGCATCACTACTGAAACTCAAATCAGTACAAACAAGGTCTATCATACTCTAAATTAGTTGCTATTTGACTTAAACAAGTCATCCCATTGATGTTTTTTATCCATGAAAGTTTCATTGCTTGAAGTCTAGCTGAAATGATCCATTGAACTACCAACGCACCCCTATACTGCAGTAAGTTCTTTACAGAGCACTTACTCCCATGCAAAGCAGCATTGCAGAGCACCTAGGCCCACTTAAAAATGCATTGGTTGACTTTGAGCGAATTGTTAAAATTATTCTAGGAATATTCCCACTATATAGTGGCTTCTAGAAGTGGTTCCAACTATCATAATATCTGATAACCTTGAATATGAACACCATGGAGCCATTTAATTACTTATCCTCTTATCCCATTAAACAAGGAAACATCCTCATCCATTTATGGAAAAACCATTCAATGACCAATTAATGCGAAACTACCTTCATTTCCTATAAATTGAGAACTGATCATAGTGCAAAAGGAGAGGAAGAGCTTTGATTTTGCAGTGTTATGCTAGTGAGATCATAGCTCTTTGAGGTATTGTTTGCAAGTAAAGTTATGTTGTTGGAGTAATGTTGCTGATGTGATGAGTATGGACTGAAGCTGGAGGGAGTTGATAATGAATCGATCCAACTGGTTGTAACTTCTCCTTCTTTCTTATAATAAAGAGATTTTTTCTTTTCCCAATACATGCGTTCATTCTTTTATATATGTATTTTCAAATGAAATCGGTTCAATTTGATTAAGATGAATAGATCATATGCCTTTATGTTGTTTTTTGTCTTGTGTTAGTAATTGCAGGTACCAATCAAACGAGTTTAGTTCGATTGGTATCAACGCGAGAAACAAAAGTGAGATGAAGAATAATGAAGGATCACAAGTAGCTGTTCTTCTCTTATCTGTTTATCTTAGGGAAAAATTCAAGTGTCTTTCATCTCTTGTTCTAATTGCATCCACCACACTTAGGGAAACTTATATATCTAGAGGTTTTATTTTTGTAAAACAATATGTTGAGTTAAAGTTATAATCAAACTTAGTTAGAAAACACAATTTAGGAGAGCGCTAGTTAAATTTGGAGCAATGCCAAAATTCCGATCCAGCCAAATTAGTAACTAAAGTTGGCAGAGCCTCACTAAATATGGTGAAGATTTTAGTTAGGGCTAAAGTTAGCAGCACTTCCAAATATGGAAACATCCCGCTAAATTTTGTTGCATTAAGTGGCCCAATAGGAGGGGTCCACATGGCCCATTCAGATGGTGCCATGTACCATCCTATTGGAAGATAGTTGGGCCAAACCAACCGTTTAAACTTGGCAATGATTATATATTTGAAGGATGGTTTTATATTAAATGACCACCGAATCAAACCAACAACCCGCGGTTTAAATTAAATGGAAAATATTATAACAAACACATATAGATAAAGCGTGAAAAAATAAGTGTGCAAAAGTCTCTTATCAAAAGGAAGAACGGGTGCTATGTGAATAAGAGGCATGAGCATCTTCTTCACCTCTCTTAAGTTGAGCCTAGAAAGTTTTGGAGGAATATTGTTATTTGTAAAACAAAAGAGGATAATATATCCCTTTAAAGGGTTGGAATATCTATTTTAAGAATTTTTATGAATTCTTGAACACTATGGGAATCATTATAAACACTCCTATATATAAAGATATCTTTTATTTGGAATAAGTGGGAGTTCAGGATTAAGAAGCTTGCTAATGGGAAAGCTAGGGGTATTGAAGGTTACTGATCCAGGTGGATCCATAATGTCTCAAAAATAAGAGTCGTTAGATCACATTGAATCCAGGACCAGAGAGCTCATCTCAAACTTTCCAACGGTGCAAGTGGCACCTCAATCCGAGTTCGTATGTAGAAGTTATGCTCAGTCAAAGTTCTGATCAAACTTAGCTAAAAGACATAATTTAGCAGAGCACTAGTTAAATTTGGAGTAGTGCCAAAATGGAGGTCTAGCCAAATCAATAGCTAAAGTAAGCAGAGCCTCACTGAATATGGCAAACGTTTTACTTGGGGTTAAATTTAGCAACACCACCAAATATGGCAGCACCTCACTAAATTTAGTGGCTCAATAGGAGGGGGCCACATGGCCTAATAAAATGTGCCATGTGTAATCCCAATGGTGGAAAGTTAGGCCAAACCAACTAACTAAACTTGGTGTTGGTTATATATTTGGCAGATGATTTTAAATTAAACAACGACCAAATCAAAACAACAACATGCGGTTTAAATTAAATGGCAATTGTTATACCAAAACACATATGTGTAAAGTCATTTGATGGTCGACGGTTGGGTTAATACATATATATAAGGATGGGAGTTTTGAATGTTATGCTATATATATGTAATGGTTATACAAATGGTTATTTATTTGAACTTTAAAAAATGGCAACATTTTGGCCAAAAATGGCACAATAATTTTGTGGATTTAATATGGCAGTATGTCAATAGTTGTGATCAGTAGTCAAGGTTATACGAAATGGTTACAATGAACTTCGGCGGGTGGTTTGTGGTGTAGCATAAATATAATAAAACAAATGATACATAGTTTGATGGCAGCATGATGGAACGTGGAGTTCCAACCCACTTGTAACAATCAACGATAATGGTTTTGTTAAACAACAATGTTTAATATAACACACGATCGTGAGCATTCCAACAGAAATATGACATGTTGGAATGATGGTTACACGATATGATAAATATATATATTATATCAAATGGGTCGTTGTAACAAAAAGGGTTGCAAATAGTTATATAACTCGGTGGTCAAGTTTTCAATGGACAATCCAACCATATGTTGTTTGTGTTATAAAGTTTGGGGTCGACGGGTTTGGAATCCATGACCTCCCAACCAACCAAGGACTTGATTTAGCCATGCCAACCAATGTTTCAAGTGGGGCGGACAATGGAATATCCTTGAGAACAGTTGAGGAGGGCCATCATTAGGTATATATTAAGGGGTTATGGTGTCACCCTTTTAGCTTATTTACTCCCTCTCTCTCACACACACATTTGATTACATTTTGTCATATTTTCTTAGTGAGAATGGTGTAAGACGATTTTCATTACTTGAAGCCTAACATGGTTTAATTGCAAGAAATGAAAGAAATAACACTATTTTTGAGTGAAATACCATGTTAGGGCTCAGAGTAGACAGAACATAGCAATCATAGTAAGGTTTACCACCTTATTAACTCCTAGAAGCAGGAAATATCTCCTAAGATCCTCCTCCAACAGTTCAAAATCAAAGGCAGCCGAGCAAGTGGATGTTAAGAGGGAGCCAAGCTCCACTTCTCTAGAAGATGAAGGGGACAAATACCTACTTTTTAGGGAGTTTTTGGTAGCTTCCCTTTAGTATAAATAGAGAAGAGAAAGAGCTCATTAGTATTCAAATTTTATAGGTATCTAGAGAACTCTTGGCTCTGTGTTAGATATTTTAACTATCATTGTTGATGTAAGAGACTTGTTATGAAATAAGAATGAGAAGTTGGTCTATTTCTCATTGAGTTGATTTCAGAGGACTGAATCTTGTGGGTTAGGGCCCAATCCATGGGCTACAGTCTCTCTTGTGTACATTTTTGTTTTCCTTAATTCTTTAGTATTTGGTTGATGTCATTTCATTTTAGTAGTATCTAAAACATCAAAACTACATTGACAATCTCCCTCTCTCATGTCTTCCATTAGAGTTTGAGGAGGAAGGTCTTCCACCATAGACCAAAAATATTCATTTTATGATTTCTTGGAAAAGATAAGATAGTGCTCAATTTGTCTATCATAAATGTGTTGTCAATTAGAGGTTAGAATTATGTTTTAAGTAAATGAGTAGTTTCAGTTAAATTCAACTTATATTTTCCATTGTTTACATGATAGTTTGTTAATGATAAATGCATGAGTGAATGTATTGGTTGCAAGTTTGTCTATAGCATCAGAGAAGGACCCCATTTTAGCACTATCACTTTGGCTTTCAACCCTCCTTTAGTTTCCTTCCATTCTGCTACCCACAACCCTACTTTGAAGACCACTTCATACCCATTGAGAACAAAATTTTTCGTGCAAGGCAAGCTTTCTAAGGGTTCTAATCTTGGCCAAGGGGGTTGGTCATCCCACATTCACTTAGATCCACCTTTACCTAACTCTTCCTAACCTCTCTTCCATCATTTCTAGCCTCCAAACCCTTTCGGCCTGTTTCCTGTAGCATTACAAGAATTCGTGTAGAAAAACATGGATCCTATAGCAACTTCCTGTAGCAACATTGGGAGCCCTCTCCTCACTCCAAAATCACTCCTCCACCTCACCTGAGGCTAGAAAAGACATCATGAAGAAATTGGAATATAAATACTCTCACTAAGCTATAACTCATTCACATAAAGAAAACAACTATTTATATAAACATCATCTTTAAATTCACAAAATCCAATACATATTGAAAGAATTAATGAAGAAATTGGAATATCAATACTCTCAGTAACCTATAACTCACTCACATAAAGAAAACAAATATTTATATAAACATCATCTTCAAATTCACACAATCCATAATGTTTGCATCATAAGCTATTTGATATCTCCTGAGTTAAGAAGGATCTAGGTTGGTTTTATTTTACCCTTTAAAGATGTTATGTTCCACATGAATACCATAGGTAAATACCATGGGTTCTCATACCATGTGGCAATACCATGGGTGAATACCATTAAATTATTTTTATTTTAACGTTATTATTTTTATTTTATTTTGATCAAGTAAAAATGCTTTCACATAGTGTGATTTTTATTTTTAGGGATAAAGAACACATTACATTACATTACAACACAACCAACCTAGATCCATCTTAAATCTGGATCTATCAAAGGCCCAGAGGGATCAAATCTCTTGAGATGCAAACCTCTTTAGAGTGAAAGGAGATTTGATCCCGTAGATTCAGAGTTGAGATGTATATGAGCTCTTTTAATCCCCCCTTTAAATATGCTATATTCCACATGAATACTATGGGTCAATACCATGAAGTTATTTTTATTTTAACATTATTTTTTTATTAATTTGATTTTACATTGATCAAATAAAAATGTTTTTATATAGAGCAAAAATAAATAATTTTATTAAAAAAATAAAAATTATTATATTAAATAATATTGTATTATTTTTTAAAATACAAATATTACATTTTAAAATACTATATTCAAAATGTAGAATCAAAAACTATCTATGGTAAATTGACTATTTTACTTTAATCTTATTTTAGTTTATGATTTTATTTTATTTAGTTTTAATATTAGTTTTATTTTTATTTTTATGTAATTTGACCAAGTCATTCTATTAAGTCACATGTTATCTAGAACGTACCAAGTAGGGTGTTAGAAAATCACATATCCGAGTACCAACAAGATATATATATAAACCCTTGATCACATATAAACCATATAAAAAAAAAGAGACAAAAACAAACTTTTAAGTATAATAAGAAAACGTTTGCATAACAAAATATTTGATTACTATTATCCGATACTATATTTTTGAGTTATTCATTATATTAAAAAATCATTAATTTCAACAAAATAAAAACCAATAATTTCATCGAATATATTAAATAAGTTCATCATTAATTTCAAAAAAATAAAAACCAATTATTTCCTCGAATATATTAAATAAGTTCATGGTTAATAAAATATTAATGTCATCTTAGGGCTCTGGTCCTGCTAATTGTGATCGATCCATGCATGCCAATGTATGGCGCTTTAATTTCCTCGAACATATTAAATAAGTTCATTGTTAATTAAAAATCAGTGTCATCTTAGGGCTCTGCTCCTAGTAATTGTGATCGATCTATGCATGTCAATGTATGGAAGCTTTAGGTTAGTTGAGACTTAATTGTGACTACAATGACAATTGTTGGAGTTGGACGAGTGTATATGAGCTAACGCAAATAAGACTTTAAATAAATAATTTTTTTTATAATGTTAATTTTATATATTATAATTTGATTTTTACTCAAATTGTGGATTAATTTAAAGTTAATGGATTTATTAAATGTATTATATTTGTCGAGGGATAATAATATTGTTTCAATTAATTGTTTAATCACGAATTATAAGTTTATGGATAAATAGTTAAATATTTGTTAATATATATTCTTAATGATTTTTCTCTAATAAATTCCCTATAAACTTGAATGTGATCTAAACTAATCATGGATACTTTTCATTATCTATCTATGTAGAGATTGTTATTAGTTCATCCAAATTTAATGATAGATTGCACATTCTATAGATAATGTGTCACAATGTCTAATGAATATGCAAGGGCATATCACATATTCTTAGTGAGGCTTTTAAAATGGAGCACTAACTTATATTGGTTCACAATTTTTTAATTACTTATCCTTAGTGAGGTTTTTAAAATGGAGCACTAACTCATATTGGTTCACAAATTTTTATTTAGTGTTTTCTCTCCTTTGAACATCTATTATTAGTCTTAAATTCAATAATGTTTGTGATCATTTTTTTATTGGCTATGTATTTGAAGCAAATATTAATCAACTTCTCACCATATCTAATCAAATGAAAGTTTAGTTCTTAATTAAGCCCTTTATGCTTTAAACATATCATCAACCTTTAAGAAGTGTTTAATATTGGCAACCTATTTGTATAAGAAGCCTCTAAACTATATGTCACTAGTTGAGTTTCTCAAGGTTGTGTTTCATTGTAGCCTATGAAGAAAGCATTTGTCTAATAAATAACATTCTACCATTAGCATATCTAAACATCTTTGCCTCTTGGCATAAGAAGAAGATTCTAGACTTTACTAATTAAATTCAAGCATTGTGGATTTTTCATATACAAAATATTAAGAAAAAATAAATGCTATGAATTATTATTTTAGTTCATTACCTGTATTCATCTTCTCCTTTATACTGAAAAAAAAAAAATAAGAACTTATCATGGACTCTTCAATAATTGGACAATCTACTTAAGCCATAGATTTAAATAATCTAACATATTATTATTAAAAACATTCTAAACCATTTTCTCTCTTTAAAAATTCAAACCAAAAACATATTTTTTTATCATCTTATAAGTACTAATTTTTAAAATTATTTTATTAGTCTTCACACGTTTTTGGTTTTCTATTGAAATGTAATTGGAAAACTAATATAAATAACTAATTATTTTTTATTATTTTTATTATCTTCAAAAATTATTATTTATTATCTTTAATTAGTCTATGTCCAAATCACTCAACGAATCTGTCTTGGTCAAAGCATCCCTATTTTCCATAGGCGAAGCTTCGTTAACAGACTATTATTATCTTTAATTAGTCTATGTCCAAATCACTCAACGAATTTGTCTTTGTCAAAGCATCCCTATTTTCCATAGGCGAAGCTTCGTTAACAGACTATTACTATCTTTAATTAGTCTATGTCCAAATCACTCAACGAATCTGTCTTGGGTCAAAGCATCCCTATTTTCCATAGGCGAAGCTTCGTTAACAGACTATGTTCAGTCTATGTTACCAGAAACGGGAAACGAAACGAGAAACGAAAACGATACGAGAAACGAAATTTATAGGTTTCGCCTATAAAAAACGAGGAGAGAGAAAAAACAAGACTAAAAGTTAACAATATAAAACACAACATTAATCATAAAAATTCACAACATTAATCATAAAAATTCAATGTTCCCAACATTAATCATAAAAATTCACAACATTAATCATAAAAATTCAATGTTTCCACATGTGAATTTGTAAAGAAACATTCATAAAGATTGATTTAGTTTTAAAATAGATGTCATAATTTGGGAGAATTTAGCCCATCATTAAAAGTATATTTTTGAATATAGAAGTATCTCTAAAGCAACTTATAACAATTCATGGTCAAAATACAAATAAACCTAATAATCTAGATTGTTAAGCTCATTTTCTATAGTAGTTGTTGAGCTTGATCCAATTTCTAGAGTAGTAGACTTCTTGGTATTATTAAGCATGTCTTCAGCATTGTCTTGTTGGTATTATTAAGCATGTCTTCAGCATTGTCTTGTAGCAGTGGGCTTATTAACCAGCCCATAAATTCTTTTAAACTATTGTTGCGGCTATAGTCAAGCTGATGTTATTATCTTAGTTGGATTACATTTACTCATTCATATAAAAGGGTGTTTGCATAAATTTGTTTACCGTTATTTGGATTGTATGCATTTTCTATATCTCAAATTTTCAACTATAATGTTAACATTCTAAAATTTCCATTTTATTTCCTATGGCTTTTTGCCTTGCAATATCGTTCGGATGACAGATTTACGGGTTTTGTGGGCGTACTTGGTGCCATTTTCTGTAACCCTTTCTCGAGGCCTCCATGGCGATGCGTATGTTGCTCATCCCGAGGTTTGTTTTGAAAGTTCTCGGACAACTTTGGCAACAACTCTGTTGTTGGGGTGATTTGTTCACAACGACATCTTTCTACTATTATTTTATACAGGGTTAATTTTACAATTACCTGTGCTGGAAAATTAGACCATGCCTAGAAATAAATCTATTTTTCTTAATAATGTGCTCTGGGCTATTGTTTCCTATGAATGGTTAGTTTGTGTATCTAAAATACTGTTACTATTTCTGCGTAAATTTTCAATCGTGCTTTTCATTGCGCCGAGAGGCGCATCTACAGTCCAGTATGACCCCGATGTCAGGTGGGTCATGTCCTTAATGTCAGTTAAAATTTTAAATTAAAATAAAAATAAAAAATAATTATCAGCTTAACAAATAAGTTTTAATAATCATTAAAAATTAAAAAAAAATTAAAACAACTCAACTCTGATCGAACATAGAGGTGAGTAGTATTTGGTTCTGTGGCTTGGTTCGAACTGGAAGCTCCCGAGCTCGAGTTTATGCAGCCATGGATCTTCAAACGTGTCCTCATTATCGGAGCTCTTTGACATGGTGAGGGAATTCTCGTCATTTGAAATTTTGTGTAGTGCCTGGAAACCAATCACCGTAATGAATACCGAGAAAGAGACTGTTTCTACAGTAACAGCACGTCAGAAACTCGCAAAGATAACAAGTGAATGAAGTACCTCATAAGTCAAGATGGAGTCAAATATCGCACCCTCACCATATTTGCCTAAAACAACAAAACAGCAAGCACTACTGTGAGAAATAAAAAATAACAAATCTAAAGATTCATTTACTACAAACCAGAGCAGAATGTTACGATTAACATAGATATGCTGAAACTATACTCATATACCACATTCTTGGACTGCTTTGTCCACAATACTAGGGGAATACCCCCATACGCACAAATTGAGCGCTTATTGAAGATAACGATGAACCACAAGGAATTTCCTGTAGGCAAAATGGCATATGAAATAGTTAATAGTTGTTAAAAACCTTTATTTCATAGACATAATTGACAGATTATATCGTTACTTGACGACTAATTATGGTACTCATTTTTCAGTTACCATATCCACAAAACATTGGTAAATGATCAACATCGATAATTTCATAGAGAATATGTTCTTTAAATAAGTAAAGAAAAGCTGGAAACTCGCTTGATAATGCACGACTATGCTTATTTTTTTGTGACAAGACATGGGAAAGGGGCGGAGCGGAGAAGCAAAAAAATTACCTGATTATTCGAGATAAACTCTAATTTTGCAGTCTCACTCTCTGGGCCTAAAACAGCAAAATAAGATAGAATTACGGGAGAAATAAAAATAACAACGGAATGGAAGATTCATCGATTACAAATCAGGGAATCATTGCCCAATATCATATCATGGATCCAAATTCATATATCATATACCAAATTCATATTCCAGATTTATGGATCCACAAAAATTAAATCAATACTATTTCCTAAATCAAAAGAAAAGAGTTAATTCAACACAAACAAACAAAATCCAAAATCTTTTAATATTTTTTTAAATTAAATATTTGTAAAATGAATTTATAGTTACTCAAGAGCTATGGTAAATAAATAAAAATATATATAAACTAGATGTATGGTAAATAAATAAAAGTTCTTTTTATATTTATTCCATAAACCTTTTTATATTTAAAAAAACTTTAAAAAGACGTTTTATTTAGATGAAGCCTATGGGACGAATACCAGGGGACAAATTAATATTGATACCATGGGCCAAATACCATGGGTAAATAAATAAATATAAAAGAGGTATAAATAAATATGATAAATAAATAAATAAATATAAAATAGATATAAAGAGGTATGGTAAATAAATAAATATAAAAGAGGCATAAAGAGGTAAGGTAAATAAATAACAATATATCAAATAGGATTATAAATAAAAATCTAATTATATAACAAGCCTATGGGCCAAATACCATAGTAAAAAAAAGGGTATGGTAAATAAATAAAAATATAAATAAACTAGAGGTATGGTAAGTAAATAAAACCTCTTTTCATATTTACTTAATAATTTGCTTTATATTTACGAATATTTATGTTCATTAGTTTACATAACTAAGAAGAAATATAGAGAGAGAGTGATAAGGGAGAGATGGAGAGAGAGTTTGTATGTTTAGGGGTGAGATAAAGAGACAAAGTAAGATGTATGGAAAGAAGGGGGGAGAGAAGAAGTGAGAAGGAGAGAGGGAGGGAGATAGTAATGTAGTTGGAGAGAGAGAGAGGGGTGGAAAGAGAGAGAGAAATAAAAGGATGGGCGAGGAGAGAGAGAGAGAGATATGGGGGAAGAGAGAGGATTGGAAGGAAAAGAGAGAGAGAGAGGTGGGAGAGGAAGGGAGAGAGAGGAAGGATGAGAGAGAGGAGGAGAGTGATGGGGGAAGAGAGAGTATTGGAGAGAGAGAGAGAGAGGGATCAGGGAAGAGAGAGGGATTTAGGGGGGAGAGAGAGAGAGAGAGGACTTGAGAGAGAGGAGGAGAGAGGGATCGATAAGAGAGATGGAGTTGGAGGGGGAGAGATGTAGGAAATAAGAAATATAGAGAGTGAGAAGTGGAGAGAGAGGAGTGACAAGGGAGAGACAAAGAGAGAGCGTGTATGTTTGGGGCTGAGATAAAGAGACAAATAAGGAGAGATGGAGATAAGGGGGGAGAATGAGATATAAGGAGAGAGGGAGGGATATAGTAGCATAGTTGGTGGGTGAAGAGAGAGAGAGAGAGGGAGAGAGAGATGGGAGAGGAAGGAAGAGAGAGGATGTGAGAGAGTGGAGAGAGGGAGGGAAAGAGAGATGGACTTGGAGGGGGAGGGGGAGAGAGGTAAGAAGAAAGAAATAGAGAGAGAAAGGTGGAGAGAGAGCGAGCGAGTGAGTGATAAGGAAGATGGAGAGAGAGGGAGAGAGGGGGAAGGTAGAGATATAGATGGAAGGTGAAGAGAGGGAAGAAGAGAGAGATGGGGAGAGGAGGGGATTGACAAAGAGATTGATATATATGGATTGCAAGAGTGTGTGTGTTTATGGGGGTGAGATAGAGAGACAAAAAAGAAGAGATGGAGGGGGATATAGATATGGATGGAGGGTGGAGAGAGGGAAGAATATTTCTCACACTAGATGGATTGATATAAGTGGAGATGGTGATTTATAATCCTATTTGATTGTTTGCACTATATGCATCGATTTTAGTGTAGATATTTATTTCTAATGATATTTGATTACTTGCACTAGATGCGTTGATTTCAGTGTAGGTGGTGATTTCTAATACAATTTGATTGCTTGCACTAAATTTGTTGATTTCAATTTAGATGTCAATTTATAATTATATTTGATTACTTTCACTAGATGAATTGGTTTCAATGTAGATGATTTCTAATCCTATTTGATTGTTTGCACTAAATTCATTGATTTCAGTGTAGATGGCGATTTCTAATCCTATTTGATTTATTTGAGTAAATGCATTGATTTCAGTGTAGATGTTGGTTTCTAGAGAGAAAGAGAGTGATAAGGAAGATGGAGAGAGAGGGAGAGAGGACAAAAGGAGGAAAGAGAGATATTAATGGGGGAGAGGGAGAGAAGGGGAAGATAGAGATATAGATGGAAGGTGAAGAGAGGGAAGAAGAGAGAGAGATGGGGAGAGGGGGTGATTGAAAAAGAGATTGATATATATGGAGTACAAGAGCGCGTGTGTTTAGGGGGGTGAGATAGAGAGACAAAAAAGAATAGATGGAGGGGGATAAAGATATGGATGGAGGGTGGAGAGAGGGAGGAATATTTCTCGCACTAGATGGATTTATATAAGTGGAGATGGTGATTTATAATCCTATTTGATTATTTGCACTAGATGCATCGATTTTAGTGTATATATTTATTTCTAATGATATTTGATTACTTGCACTAGATGCATTGATTTCAGTGTAGGTGGTGATTTCTAATACAATTTGATTGTTTGCACTGAATGTGTTGATTTCAATTTAGATGTCGATTTATAATTATATTTGATTACTTGCACTAGATGACTTAATTTCAATGTAGATTATTTCTAATCCTATTTGATTGTTTGCACTAAATGCATTGATTTCAGTGTAGATGGAGATTTCTAATCCTATTTGATTTCTTTGAGTGAATGCATTGATTTCAGTGTAGATGTTGGTTACTAGAGAGAGAGAGAGAGAGAGAGAGAGGAAAAAATGAGGAAATAGAGATATTAGCGGGGGAGAGGGAGAGGGAGAGAAGGGGAAGAGAGGGAAGAAGAGAGAGATGGGGAGAGAGGGTGATCGACAAAGAGAACGATATATATCGAGTGTGAGAACGTGTGTGTTTAGGGGGTGAGATAGAGACAAAAAAAAAATATGGATGGAGATATAGATATGGATGGAGGGTGGAGAGAGGGAAGAATATTTCTTGCACTAGATGGATTGATTTAAGTGGAGATGGTGATTTATAATCCTATTTGATTATTTGCACTAGATGCATCAATTTTAGTGGAGATATTTATTTCTAATGATATATGATTACTTGCACTAGATGCATTGATTTCAGTGCAGGTGATTATTCCTAATACTATTTGATTGCTTGCACTGGATGTGTTGATTTCAATTTAGACGTCGATTTATAATTATATTTGATTGCTTGCGCTAGATGCATTGATTTCAATGTAGATTATTCCTAATACTAATTGATTGTTTGTGCTAAATGCATTGATTTCAGTGTAGATGGCGATTTCTAATCCTATTTGATTGCTTTGAGTAAATGCATTGATTTCAGTGTAGATGTTGGTTTCTAATATTATTTTATTGATTGCATTAGGTGCATTGATTTCAATGTAGAAGTTATTTTCTAATCTTATTTGATTGCTTGCATTAAATGCATTGATTTCAATGTATATGTTGATTTATGATTTGATGTAATTGGATATATGATGGTACATTAATATTAAAGTGAATGGATTAACAATATGCATTGATTTTAGTGTAAGCACAAAAAGTTATTAACAATGTAGATTGATTTTTGTGTTATAGTAATTTAAGCTATTAATATTGGAGAGCAAGAGAGACAAGGCATCATGTTTACTACAACAGATCGAGCTAAAGATTTAAATGGTTTACGATTTAAATTTTCTTTTTGATATAATCGATATGAAAAGATAACAAAACTAACAAGGGAGGAAATAAGAATAGTAGAAGAAAATAGTTTGAGATTGATTGTAACATGAGTACGTTCTTATTATTCACATTTTCTATCTTTCAACACTATTATTGTCACTTTGCATTTAAAAAATATATTTCATCATTTTTCATCATTATAGTTATTAACAATAATTATCATCTCAACGAACTGAGGTAACTAAGAAAATTTAAAATTAAAATGACCAAGTTAATATCAGAAATACTCAGCATATTTGATAGCCTAGATCCATCTTACATCTCAAAAATATACAAAAAATTTAATAATCTGAAAAAATTGACGTTGATGCCTCCGACTAGAACTAGCCTAGATCCATCTAACTCTGGATCTATCATGCGCCGAGAGGGATCAAATCTCTCGAGGTGCAAACCTTTCCTCAAGTTTTGCACTCAAAAAATAGGTTTGCACCCCAAGAGATTTGATCCTTTCCTTGCCGTTACTACAGATCCGTGCAAAAAGTATGACCTAGTCTGTTCCTTACTTGTTATTTAGTTAGTAACCTACAATAACACTTTTGGAAAATAATTATTAAGCAAAATCACACACTTGCATATTTCCGTAGCATAAATATGCACTATGTATAAATACAGTTTGCACTTTTCCATAGAGGTATAATTTCTGTAAATATTCACTATGCATAAATACAGTTTACACATTTCCATAGCAGTATAATTTCCGTAGATATTCAATATGCATCAATACAATTTAGACATTTCCATAGCAATATAATTTCTGTAGATATTCAATATGCATAAAGGTTGTTTATACATTTTCTGTAGATGCATGTTCTAAAAAAAATTAACGCACAATAATATGCAGAGGTGATATCAAAACATACCAAGAAATTGGCACTTTGAATGAGCTTCTCTCCAAGCTTTATAGAGGAAACCCGTGTCTGCTGAAAGATGCGCTTCTCTCCAGAGTCCATACACCCGCTTATGATGAAGGATGAATGATGAATCTACTATGCAAATTTCTGATGCTCTCACAGCTTAAATCGTCAAATTTTCCAAGCTGCCAACTGATAGCTCGCATGCAACGGGAGAAGATAGGCGGAAAACGCAACTAGAAAAAGAAACTTCGAAAATTTAGTAAGTTTGAGAAAGGTAATTGCCATTTTTAAAATATGGAGAAAAACATTCTTACCAAAACGAAAACGTTCCAGCCAAAACGGAGAGACGTTTTCAGAAAATACGCTGTTGGAAACCATCCGTTTCGCCAGAAACTGTTTTTTATCAATCAAAACGAATACGACCGTATAAAACGTGGTTGCCAGTACCGTTTGGTTTATGGAGCGGTTTTCACCGAAAACCACTACCAACGTTGTGTTTCTGGTAATAGAGTGTTCAGTTAGTCGATGCCCACGCCACCCCACAAGCGGAAAGACTAATCGGTTGCTTGCTTTAAGTTGTCGGTCAATGAGTGGATGTTGAGTGTCACACAACCAATCGGTCCCTGATTCTCACTTTCCATAAAGGTGAGAAGCTTAATCACAACTACCATACCAATAGTACTACCAATATGATATAATACATATCATAAATAATTATTTTTTATGTTTTATTAATACATTACTATTATCAATTATATATATATAGAGTGAAGAAGTATAAATAATTAATTATTTTTTTATCAGTATATATAGTTTTATTTATTTTAATCTTATAAGAAGTGAACATAAATAATTAATTAATTTTCATTATTCTTATTTATTTATAAACAATTTTTTTTCTTATTCAATGTGAAAAAAATTTAAAAAAATAATAATTAATTAATTATTTTTATCCATATATATAATGTTTTGTTTTTTCCATTAATATTTTATTATTAAAATCTAATGAGAAGTAAATATAAATACTTAATTATTTATGTAGTTTTTATAATTTGTAAATTTTTTTCATTTTTTTTATTTATATTAAAAATTAAAAAATAATATAAAAATAAGCAATTAATTTATTATTTTTATCATTGCTCATTTCTTTTTTTCTTGCTCTCGTGTATCTATCTTGAAATGTAATGAAAGTAAGGTTGTAGTCTAAAAAAACCTACAGAATAACCCAGAAATTTCGTTAAGATTATGAAAAATTTAGGTAAAGATTTTTGAAAATCTGGGTTACAATAGTTAAACTTCAGTATTTTGGGTGCTATAAGGGTTTTTGATGGTGCTGAATCTATTTCCACCATAAAAAATGCAATTCAAACACTCACCAAATTCCGACAAAAAAACTGATGTTCAGGCTATTCTGTTGCGTCCATAATAAGTAGAAATAATCAATTTAAAAAAAAATATTTTATTACTTTTTTCTCATATTTCCATATTGAATATTGAAATGTAATGAAAAATGAATATAAACTATTCATTATTTTTCCATAAAAATAAATAAGTAATTATTTTAATATAAATAAATAAATAATTCTTATTATTATTTTTTCATTTTTTAATATTAAATATTGAAATATAATAAAAAATAAATATAAAAAAATATTATTAATTTTATTTATTTTCACAGATTTTTAAATATAATTCTTTTTATTTACATATTTCTGTCAGATGTGATTTTATCAAAATCCTGTTGATATTTACGGAGTAAGCATACACTATTTGAAAACAATTCCCCTAGCTGCCACTCTGTCTATGTTTGAGCCATTGGATCAAATGTTAGATGATTGAAATGTTTTAGGCCATTAGATCCACAAGTAAATAGTATTATATATGTTTTTTATAAGTTAGTTTTTTCCTTTATAATAATTTACATTGAATTTAGGTTTTGGTGACTTTTAAGTTAAAATGTTGTTATTAAAATATTGTTAGATTTTAACCTCAGATTTTCTAATAAAATTTAAATTAATAACTTAATAAAACTAGATTTTACATAAATTAGTTCAATGAATAATTTTTTTTGTTTGTAAAATACATAAACATTAAATGTTTTGGTACACAAGCATTAAATTTTTATTTTCAATAAAATTTATATTATAAAATTAAACTCCACACAAACCAATTAATTTATATTACATGGATAAAAAACAATATAAAAAAAGGAAAATAACTATTTACATATTTAAATACTACATTTTTGTGTTACTATGCTCTCCAACAAAGTATTATAGAAATGTTGTAATGTCATGTTGAACATTTTGACTATGTCAAATTACACAAAATTTAAAATAAAAGTAAATTAAATAAAAAGATTGAAATAATGTAATGAACATTTTAACTAGGTCAAAATACAATAAAAAATAAAAATAATAAAATAAAATAATAATAAACTATAAATACATCCCATGGTATTGACCCATGGTATTCATGTGGAATGTAGTTTATTTAAAGGGGGAATTAAGGTTGCCTAAATCAATCTTAACTCTGGATCTACCAAGAGCCAAGAGGGATCAAATGTCTTGATATGCAAACCTCTTCCATCTTTGAAAACAACTCCCCTAACTGACATTGTGTCCATGTTTGAGCCATTGGATCAAATGTTAGATGATTGAAATATTTTAGACCATAAGATCCACAAGTAAATAGTTTTATATATGTTTTTTATAATGTTAGTTTTAATTAAATAGTTTTATATATGTTTTGGTGACTTTTAAGATAAAATGTTGTTATTAAAAATTTGTTAGATTTTAACGTCATTTTTTTAAATAAAATTTTAATTAATAACTTAATAAAACTAGATTTTACATAAATTAGTTCAATGAATATTTTTTTTTGTAAAATACATAAACATGTTTTGGTATATAAGCATTAAAGTTTTATTTTCAATAAAAATTATATCATAAAATAAAACTCCACACAAACCAATTAATTTATATTACATGGATAAAAAACAATATAAGAAAAGGAAAATAACTATTTATATATTTAAATATTACATTTTTGTGTTACTATCCTCTCCAACAAAGTATGATAAAAAAGTTGTAATGTCATGTTTAACGTTTTGACGATGTCAAATTACACAAAATTAAAAATAAAAGTAAATTAAATAAAAAGATTGACATAATGTAATGAACATTTTAACTAGGTCAGAATACAATAAAAATAAAAATAATAAAACAAAATAATAATAAACTATAAATACAGTCCATGGTATTGACCCATGGTATTCATGTGGAATGTAGTTTATTTAAATGGGGGAATTAAGATTGCCTAAATCAATAACTCTCGATCTACCAAGAGGCAAGAGGAATCAAATGTCTTGATATGAAAACCTGTTCCCTCTTTGAAAACCAAACTAATTTCCTTTCAAATCAAAATGTACTATCACTAGGGAAGGGAGTTATTACATGTAAAATTTGTTCTCATTATTGTCACTACAAAATTTGATTGTTTCTTTTTATTTTATGGGAAAGTAAATGATCTTTAAAAGGCACTAAAGTCTTGAATTATGATCCTTAAAGAAGTCGCTAGATTCCTTGATTATGAGCTGATTTTTTCTTCTTACTTTTGGGTCTTGATGATGTTTTTTATTGTGACTCAGGTGAAAAGTTCCAAAGAAGTGGAATGTTGGTCGTTCAAAGACGAATTATGGAAATATGATTGTAGATAAATTTTTAATATAAACTATGTGAAGTGAGATTAATTAATCATCCCCAAGAGTTAAAAAATCCCAAATGTATCTTATCCATAAAATTCACTATTAAGGTAACTCTATGCTCTATGTTCAAATGATAGGTGAAGGTGGATTTTCCATACTTAAGCTTCTCAGTAGTCTCTTATAAAGTACAACATGTCATAGTGATAAGTTTTTATTCCATTAAATAATTCTAGTTGTAAAGCCGAGTTAGAGTTCTAGGAGTAGTATCAGAGGAATTCAACATTGCGAATGTGATAAAAGAAAATCATTTCATGGAAGGGTGAAGTCTACACAACCTGGTCATAAAAAACAAATTCATCCTTCATGGAGAAAAAAAATAAACATGTAGATTTCATCATATAGAGGTTTGAGTACATTGGCCAAAATGTCCCATCCATTATAAAAGAACACATCTTACATGCAATTAATAACAAAAATTTTGTTCCACATAAATTACCCAAGATGGATATTTTGATTTGAGGTCCAGTAAATATAATTCTGCACCCCTTATTCTGGAGGATCAATTGGAGCCGAGAAAGTTACTACTACCTCTTCTTTCTTATATGCTATTTTTTCCTATACTACAACCTTACGGCGTTTCCTTTGCAACATGTGGTGCAATTACTAGTTTACTCACAATCAAGAAAGTGAAAATGAAATTCGCTTGTATGTTTACCACTCTATTAATATTTGGAAAACCCACTAATTTCACAATCATCACACTCTCGTCTTCGCACTCGTGAATAGTCGTTGGTCAATTATCCTCATCCTCTTGCCGTTTATATCATCTCCTTTCTCGGAATCTGTTTGTCCACACAGCGCGCATCCCCCTCATCATCTTTCCCTTTATAAATACTTGTTTCCACGAGCCCCCCATACCCACTGCAACACTTCTTCTCTATTTCCCATCCTCTTTCCTTCCTTTTCCATTTCCATCGCGATGTCGCCTCCCTCTTTTGCTTTTCCTGTGCTCTTTCTCCTATGCGCTCATTTCATGATGATGCACACTGCCTGCTGTCATTTAAAAATCTCATTACCAATGACCCCAATAATTACTTGGCCGATTGGAGTCCCACAGTCCCCCTTTGTAACTGGACTGTTGTCACCTATAGCAGCAGTCATCCACACAGAGTGGTCGGCATCGATCTTAATGCCATGGATCTATGCAACACCAATATCCCCCCTGCGTTGGGTAATTTGTGATTCCTACGCTCACTCGATATTTTAGAAAATAGGCTCCATGGTCATATCCCACCTCAATTGGGACGCCTCTTTCGTTTGAGGTCGCTCTAGCTCCACCATAATCAATTGGAAGGAAATATCCCGCATTAACACAACAGTTGTAGAAATTTGGTTTGGCTATTGCTCTCCTTCAACAATATCAACGGAAATATCCACACTAAATTGGGTTCCCTGTCACATTTGCAACATCTTTTCTTGGGAGTAAACAGTCTAACATATACCATTCCATCTTCTTTAAGAAACCTTTCCATGTTGATTAATTTAGACATTTCTTCCAACAGTCTGGTTGGTCCCATTCAGTCACAACTGGGCCTTCTCACCCATGTGCAAACTCTTTACCTTCATACAAATAAATTTTCTAGTAGCATTCCCCCTTCATTGTCCAATATCTCCATTTTGACTGACTTGGAAATTTGCATCAACTACCTCACTGGCAGCATTCCATAAGAACTGGGCCTTCTCACCCATTTGCAAACTCTTTACTTTTGTAAAAATGAATTGTCTGGTAGCATTCCCCCTTCATTGTCCACTATATCCACTTTGACTTACTTTGACACTTCCACCAACCACCTCACTAGAAGCATTCGATCAAAATTGGGCCTTCTCACCCATCTGCAATCTCTTTACCTTTATACAAATGAATTGTCTGGTAGCATTCCCCCTTCATTGTCCAATATCTCCACTTTGATTCACTTGAAAATTTACGAAAACAAATTTAGAGGGCACATTCCATTAGAATTTGGTGGTAAGCTCCACAATTTAAGTATCCTCTCTTTATGGGGAAAACAACTAAGTGGGAACATACCCAATTCCATTGGAAATTGTTCCAAACTCCAATTTCTCTTTTTATAACACAACAAATTGACTAGGAGTGTGCCATTTGAGTTGGGTAATTTATTCCTCCTTGAAAAATTATACTTGCATCATAATGACATTGATAGTGGTAGCACCACAAAGGTGCTCTTTCTTGTATCTCTTATGAATTGTTCTCACCTACGAGAACTACACTTGAGTGAAAATAAACTAAGTGGTGTATTTCCCATTGCCATAGGGAGACTTTCCACCAATATGTCTTACTTTTCTTTAGCAAACAACAGAATACAAGGAAACATTCCTCCACATATTGGAAATCTTAGTAGCCTAATATTTCTAAATTTAAGTGGAAACCTTTTAAATGGTATCACTCAACCATTTGGAAACCTTACAAAACTAGAAATACTAGACTTAGGAAACAATAAGTTAGAAGGAAACATCTCCAATCAATTTGAACAATTACAAGGACTTGGTCTTTTGGACATCAGTAGAAATCGACTCTCTGCAAAGATTCCCAATTCCCTTGCACCTTTTAAACAACTAAGAAGACTCCTACTTCATCACAACCAGTTATTAAGGATAATATCTACCATCTTAGGAAACTACATAAATTTGGAATTGCTTGACCTGTCTCACAATATGCTCACTGGAAGCATGCCACGAGAGATCGCTAAAATATCTAATCTACAATTCTATTTGAATTGTTCATGGAATTTATTAGATGGTTCATTGCCAATGGAGATTGGTAAAATTGCAATGGCTCAAGCTATAGACATTTCCTCCAATCGGTTGAGTGGGATCATTCCACCTACACTTGGAAGCTGTAGTGAACTACAATCATTAAATTTATCTAGAAATGCATTCCTAAGCTTTATTCCAGATTCACTTGGAAATTTACTAAGTCTTGTGAACCTAGATCTCTCTGACAATTCCTTATCAGGTCCAATAGCAATTACTCTCCAAAAATTGAAAATGCTTCAGTGTTTGAATTTATCTTTCAACAATCTCACCAGAGAAATCCTAAAAGAGGGATTTTTTGCAAATCAAACAATTATCTTGTCCTTCACTGGAAATCCAAGCCTTTGTGGGCCACAAGTACTCCTGTTACCTACATGTCCAACATCAAGAAGTCATTATTCATTTTTGAAAAGAATACTATTTCCAATGAGCGGAGCTATTGTTTTTATACTATGTTGCTTTCTTTTGGGGTTCCTTTGGAGACAAAATACACATGTGCAAAACTTTGATTCCTCAGAAACTATTTTTCCAAAGTTAAAGCACAAAAGGATCTCATTTCAAGAGCTTCACATAGAAACTAAGGGATTCAACAGGAGCAACTTGTTGGGATCAAGTTGTTTTGGATCAGTTTATAAAGGAATTTTGAGTGATGGTACAATTGTTGCTGTGAAATTTCTCCAATTGCAAAATGACCAGGGTGAGAAGAGTTTCAAAGCAGAGTGTAGTGTGTTGCAAAAGGTTTGACATCAAAATATGTTGAGAATCATAACCTCATGCTCCAACCTCCATTTCAAAGGTTTAGTGTTCCAATTTATGTCGGCGAAAGCTGGGAAAGCATTTGTATCTGATACGGATAATGACAATGATGAGGATGTGTGTGGCTTGGGATTAGCTTAGGCTAAAAATTTCCATTGATGTGGCCCATGCCATGGAATATCATCATTATTCGTATGTGAAGTAGTGCATGGTGATATATTGTGATGTGTTGTTGGATGAAGACATGATAGGCCATGTCAGTTTTGGTATTATGACATTGATTGTTTTGTGTAGACTACGGTACGTCTTACTTTGAAGGATCTATGAGTTTACGATTATCGGTATATGGATTTTTAAAATTAGTTTTAATTGTCATTTTTTATCAACAGTACACAGCCATTAGTGAGATAAATTTTTATTGAACGGTTTCCTCATCTGAGAGTAGATGGAGTGAGAGTTTCTACCAAAGGAGATGTTTCTGACTATGGCGATACACTATTGGAATTCTTGCAAAAAACGACCAACCAACAATATGTTTTGTAGAAACCTAAAATTGCCTGGTGCGGAGCCTAGCATTTCCAAACAAAGTAGAGGAGGTGATTGACCACAATTTGTTTAGTACACAAGATGAGTGAATTTGAAGAAAATAATATACACAATTTTTAATTTCTTTGCTACGAGTTGGTTTCTTTGTTCAAAATATTCACCACGATGAATGACCAACTATTAGGGATGTGGTAATAGTGTTTGAAAATCTCAAAGAAGATTTGAGTAGGAAAAAAAACAATAGTGCTTCAAGGAGAAGTATATCCAATTTACTTGGTCATACAAATACCAAATATAAGTTCCATAACATCAAATGACCAAAGTTCTTCTACACTTTAGTCTGTGAAAATTATGATACAAAAATATTTCATTCTTATCCATTATTCTTTTAATCACGTACTTATTTCTTATTTGAAAATTCCAAACAAATTTACATTACTAAGTATTATGTGAATATGAAATTTGGATACTTTTATCAGCAGGTTAATTAAGTAGATTGTAAATTTACATTTGGTTTAATTTATTCTCCTTTCATAGGTTATGAATTAAACTAGACTCACGGAGAAATTCAAAAGAAATTAATTGCATTACATTAGAATTATCATTAAAATTGGGCAATTATTTGAAAATAAAATGATTTGATTTTACTAACCATGTTGGAATTTTAGCTAATTTGTTTTAATTGTATTGAATCAAATTTTCATTTCCTATATGATATTAGATTGTGGAAGAGTGATGTAAATGCTTTACTTCAAATATACCATTTTGGATTTAGTTTACGTTAATTGGGAAGTGTGAAATTTATCGGGAAATTTGCTACTTGTTGTACAACTTTTTGACCTCTTAAGATTAAATATATTCAACTTTTGATACTATACTGATTTTTTGCGGAGTTTAAAGAGACTTTTGTTCCAAACTAGTCCACAGGAGCCCGAACGGTGAATATTGTCTTATTAAAAATCTCTTGTTCTCGTTATTCTCGAGCTTGGTTCATCTCCAAAGTTAATGAGGTTGTCATATTATTATTTAACATCCATCTCGGTTCTTGATTATGGATACTCTTCTCGATCGACGTTTTCATTGCTCTAAAATGGGTTCCATATTTGGTAGTCTTGGTTGTTCATAATCAATGACTTCTATATGTATTCAATGGAGAACTAAAGGTAAGTGCTACTTCAATCACATCCATCGTAGGGAGTGAAGTCTAAAATATTTTCTAATAATTATGCGAGTCTTTCTTCGATTATGAAGATGAGCTCTGCTTGAAACCCATGAATACTATATGACAGCATTTTGTTTTATCTTTTGAATGATACTATGACTATGGGTACCTCTCAATCCCAATTTTAATTAGTTGATAGGTTCTTTTATAAAATATTACACCCTCTACTTCTAATTATTTGATTTAAATAAATCATAGGTTGGTTCTATCAATCCTTAGTGTAATTCTTGGTCCTCCCACCTAGAATTAATGAGATATTTTAGTAGAAAATTCCTCGTGGATCTTTGGAATTTGCGTAGAATTTTTGGTAAAAAAAAATCCTTTCTTATAAGATATATATTTGAATTTAAAATGTTAGACTATATTCACTTCTATCTAAGTAATGAAATTGTTTTGTAGTAATATTTTTTTTACAAACAGAGGGTCTCATACAATAATTTGATATTTTTCTATACTAGAATATCAAAATTAGATTATTATTATTATTATTTTAAACCATGGTGAATGGGTAACTTGTTGGAGTAATTTTGGCTATAAACCACATTGACATCAATTTTAAATATAAAATTTTCAAAACTTATAAAATAAACTAAGTTTATTTTATGAATTTATAGAGAAAATGAAATACAATATCAAGGACATACGATACTGTATGTTTTATGATTATATCATTATTTAAATGTAGTTTATGCCGGAAAGTATGGAAGAATGGGGTCATAAGATTTCATTACTCCCTTTATAAATTGAAAGCATGTCAGAAAAAGTCTAGTAATAAATATTTAGAGAATGAAAAGCACAAAAGGAAGAATTATATTACTTTTCACCCCATATTCTCATATACATAATATTCTACTTTCATTTGGTGTCTAGTTGTCTTTGGTTTTCCACTTTTCTAATTCATATGTCTACTTGTCTCTCAAATTTGTACATGTTTTATTCTCTAATCCATTTCGAAAGGTGTGGAACATGAATTAAATTTGGAGGATTCATCATCAACCTCATTTCATTAAAGCATTTGAGTGATCTTGCTCAATGTATTTTATCGTTATATAACTAAGTCATTCAAATATGCTATGTGCATGTTTTCACTAGTTGAGGTTAGATTTCAAAAGGGTATTGGGTATAATAGTAGATCTTGGATAACTTAATGATGTCTTAATTTACATCCCTTGACCTAATGGGGATCAACACTAAAATTGTGCACTATGAATGTTGGTTGATCAAGCAATTTGGTATCCAACCTAAAACCCATTTTCATACGAAGTTCTACCTTTTGAACTTACCCTAAAGTGATGCCTACAACAAGGAAAGCACATGTACTTGCTAGAATGAGGTACATATTCACTTGCAAAAATGCGTTGACATGCTCATCTAGTTAGCATCATTGTTGATTTCATTGACTTATGACTAATGTGCCTCCAAGTACAATGTCGATATTGAATCATTGTATTGGTGTATGACCGTTTAATCCCATTTAGTTTACTTAAAATATAGATCTTAGGTTATTAGGATATGTATAGCTAAATGTATATCCTTTACATCAATCAACATTGGTTGGCGGCGTGATTGAGCCAACACTTTAAAAAATCACATTGTGAAGCACCATCAAATTATCATGACAATTAAAGTAACACAATTAATATAATAATCACACTCACTATCAATATATCCCATTGAATTTCATTGATTCTAAAATCAAAATCAAAATCAAAATCAAAATAAAATAAAATAAAATAAAATAAAAAAAAAAAATTTTTTTTTAATATTGCCGATTTCAATTAAAATCAAAAAAAAAAAAAAAAAAAAAAAAAAAAATAAAAATAAAATAACCTTGCCCATTTCATTTTCTCGAAAATTTGGTATTTGGCAATTTTCGCATTTATCGTGAAACGCGCTTTCGCATTTCGTGCGCACTTCACCAGACTCATTATCTGAAATTGAATTCTTTTATGAGAATCGATTTCCTTTGAGTCTTGAGAATGTGCACGACTTACTTTCCAAATGACCCTCTAGCCTTCTCTTATAGTCTTCTCGTGATGAATCAACGACTGATTATATCACTTAATCAATGGCTGATTAAAAAATGACTTGATTTTCGTTTTCTAGAAGATTCACACTGCATTTTTATTAATACCCTTTAATTATTTAATTTCCCCAAGTTGCCAGACTTGGGATCACATTAAAATAATTAATTGTTTTAATAAGCAAAGTTGAAATCAAATTTCCACAAACAATTTTTGGGTTCCTAAATCTTTCATACACATCCAAACCCTCTCCTCAAAAAGGTTGAGACTGGAACACTTCCCGATGCTATAAAATCAACAATCCCTCTTAGTAGAGGAAAGTGTTCAAGGGTACCAACTATCACACTGCGATTCTAAAACTTGTCTGTGCATTCATGATGTCTTGGCTACGCACTCTCACCTGCGCTACGCACCCTCATCTTTCTTTGCGCATTTCACTCTCTTACTTATTGCTGCCTGGGTCATCGGCAACTCCCTTTGTCTGCGCGGAGCTACCCATTCCTTGCGGGAAAGGGTTCTGCGACCATCTCCATATTTTCTACGAAGTAAGTAAACTTAATCTTACTCGGAGCCTTGGTGAAGGAGATACTTGCCACTTGTTCTCCTGTAGGAGTGTACCTCAATTGTACGACTCCTCGTTGGACATAGTCTCGAGTAGTGGCATCGAATGACAATGGGCTTTTGGCCAGGTCATGAAACATAGGATTCTCGGAGAACTTGATGCAACTCATTATCACTCATAGTCTGGTCGATTCCATCCTCTTCTTGGAGTAAGTTCAAGAGTAGTTTACGGAAAGCCATGTGGCCTCGCACGAAGTTGTGCTTAACGCCATATACTGCGGCTTGGTTGAACAGGTGTGATGGACTTACGTTTCCCCTGCGAACTAGGAAGTCATTCATGATCCGAGGCCGAAACAATACCCAGCGGTGCCCTTGCGATGGGCGGCTGCTTCTAGCTCAATATGCGTTAGTGAACCCACTCAACTCGTTTGTTGCCCTTAATGTACTTCAACCCATACTTGTTTGCCCCCTTTAAATATCGAGAACATGTTTGGAACGCTCCGGTGAGCCTCCTTGGTTCCTACATGAATTGACCTTTAAGGGTATTCCTTTGCATAACGGATATTACGGTCTAGTGTTGACCCGGTACCTTGATGATCCAATGTTTTGCCTATACAAGGTAGGGTCGACCTCATCATCCCCGTATGTCTATCTTCTTCAGGTTAGTAATCATTGGTGTAGCCATGGGTCTATAGTTTTCCATGAAACCTCTTCAAGATCTCTATAGTGTATCTTCCTTGCCTAAGGGAAAACTTCTCTCTTCTGTTGCAGGACCTCCAAACCAAGAAAATAGTGCATCTTGCCATGGATCCTTCATGTTGAATTCGGTGCTTGATTCTCCTTACTGGGTCTTTGATGAGCATGAATGATCCCGACCCAAGGAACAAATCATCTACTTATAATACCAGAATTAGCGGCTCATCCCCAACTTTCGAGATAGTAGAGGGTTGGGATGCGTCACCTCTTGACGAATCCCATCTTCTGCCAGGGTAGCTATCAATTCTCCCCGCCATGCTCTGCAAAGGGCTTGCTTTAGTCCATACGGAGACTTTCTTAAGCACTGCATACATGAATCTCTTCTGCTCATGTGTCTCGAAGCCCCTATGGTGGTCTGTACACTTCCTCTTCTAGCTCCCCCATTCAAGAAGCAGCTGTCTTGACATCCATGTGGTGAATCTCCCATCCCATACGCGGCTGCCAAGAGATAGCGGATGCGATTGAAGTCCTCTTGCAGGCTACGAGGGCGAAGAGTTTCTTCACCCCGATCGATCCCTTGTTTACGTACATACTCCTTAGCACAAACTTGGCTTTGAAATTCTCTGCTCTGCCATCTCTGACATACTTGATCTTTTAGATCCACCTTGCAGTCCTACAACTTTGTATTCGGGGTCTAGGGACTACTTCCCATACATCATTCGTGATGATGGAGCTATACTCCTCCACCATGGCATCTACCCACACACAGTGTTGGGCGCCTCCCCGTAGAGGTTCTTAGAGCACATTGCTACCAATGCTTGGTGCACAATCGGGTTGCCTACCTACCCTCTTCCCATCTCTATGGCTCCAACAAATTCTGCATCCCTCGGGGCACCGGAGCTCTTTGCTCGTTCTTCCACGCTTCCAGTTGCAGGTGGATTTTCACTGCTCTCTACTTGCTCTTCTTTGGAAGAACTTTCCTCGAAATCCTTATGTCGTGGAGAGGCACTTGGGCCATCCTCACATGGGCCACGGGTTGAACTAGTGGATCCTCCTCAACTTTGCGTATACGTAGCCATTTCTCGGGATCTTCGAAGGCTCTCTCCTCCGCAATTTACGTCTGCCTTACTATGATCTTTGGCTCGAATATAGATGCGATATGCCTTCATTTTCACTATAACCGACAAGATAACCCTTCTGCGGCAATGCAGTCAACTTCTTCCTCTTCTCCATCGGTACATGGAAATACGCTATCTTTGCCCAATGCCACGATGTAGTAGCTCTGCAGGCTTCTTTTGTGAACACACTCTCAAGGTCACCTTCCCCAATTCTCCCCAGCAGGGCATCATGTTTTGCACATACATACCGTGTATTGCGAGGAAGCACGCCCCATAGAAATTTGGGCATGTGCTTGGTCATATAGCATTGCCCTTGCGGCTTCTACAATGGTCCTGCTCTTCCTTTCGCAACTCCATTATGCTCTTGATTGTATGGAGCTATCCATTCTCTCTTGATGCCTTCCTTTGCGCGAGCGGTGAAGTCTTTATCGATATACTCTCCACCATTATTTATTCGCAACGTCTTGAATCACTATTTCAGGTTAAATTTTCTACCAAAGCACCAGTTATTTGAAACGCACCAAGACTTCATCTTTGGTTTAAGAAAATGAATCCAAGTTTTCATGGGAATGGTCATCGATAAAGGTAACTCAAAATACTTTTCACCACTCGGAAGCCGATCATGGAAATTGAATCGCATATGTACGAGTGTATCAACTCCAATACCTCTTGGCCCCTCACTATTTGCTTCTTGGAAATGCTACCTTGGCATACTTCCCTAGTATGCACTCCTACAGAACCTTATCTTTCCTTATCTTTGAATTATAGACTCCCATGACGATCTTCTGTGAGAATCTTCATGGCTCCATGATGTAAATGTCCATCCTTGTGCCATAATTCATTCGGATCCCTTTCGTTAGTACGCTCAATTAGTGCCATTGGGGATTCAGCGGGAGCTTATATGTTAATTTGGCTCCTCACTCCAATTTGTGCCTACCTTTTCCGGTTAGGGTGTTTGACATAAGATTGATTTCCAATAAAGTATGCGTGATAACCCTTGTTCTGGAGGTAGAATAAGAGGTAAGTTCATCCCCAAACCCGGTACATACAAAACGTTTGTGGCTCTAAGATTATTGCTAACAGTCTGAAATATTATCTGACCTCTTCAACGGTACCTTGGCCTTATTTCACATTGTGATTGAAAATTCATCTTGCTCTTCTTGGTAACTCGGGAAAACATTTCTCGAATTCTCGCCATGTGAGGCAGTTCTCACTTGTCAATATACCAAACTCTGGAGAGGGCCGTGCTTGACACACAAGCGAAATCCTCCACTAGTCTGAATGTGGTATTAACTATGTGTGCTCTCTCTATTTCTCTATGTGCTCTGGAAAGTTGCGTGGGCCCTTCCGAGCTGTATTAACGTCAGTATCCTTTGTTCCGTGCAGAACCTCCCTTTATGTCTTTTGCCTTAAGCTCTAATACCATTTGAAATTTTCACTGCGAAAATTGTTATTGTAGTAGTTGGTTTATTTACTTCTACTTATTATGATAAGTTATTTACGGATGCTTAAGTAAATTTTGAAATAAACACAGCGCAATATTCCTCTAATCAAACGGAAGAACAAATTAAAACACATATAGCACAATAGAAACAACACATGAACACGATTATTTTTGGACAATTGATCCCAGGGGAAAACCCAATGTGGGAAAAGGCGGGTATGGCAGTCTGAGGTTTTGTATTAATCTTCATGAGAGAAAAGATCATTTTACGGAATAAAATGTCAGGAGTCTGGGAGTCTGGGAGTCTGGAGTAAAACCACTGTAGCCGCCGTTCAATTACAGTGAGTGTTTAACC